>JAKWBJ010000488.1:1200000-1758861 GCA_023159175.1 Wohlfahrtia magnifica | reverse complement strand
GCTGTTGACAATGGTTGATATCTACTCGATAATGTTGGTTATAAACTCTTGAACTGCTGTGGGATTATTGTTGTACACTTTCGATTTAAAAAACACGTCGCAAAAAAATCTAAAGGTATCAAATCGCACGGTCTTGGTCGTGTCTTGAAAAAAATAAATTTTTTCATTACGAACTTATTTCTTCATTAGTGCATCTAAAAATTGAAGAATAATTGCTAAACAGGCTTTATTTGCATGCTGAATATGTCATTAAGTGATTAATTTGTTTAATTTGTTTCTTCTGTGCGCGGATTAATGCGGTGAAGACCGTATTGATGCTTCTTATCAGGCGATACAATACATTCCGGAGTTCAGGTCATCAAAATTGGTTAGTACTATTCTGAGAATTCCAAAAGAGGCCAAATAGTTGAGCGAGACCTGATGTAGAAGAAGAGTCAGACGAGAACTGTGTACATCCAGTGTAAAATATAGGGTCTAACATAAGACCCAATTTCCTCCCAAAAGTCCTCTTATCAACTTAGAAGGCTTTATGTGCCTTTTGGGTGGAAGTTGAGTTCTATGTTAGACCCTATATTTTACACTGAATGAACACAATTCTCGTCTGGGTGAAAGCGGGGGACAACTGTTCGTACCTCGCCATTCAGAACAGGATACAGAGGCTGTCACGTTTTGCTGGTTCCTTAAGTTCCACTTTTTAGTCCAGTTTGGAGACAATAATGTGTCTGCAAAATCCATTCCAGGACTTAGGGAAAAAATGCAGCACATTTATATTGCTCACGGCTCCACTTGTCAGATTTTGTTGCAGAATCGTCAGGTTCTATTTCTTACGTATTGTACCATCTATGCGTACTAAAGGACCTACACTATTTATCGAAATGTAATCCGAAACCCTTCTGGAGCCATTACCATGTTTTGTTGTCTGTTTTACATGATACGTTTGTGTAGGTTTTTGGTTCTTGATTCGACCATCAGATTGCAATCGGTTTATTTTGGGCTTGTTAGACCAAATAACCAAATAAACAGAAGTCAGAATATAACGATACCATCATGTAAAACAGACAATAAGTAATACTGGTGGCTTCATAATAATTTAGGGTTGCCTCGATTCTACAACAAAATCATTTCCAGATGTAGTGGAAAAAGTGGTTTTTGATACTGAAAAAATAATTTTTCATCAAGACAATCTCCAGATATGAATCCAATTGAAAGTTTGCGGATTCATGTCATATCACTGCTCGCTAAGTATCAAAGTCGGACCAAAGGAATGAACAAGCTGTAAAAGTAAATAAATGAAGTCTGGTAAGATATAACAGTAGAGTTATAAAAAGCACATGCAGTATCTCCAATCGAATTCAGGCTCAAAGAAAGAGCAATAGGATACTGGACATCCTGTTGATTTTAATACATATTGTTATAGATTTTTGCTGCCACTACTGTCTTTGTTGTTGTATTGCCATCAAACTAGTTTTGAAGGAAGAGGACATACATACAACAAAAATACTAAATCCATTTAAACTTAAAAAATACAGGGAGTTGAAATGGAAAATAGAAAATCCTGTAATTGTTTTAGATTAAATGAAAATCTGTATCCACTAGGCTACTATGCGTATGAGTTTTATGTTATAAAGTTCGTTTAATAAAAATATTACTTATACGCCACCTACAAACGCATATCAAGTTATTACGAGTATTAGGACTATAACTTACATCAATCAAAGTCTTTTTTCGTTAACAAAAAATAAATAAACGCATCGTTTGTTTCTGATTGATCTTGTAAAAATCATAAAAATATTTAGCTTTACTTAGGGGCGACTATATTAAGACAAGTAAATTTCTACAGCAAAGAAATACTTTGAACGTTGGTATACCACCGAATCAACAGTGGTTGTTGCAACAAATATTAACCTGTTTCTTACTCATGAGCACCTAAATATGTTTGATGATCACATTTGTAAATATCCAAGTTTCGCTGCCATATAAAGTGAATTTAAAGGATGCTTTGAAGATCTATAATCGGATTTTAGGCAAGATTTGAGGAATCCTCAATAATGTGGCTAAACGTCCACGTTATTGACTCATACTGCATATTTCCATCCCATCTTCATTACGAGTTGGACATCTTGTGTAAGTTTTACCAGATCATTAGCTAAGTTCTGCATGTCCAAGAGTCCGTAGGAAGGCAGACAGATTTTAAAACCTCAAGGTGCCTGTATTATAGGGAGATCGAATGGTTCTTATTTGACCGGTTTTAACCAGTTTTTTAGGTTTTATCGAATACGGTTTTTCAAAATCTTCATTTTTCGAATACCGAATAAACCGGTTAATTTAACACCAATAACCGGTTAATTTAAATAAGTATAATTTGGTATATTTTTTTTTATTGAAAATATGCTTATCGCTTAACTATTTGTATAAATTTAATTATTTTTGTATAAATGACAATCTTGAACGTCTCACAAAGAGCGTGAAGACCAAGGTAGTTCGAAAAAGATATGCACTTTCGAGCAAAAATAACTTTTTCTCATCTTCTGTAAATAAATATTGATTTTTATATATGAAAAATGATGAACTAGACTCATTGAAAGCCCACAAACCCACAAATGCCGGTTCCGAACGGCAGATATACGAGTATTAGTTAGTGAAGTTTCTCACAGCGTAAATACATATAACCAGTCGCTAGTAATGTTGTGAGGTGATATCGCTGTTGCAAATTGTCAGATGGTGTGGCCTGGGATTGAATCGACGACTTCTTGGTTCGAAGGTGGGTTCTTACCTAACATACCACAGTGAAACACACTCTATTAAATACATGCTCCATAAATTTACATACAGTGCTGCTCGAAATCTAAGCAAATTTTCTTGTCGAGGCAAATATTCGTATGTTACTAACAGATTTCTTCAAAGTAAAACATTATTTTTTGTTATCTTAGGCACCTAAATTATAACTGTAATAACAAACCTTTAATTCCATTCCCTACTATCTAGTACAACAAAAACGAAATTAGCTCCTTGAGTGGCTGTTCGAAACTTAAGCATTTTTCAGTACTTTGTGTAATAAACTTTGTTTTTTGTGGCCTCCGCACACCATTTTGGCATAGTTTTTATGAGATTTCTTAGAAATATTGTTAGTATTGATTGCCACTTTAATTTTAAGCTCTTTTTCTGCTTCTTTATTTTTAAAGCGACGTGGTCCATAGTATTTAAATAAAAGAACCGGTTATTTCAATTATTATTAACCGAAAACCTGTTTTTAAAAAAAGTCGAATAATCGATCTCCTACTGTATAACCACCATAATATCCCATTGATTGGATGATGTGTTAAATTTTGTTCGGTACTCCCTTGCTCCTCAGCACATTCTATAGGGAGTGTCGCCTAATCGCATCAAAAGCTTTTCTGAAATCAATGAATAGTAAGTACAGTGAGCGTCTGCCATTCTAAGGACTGTTAATCATTTTATTTTCTAAAAATGCAAGAGCTTTTTGAACCAGTAAATAAAGAAATTTTTCTAAATTTTGTAATTTATTATGAAATTAAGTAATTTAATAAACTGAGTGTGAACAAAATTATATATTTTTATCTTCCAAATAAAATAATAATACTCCCTGAACTTCTTTTCGAAAACAAAAAATTCCAATTCATATCGTCAATTTGGATTTTTCTTGATTTCCAATTCCATTGCTTTTAAAACAAATCAGTCACATCAACTTAAGGCCACATTTATTGGAATTTTTTTTATTTTATTTCTTACTTATGGTCATTGCCATTATAGTAACCATTTGCCATTACCATAAACTTTAGCTGGACAGATATAAAACCTGCAAAATAACACGTTCGTATTGGGTTAAACCCTGACATGTTGTTTTATTCATTCTTTACAATATACTCCTACTCACATACACACATACACACACACACGAAGATGTAAGCCACTATTTTATATCTTTTTTTTTGATCATTACAAATCGAAGTGAATAAATGACTGAAAGCTACACGGGGTTAACAGTATTCTCTACGCCATGCCGTGCTATTAATGGTGGCAATAGTATATGCATCCAGTTGCCAAAATGTTTGTTTACCGGCAGCAGTGGTAGTGGACAATGGTTAGTGTGAAAAACTATCAAACGTCAACACGTACGCACGCGATACACGGCGTAAATGTTTGTGGTATTCAATATCTGACCATTTTGTGTATTAATGTACTCCAATAAGTACCTCATCTGTATGTAAGAGTGTGTTGTACGAGTTGTAATGGTACTTTGTGGCAATGACTTTACTATACGGAAATGGTAAAATACATGCAAATGGCTGAACAGTACTGAACGGAGCAGAACAGAATATAAGAGTAGCAAAGATATGCGATAACATTAAAATCAGATTCATGAAAATTCATTTCTGTTTTAATCAAAGATGGACGACCAGCATTATTACAACAAACGACATTGGTGTGTAGGTATACAACTGTTTCCGAGCGATGTTTTCTTGTTGCTTTAAAGGTGCATAAGACTTAATAGTTAAGGCTGAAGAGTAAAATTGCGTAAATTTAAATATTTGAAGTTTATAAATGAAATGCCGCATAGTTGAATTTAAATTAAACATAAAGTGGCGTAAAAGTAAAAAGGATTTTTTTTAATTGCCGTTATCAAGCTCTTTGTAAGCCCACATTTGTAATGATTTATTTAAGTTCATAATCATCTCTTTTAAATTCGCTAGTAATTTAGTTAAAGGTGGTATATTGAATAGTATCAAATATGGCATTGACATCGGTTGTTGACATCGTTGTCATCGGTTGTGCCATTTTTCGGTTTAAATTAGAACCAGCGGTTATTTCGAATCTGGCAATACTTATGTCAGTATATTTTTTCCACTGAACAAAATGCTTGAGCAACGTTGGCATTTAATAATTTTTTTTTCCAAAATAAAGATAGTGGGTCGGAAATTGCACGAAAATGTCGTACAAAATTTAGTCGAAGAAAAGGACCAACAGTGCCCGATATAGCCAAGTTTATTGCTAAAGTTTTTCAAACTGGTTTTATTTTTGATGCGACAAGACGAAAGCGTGCTCGTACAGTGTGTACACTCAAAAATATTGAAGCTGTGGCTTAGAATGTGCATAAAAATTCATCAACATCAACTCATTATCGTTCTCAAGAATTGAGCATTTCAGGCACCAGTTTATGTCGAATTTTGCGAAAAGATCTTGATATGACGCCTTAAAAAGTTCAATTGATTCAAGACTTAAAGCCGTCCGACCAACCGCTTTGGATAAAGCACATTTTCATCTTGGTGGTTACGTTAATAAGCTAAATTTCCGTATTTTGGCCAGAGAAAACCTAAACGTGGTCGTACAGAAGCCAATGCCCTCATTATCAGTGACTGTTTGGTGCGGCTTGTAGAGCGGAGGCATCATTGGCTCATATTTCTGTGAAAACGGAAATACCTCTCGCACCATGTTAATAAATTTTTTGTGCTCGCTCTTTACGGTATTGATGTGAACGATGTTTGGTTTCAACAGGATGGTGCAACTTGCCACACATCTCATGTCACAATCGATTTATTGCATCAAACGTTTGATGGCTGCTTAATTAGCCGAAATGGTGATGTCAGTTGGCCGCCAAGAAGCTGCGACTATTTTCTGTGGGGCACCGTTAAAGACAAGCGTTATGCCGACAAATCAGAGACAAAATGAACATTTGAAGGCCAACATTCCTGATGTTATTGCCGAGATACGACCCCATACAACAGAAAAAGTTCTCGAAAATCGGTTTGATCGAATGGGGTGCTAAGAGGCCAATCACGGCAGCCATATAAATGAAATATTTCATTTCTAACAAAAAAAAGGTAAAATTTCAAGCCGATTATGTTTTATTGCACTTTAACTGGCCTATCCGATATTAATAGTCTAAGAATAATCGCGATACTATGGGTGGAATAGCGATCACCTTTGTGTCAAATAGTTGTGGATTTCGAAAAAGTCTTTGACATCTTACATCACCGCGCCATATGGTAAGCACTTGGTAGCAAAGGAATACCAAGGAAAATAAATTCTCTCACTAAGGCCATGTACACAGCGAAGATGTTACAAGTAGTCCTTAAAATATAAATGTAGAGTTTCGCTGAAGAAGCTTAATATAGCCTTTACTGTTTAATGTAGTTATTGATCGCATCATGACGAAAATAGCATCAACGGCAAAGGGTATCTAATGGCGTCTGAATGACTGTTTTGAAGACCTTGATTATGCGGACGACATATGTCATGGAATTCAAGCGGCATGAAATGAAAACTGAGACAGTATTATGAGGCTGAGGATTAACATATATAAGACCGAGAAATGAGAATTAAGGCGACGAGTAAATGCAGTTTTCCACTGTAACAGCAGGATATCGAAAACGTCCACTCGTTTTACTATCTAGGTTGTATAATAACATCCGGTGTCTACTCGACAACGTTGATGGTATGTGAACGCTGGGTATCTCAAAATGAATTTTCTGTGTTTTACAGGCGAATCTCCCATTGATTAAAAGGGTAGTGGATTGGATGATGTACTACAGGGTATTCAGTGTAAATATCTGCATCTGTAAGGACAGTCAGGCTGTGATTACGTCGTTTTTCGGTGTCTACTCGACAACGTTGCTCGTACGTGAATGCCGGGCATTTCTAAACCAGATGATAAGACATTTGATGAATGTTGAATTTTGTCAGATGATGTGGTCTGGAATTGAATCGATGACTTCTTAGTTGGTAGGCGGGTGTTTTACCTAACATATCACAGTGATACACAGTATTAAATATAGGGTCCGCTATCTAACGTTTTTTTTCAACTAGTGCCTATTTCGTGAATGGTAACACTTAGCTCATGTCTGATTTGACAGATAATTAGTTTTGTCCTTCCGCTGAACGAATATGGTTGTGTATACACTTGAACAACGCTGGGAAATATTGTGACATTACTTTGAAAATCATGGTAATGTTGCAGAATGTGTGCGAAAATTGCGTACGGATTGTGGAAGAAGAGAAGCACCGTCAGCTCCGTATGTTCATTATCTTGTGAAAAAAGTGAAAGAACTGGCATCCTCATCGATAAATCCAAGCGTAAAAAGCCAAAAACAGTGTGTACACTTGAGAATATTGCAGGTGCGGCAGAAAGTTTGCGTGAAGCGCCATCAACATCAATTCACCGTCGTTCTCAACAATTGAACATTTCGGAGACATCATTGAGACGAATTTTGCATAAAGACCTTGGTATGACGCCATAAAAAGTCTAATTGGTTCAGGAGTTGAAGCCAACTGACCATTCAATGCGTTTTCGCTTCGCTAAGTGGGCCTGCGATTGACTTACAAAAGATGCCGATTTTGCCAAAAAATCATCTTTTCAGATGAAGCTCATTTTAATCTTGGCGGGTATGTAAACAAGCAAAATTGTCGCATTTTGGGCACAGAAAACCCGCACGCATACATTGAAAAGCCGATATACCCAAGACGAGTCACTGTTTGGTGTGGATTTTGGTCCAGAGACATAATTGGGCCATTTTTCTTTGAAAATGAGCAAGGAGTGGCCGTTACAGTCAATGGCGATCGTTGAACGAGTTTTTGTTCATAAAAATTGAAGAGGAGGATATTAACAACATTTGGTTTCAACAGGACGGTGCTACGTGCCACACAGCCGAAGCTACACTCGATGTTTTGCGCCCTGTTTTTGGAGATCGCATTATCAGCCGCAGAGCTGATGTCGTTTGGCCACCTCGGAGCTGCGATTTGACATCGTTGGACTATTATTTGTAGGGTGCCGTCAAAAATAAGTGTTATGCCAACACGCCAGAGACAATTGACGCTTTAAAGGACAATATTCGTGAAGCCATTGGTGAAATACAGCTGCACACAATCGATAATGTGCTTAAAAATTGGACCGATCGTGTAGGCTACTGCATGGCCAGCCGAGGCAGCCATTTGAATGAAATTATTTTCCATTGTTAACCGGAAGGATTGTACTTTCAAATAAAAAAAGAAGTTCAGTAGTTTTTTTTAATAGCGGACCCTTTATGTTATGTACGGATTTATGTTTCTGCAGATATCCTCTGAAGTGTAAAAATATTTGGAAATCGATGGAAAGGATAAGTCGAGATATATTCAGTGTCCTTAAATACTGAGCTGAATAGGCTCTTCGACACCAAGTATTATTCAGCACCCTTAATAAGTCTACAAGATTGACGTTGTTGTGAAGAAAAGAAAACTTGATTTTATACTAAGTAGCCTCTAGGCACTGGCAAATAAAACTCTTACCAAATACGCTGTAAAAAATTAATCACTGGATGAAATATTAGAATGTTATGTTATCCAGGAAGATATGCCCGTTAAGGTCCTAAAATAACGGGTTAACCGTTTATTTGATTAAATTTTAACCGGAAACTAATTTTTTTTTTAAATTGTAACTTTCCGAATTGTACGATCCGGTTTTTGGAAGATGTCGAACAATCGATCTCCGAGGCACTATATATAGAAACAAACGAAATACGTAGGTTTTTTAAGAGCACTGACAACCGCTCTGGTATATTTTCTCTCATAAATTGTACTTATTTTTTATGCGTTTAATTTGTTTTTATATGTAATTGTTTGCTGGCTTATAAAAGATTTGGTTTCTTAATGTAAATGGTGTTAGTGGGTTGCAAAGTGTTTAATTGTTTTCACTAAAAGTTCTTGCTTTTGTTTTGTTTTTTTGTTTTTTTTTTTAATGAATAAATTTTGATTTTGTGATTCTTAGAATCTGAGATGTTTTTTTGTTGATAATTATGACATAATAGATGACAATGGTGGCATCCTATTATGTGGAGTTGCAACTCTACCATCTACTGCGCGTAATTTTTTTTGAAATGAAATTTGAAATTTAAGATTCAATTTTCATGATAATTTTTTTTTTATTAGAATTTTTGTTTATTTTAATGGTTTTTAATTTAAAAAAATTTGCAAGCGTTTAATTTTAGTTATTTATTTAAAAATAGTTTGTTAGAATTGTAAATTTTTAGAAAAAAAAGTTTTTTTCTGTTAAAAGAAAAAAGTTTTTTTTTGTGTTTAGGTAGAATAGGATTTTAGGTGCGTTTTTAGTTTGATTTTAGCTTATTATCTTTTACTTGAGTATATAAAAAAATGTTATTTAAGATTCAAATTAGAGTTTTTGTTTTTATGAATTCATTTTAAATTTGTTTAATGTTTATGTTTTAATGCTTTTAATAAAGTAGTAATGTTATGAGAAGGTTTGTTGGTTTGTTGTTTTTATTTTATTTTAACTATTTAATTGGTATGGTATTTCTACTTATTAAATTTGTGATGTTTCTTTTTTGATTGTCGTGGTTTTATATAGTTTTTTTGTGCTTTTTCTCAAAATGTTTTTATATGTTCATGCTTCTTGTTTGCTGGATTATTTAGCGACTAAGTTTGTTATGTTTTTCATTGATTTTATTTGTATTTTGAATTTTCTTTTCAATTTTTATTTTTAATGTTTATATACTTACATGAGAATTTTGTTTTTAGTATTTAATATGGTTTTTTTTCTAGTTTTGTTATGATATTTACAGCATTTTCTATTGTTTGATTTTCTTTTTTTTAATTGAAATACAACTCAATTTGGAAGGTTATTAAAATCGAATTGCATTAAACTTAACTCAGTTTTTATTAAAATCTATCTTAAAATAATTGAACAAAATTATAAGCTGCTATTTGTGAGATCATAGCCATAAATTTTGATGGTTATAAAATATTTGTGGCATATATTTTTGAAATTTTGTTTTAAAATTTTAGGGTTGTAAAAAATGTATTTCAAAAAGACTTATAGAAACAAAAGCAAACTCATAAGATATAACAAATGAATATCGATTAAATTAAAATCATCAGTGCTAGCATGAGTTAACAAAGCTTTATTTAACCCGAAATAATTCACAGTTACCATATGGGTACATAGAATATGCCGTTACATTTACACGTTAAGTCAAAAGAGTAATTTCAAATAAAAAGGCTGTTAAAAAAAGATGGCCCGTAATAAAATCGACAGCCGCAACTTCAAATGCTGTCAATTTCACTTTTTGTTTTTATATATGTTTTGCTTTTTGTTTTTATTTTTTTGTACTGTTTTTCCATTTTGGTTACTTTTTCTCGAAGTAAAAAAATTAAGATAATGATTTCTTCTAACGTTTATTACCCAGGTTCTTACTGAGTGTATCACTCTAAAAACGTTTTTTTTTTTTGCAAACTTTGGCATTTTGTTGTGATTATGCTATGATATTCCCATTCCCATTGGTAACATATGGATTTCGTTCCAAAATACTACATATGTTTTGAGGCCAAGAATGAATTGAACCAATTTCTTATATTCTGTTCTAAAGTGAACGGTACTCCGATCGAAACAAATGTTAGTCTGACGTGCAATGTTTGGATTATAAGGCGGCTGAAACAATTTTTTAAATAGTTTCAACTGATTTTGGAACATTTAGTCGAGTGTTGTCCCAAGGATCTATCGCCAGCAATGAATGGATGCCGCTACAATTTTTTCCAACTCGTATAACTTGTTTATACTGTTTCGTTTAGTGGGTAAAAGATATCAGACACATTTCAGAGAGAGTAAGAAAAAACGCTGTCAAAATAAAATAGATTATATATCACGACTACTTTTGCCGACAATTTTTTATGACACTTTGTATAGAAAAAATCGTCAAATCACAATTCTGTTTCATCTCTTAAGGTAGGATCACACGATTGTCGTAATGCACCAATAATTAGTGTATTTTATATACCAATCGTGTGATTATACAATTTATTGGCTTATACGGCAACTCAAAATACTATTGTGCTTATTTATCCCAATAAAATGCAACCATGGTGCGACATTCGTGTTAAAGCTTTATCGGCAATCATGCACCAATGTAAATTCCAAAAATACACCAATATTTATTGTATTCTGGTGTGACAATTGAAGAAGACAATAATCACCGACTTTTATTTATTAATTGATTTCTTTCTTAAAAAACACATGTTTATACGGTATTTATAATTGCCGTCTCTTAAAATATGCATCTTAAAATTAAAATTAATTTAATTAAAGTTCCACTATTTCTTTTTTTTTTTTTAAAGCGGACACCTGATAAACAAAGCCGATGCAATTTTAATTTTTTAGAGAACAAATAATCTTTACTTTAGAGAATTAAATATAACATGTAATTATATTCCGATTTAAATAAACAAATATTTTAGTGAATTAATTTTTTTTTTATTTATTGAAATGTTTCTCATATGCACTATCAATGGCCCTTCTTGTAAGCCAATTTCTGATCCACACACTTGCTCTTTTCTTTTTTTTATCTCTTTTTATTTATTTGTTTACTAAATGACCTTTATATAAATAAAGAGGACGCAATTTTTTTTTAAAGAACGAAACGTTTTGAACAAAAAAAAAAAGAAAAAAAATATTTAATGTACCACAGCAGCTGATTTACAGAGTTGACGCAAACTAGAACAATCGTCTGACAGCGTTGGGACAATTATTGCCAATATATGGTTTGGCACCATCTTGTAATAAAATAAGACAACCGTGTGAATACAGAATTTTTAATTGGGACAATTTTATTATTGTGCGCTAGTTTGTCACAATAAAATTTGTATCAGGTTGGTGTATTTGAGTCAAATGTGTGATCCCAGCTTTAGAAAGAAAAATGTAATTTGATGCAAAACATTTGTGGCTGCTCAAAAATATAAAGCTTTTGCTATTCTAAATTAAATTAGCGAAGTCATTGCATGTCATGACCTGTCATGTCATGGTGACGAAAAAAACATAACGTTAAAAAAATCTAGTTTTTATATAGCACGTCAGTAAGTGTGCGCAGTCAAAGTTACTTTTTTCATCAATTTTAATAATAATTACACTAATTGGTTAATGAACAATCGTGTGCAAAAATAAGGCAACCCATAGTCACATCACTAGTTTTTCGTGTTGCCACAAAAGTGTAATAATGTATTGAAAAATAGACTCCACATTTGCGCTCAGAAGAACAAAATATATAAGTATACATCTTTTCAATCAAATGTAAGATAAAAAAGTTCTGGGCATTACCGGGTTAATCATTAAGTATTCTTATTAACATCTTGAGACTCCGGGCACATATTTGTATGTGTACTTTCAGTTATCGTTATTTATCACACGTAGCGACATGTGGAAAAAATTTTTTTCAATAAGTCCACGAGTGTTTTAATAATGACTAAAAGGAAACTGTATATTTAAAATATGAATAAGAATTAAAAGTTAATTTAATTCACTGAAAATTGTGCTGAATATAGATGACTCGGCATTCCAATAGTACAGCGCTTATTACAACACTGGCTCTTGCGTGCATCGACTCTATTCCACCTTTTCGCCACAAAATATCTAAGAAGAACATAATTGACAAATGTTGCTCTCATTTGCGAAAGAGCAGTTAGGTTTCAATGTAAGAAGGAGAAAGTCGATTATAAATATTGGAATTAAAGTGGGCCAGAGCTTTGTCGTACTCTTTAATTAATCGTAAACTCCTCGCATGAAATACTATGTATAAATACTAATATAGTGTGATCTCTGAGAATGTTCCATACAAATCAATAGAGGTGGCGATCGACTCCCTATAACAAGCTCTAACGAGCGCTTTAAATTTAAGCTTTCGTCATTATATTAAACAGGAAAAAAATAATCTTTTTTATTTAAAATATGAGGTCTTTGGCTTTTTTTACAAAATATTTAAAGCTACAAATTCACTCTTACCAAATCAATGAATAGCTTTGTTTTAGCTTCCTAAACACAACGCCAGCTGGTCACTAGTAGAACGGCTGCTGCGATCTTACACCCCGCTCATCGAGAGCAATTCGATATACCTCTGTTCTATAATCTAAGCTCTCGTAGGAATACATATGTATATCGCTGCAGCAAATGATCAATTTTGTCAAGAGCACTGCGATTTAGCATATCGCGGCTTAGACATGGTTTTGTTTAACTTAATCATTGCTGACTTTTGGGCCTTGATGATATATTGAGTTTTTTTTGGGCTGTCTGACAAGAAATGTTCTTCGGTGCCATGAGTAACTTTTTAAACTTCTTGTCAAAATTGTCATTAACGGCAGAAATTGTTTAATATGTCTTAACAGACAATATAACCGAAAATTATTAGTGCTTTATTCGTTAACGGTGAATCGTTTAGCTTTTAGTCGACTCATAACGGATAATGCCGCTAAATTTCAGTTTTCCTTAGATACGATGCTAAAACTACGAGAAATCCACTGCGAATTGGTTGATCATAAACCTTATAGTCCAGATTTAGCCCCTAGTGACTTTTTCCTGTTTCAAAACTTGAAAAAATGGCTCTCAAACGAAGAAGTGATTACCGAAACTAATGCGTATTTAGAAGAGTTCCCAAAATCGTATTATTCAGATGGTATAAAAAAGTTGGAAAATCGTCTTACTAAGTGTATTGAGCTAAAAGGAGACTATGTTGAGAAATGAATGGTTTTTGAAAACAAACAATTTTTTTTTCCTACTTAGGTAGCTTCAATATCTATCCGCCCTCGTATCAATAGATAACTTTTTTATTTATTTATTTTATAAATCCATTTGTTACAGCTATGATCTCAAAATATTTGCTTAAAATATAAAATAAAATTAAACGGTAAAAAAAATAAATTAATAAAAATAAGTAAATAAAAAATAAATATATGTACGAGTATATGTATCTTTATTATAAAATTATTAAATATATACGTTTATGAAAATAATTGTCATTATATGAATATAATAAAATACCTACCAACGCAGCTTACAACACTTAAGAATAATTAAAAAATCGTTTATCAAAAATGACATGGTATTGTAGAAAAATAAATAGTTTTTGTCTAATATTTTAATTCATTTTTTGTTAAAGCCAAGTATCAATATGTATTATAATAATAAACTAATTATATATATATATGTATGTATAAATGCATACTTGACTTTTCGCTGATGTCATGTTTATTTTCAATGACGAGTCATTACGAAACTTATGGCTTTTGTTTTGAATACGAATTTGAGGCAATTTTTTGATTTTATTGACTGATCTGGTCTCTATGATTTGGTAGCGAAATAAAGGTTTTTCTTGGATGGATTTTTGTTTTGTTTTATTAAGTTTTGCTTTTGATTGATAAGTTTAAGGATATGGCATTTAAAATTTTACTAAAGTTTAAGTTAAGTGGTATTAGTTTGATTTACTACTTATTTAATTGAATATATAAAAGCAGCACTACATTATTATTAATTTTATTTTTTGCTTTTGTTTTGATTATTATATTTAGCTTCGATTTCAAATCATTGAAAATGCATTCAATTAGCTCTAAGAAAAAAAAATTGATTAAATTATAAATAAACTTAAAACAATTTTTTTATATACAACTGTGATAAATGTTTCGGTAAACAAAAAAATTAAATGCTTAGTCCTGGTTAAGCAGGGCGAACTATACCTAAAGTTGCAATAGATGTTAGACCCTGTACCACAATGCTATGTATTGCTTTTTTGCTAAACAGAAGAGCAGTAATTAAAATTGATTTAAATTAGTTTTTATTTTTATATTATATTTTTAATAATCTAGGTTTAAGCCACAACATGATAATAGTCGGAACATAAATGGACAGGCCATTAATATTTACTCTGAAGGGCCAAAGAAAAATGGGAATGTTGGATGTGGGGTTTTCTATCAACAGCTATGGATTAAAATATCTAGAAGTCTTTTAGACTATTACAGTGTTAAAGAGGCCGAAATTATGGCCATAAATATATAGGAAAAGAAAATGAACATCAACTATAAAATATATCATCAGAAGGCTTAAGCAACGACATCTCTTTGAGGAAAAAAAATAGTTGAAGCCTATGATGAGCAGCAGCAGCAAGGCTCTAAACCACTGCTACCTATGTAAAGGGCGTTGTTTCAATTCAATGACAGATGGCAACATCAACATTTATCCCAGACACCTGCTACAGCTAACCAGTTACTTAATTAAGTGGAAGACAAAAATTATTATAAAGAAATTAAAACACGCCAAAGATGCCTCATGAAAGACATATTCTATCAAGAGGATATACGAAAAAAAAACAAGAAATATATTGACTATTACGAGGTATTCAATAGGAATATCTTCATAGATACTGCAAGAGAAGCGGCCACAGTATTCCTAGAGAGTGTTCTTTTTTCGCAGCTACTCCTCTAGGGAGCATATTGGCTTACCACAAACCAATTACAAATTACAGCTAAGCTGTAGCCCGCCTTCATATGATGGTGTATAGTGGTGAAGATCTTTGCTAAATCGTGGTGGTGATCCTTACTTAGCATTGTAAGTTTTATCCAGTAGGTGGCATTTTCTCCTGATCATTCGTTTGATATTTATCATAATCGCCAGAGGTAAGCTACTTAAAGTTGCAATAAATGTTAGACCCTGTACCACCAAAAACTATATTGAGTATTACGAGATATTCAACAGGAATATCTTAATATATTTTTTTTGCAGCTATTTCTCTAGGGAGCATATTGGCTTATCACAAACCAATTATTACTTTGTTTCAGTTTCTATAATCAATTTGATCTCTCAAGCTAAGTAGATGATGAATCCACTGTAGCTTCCTCCATATGAATCTGCGTAGTGGTGAAGATCCTTGCTAAATGGTAGTGATCTTTACTATAGTATTGTAATATTTTCCCAGTAGGTGGCGTAATCATTCGTCTGATGTCTGTCATCATCGCCAGAGTTATGCGGGAAGGTCAGGGGAGCTTTTTTTTAGATGAAGTTGTCTGGTGGGAAGTTGTAACCTCATTATTAAACTTTCGAAATCACAATAAAATTTTTCTTCGTCATGTACTCTGCTGGTGCTCGAACCCGGGTCATTTGTGTTGTTATGCATGCGCTATAACCACTACATCACGCCATCCCCACACCCATAAGATTATCCAAAACGCCAGGTTTCTTAAGATGAGATAGCAAGATATTCGATACTTACTTTTGTAAGTGTTCCTAGTGGCCGAGACATCTAAAGTGGTATTTAGATCCTTAAGGATCGATTGAGAACATTGGAATTTTTCTTGATAGGAATAGACAAACGAACGTTGGACTAGTGAACTCACCTGTTACAAGACTAAGAAAATTTGGTCATATTTCGACCTTTTAAGGGCTATCACTAGCTATTACATTTTTGGTCAACACGTCCAAATAAAGAACTACATAAAGTGATTTCTGTAGGAGCGGCTATGACAAAGAGAAGGTGGAGTACTACAAAAAAGTTCCCGCAATAACCCCTGTGTTTTGCTGCCATCGTTCCGATTTGTATTTTTTTTTATTTAGTTGGTACATATGTTAGCTTGACATTTGCAAAAGCTACATAGTCATGAGTACATCTATCTCTGTCTGTGTTGGCGATTTTTTACAATTTTAGAACCTTTTTTCCGGGAATCTTCTGATCAAGGTGGTATATTAAGCATCTTCTTTGGCATTGCTCGGAATTAGACGACTTTAAGGAATAATGTTGAAAATAACGATTTGGGCAATACTAAGACCAGAGTTGTGAGGACTTTGGTACGGCAGTGAACATTTAAAAGCCTTAGCCTGAGCCTATATAAGTTGAAAGAAAACCTACTTATTCTTGGATGAAAAATCTCAGTACACATAGGTGTTAGGCAAGACTGCGCTATGTCCACTCTGCTCTTTAACATTGTTCTGTACATAGTTAACTGGATTGGACATACGCTACGAAAACCCTTAACGACATCCCATAGATTTGGGTCTACGAAGCAGGAGCCGAAGGAAAAGACCCGGTTACACCTGAAAGAGACAGATGGATGCAGAAGTTGCCAAAAAAAAAAAAAAAAAACTGGAGCGAAATGAAGAATATAAGAATGAATAAATTAAATTGAAGATAATTTTTTATGGCTCTTGCTCCTTATAGGATCGATTGGAACATACCTGCACATATATTCATACTTGATTGTGGTATAGGGTATTGTACAGTCGGAGTTAACCGACAATACATATTTCTTACTTGCTGTAGCCTGTGTAGATGTTAAAGGTTTTATGTTGATAGGATTAAACAGAAAATATCACTCATAAATAAATATAATGCATAATTTTTATGAAATTTGGTGTAAAACATAAACATAAAAATATCAAAATGAAATGAATTTTGTTGTTGTTTTTTTCTGATCTCTTAACATAATATTTAAAGAACAAACAATCACTGATTTTCAGTTTTCTAATTTGAAAAAAAAGTTGTTAAGCATTAAACATAGAGAGTTTAAAAGAGAAAAATCATATGCAACACTGAACTGAAAAACAGAAAAAACTCATAAGAAATAAAGTCACACGAATGGGTTCCATTTAATAAGAAAATTAAACAGAAATCCATTTAGAGAACATGTTCGAGTAGTATTTTTATTTGTTTTTTTTTCTAATCCAGGAATGTGTTCAAGTGTATTGAGTTACATGAAAGAAAAAAACATTTCATATACATTTTTTGTGACAGTGTATTTTAAGTGTAGTGGCAAACAAACACAAAAACACATACAAAACTAAAATAAATGTTTTCTTTCCGGTTTGCTGGGTTTATATAGAATTATTCTTTGGAGTAAGGACACTTTAATAGAGTAACAGTTATTGCTATATTATCTTTTCTAGGAAAAAATTTCATATTGTGTCAATATTATCAATTTTTATATTAAAAAAAATTTATTTTATGTTACAGAGTTGTCAGTTGAAAATAATTTTTTTTTTAATTTCTACTACAGATATTATTATTGAGAAAATTAAAAAGGTAATTCTTTGGAAGCTTGGAATCACTAAACTGACTATGGGGAAAAAGGAAAAAATATTTAAATTTATTTTATTTTTATAAAATTGTTAGAAACCAAATCTAACAGTCCCCACTAAAAGACTAACTTGCTACTTAGTAATCTATATACAATGGTATCTAACTTAGAAAATATATAATATGATATATTTTATCACAATTTAAAAATTTGGTTTATGACCCCTTTTTCGAACATATGAATACACATGGAAAGATGATTTTTATCATCGGACCATATTTGGACCAAAAAACATCTGTTGAATAAAAGTATTTTAACGAATGGATTAATTTCTGGGAAGAGTATATACTGAAGGTGAAAGAGTATTGTTGTAAAATTGTAGAGTAATTACGGTTTTAAAGACAGCAACGACTGAAGAAGAATTAGTCTACTTAACAGATAAGATACTGGCATTCATAATACAGAGAAGAATTCAAAACAAATAATGAGCGGGTCCGGCCAAATAGGAGCTGTGTATTTCACGTCAACACTCTACACATCATACTAAAATAATCCCAAAAATGGCGTATTTCTCTGATGATAAGAGGCCCAACATAGTGTGGACATCCCTTTATCTACTATTCGTAGGTTTTATGAAAGTCTTTGATACCATCAGGCGGGCAGTCATATGAAAAGCATTAAAAAGGAATAATTTGAATCATCTAAGCTATATAACAGGACGCTGAACTCTCAGTTTTGCGCAACGGGAACATCAGCCAACCATTTAATACCAACGCTGACATAAGGCAAAAAAGCCCACTATTACCTCAACTATTTAAAATCTTGTTAGATAACACACAAGATCTCCAAAACACAGACGAAATTAGGAATTTTTTTCTGAGGAGAAAAGCATGCAATAATGAGAGTACATAGGTAACTTCTTTCCATAATGGGCCACTGTGGTCTCTGGGTGGGGTAACTTGGTACCACCTTTCTTACCTACCTACCTAGATAACTTCTGCCATAGTCATAACGACAACAGTAGCATTACTTTACCGAAAGTAAGCCAGCGTTACCATATAGTAACGCAAAATATGTCTTTATATTTACAAGATTCAAAACTAAAGGGTCTGCCAAATATATATATATTTTTTTGAAAATGCTATAAAAAAAACTATTGAATATTTTCTCAAATTTCTTTTTTTATTTGAAAGTACAATCCTTCCAGTTAATAATGGAAAATAATTTCATTCAAATAGCTGCCTCGGCTGGCCATGCAGTAGCCTACACGACCGGTCCAATATTTAAACACATTATCGATTGTGTGCAGTTGTATTTCACCAATGGCTTCACGAATATTGTCCTTTAAAGCGTCAATTGTCTCTGGCTTGTTGGCGTAACACTTATCTTTGACAGCACCCCACAAATAATAATCCAACGGTGTCAAATCGCAGCTCCGAGGTGGCCAAACGACATCAGCTCTGCGTCTGATAATGCGATCTTCAAAAACAGGGCGCAAAACATCGAGTGTAGCTTCGGCTGTGTGGCACTTAGCGCCGTCCTCTTGAAACCAAATGTTGCTAATATCCTCCTCTTCAATTTTTTGAACAAAAATTCGTTCAACATGGCCCGATAATGATCGCCATTGACTGTAACGGCCACTCCTTGCTCATTTTTGAAGAAAAATGGCCCAATTATGCCTCTTGGGTGTATCGGCTTTTCAATATATGCGTGAGGATTTTCTGTGCCCCAAATGCGACAATTTTGCTTGTTTACATACCCACCAAGATCAAAATGATCTTTATCTGAACACATCACACACATTCTGCAACATTACCATGATTTTCAAAGTAATGTCCCAATATTTTCCAGCGTTGTTCAAGCGTATATACAACCATATTCGTTCAACGGAAGGATAAAACTAATTATCTGTCAAATCAGACATGAGCTAAGTGTTACCATTCACGAAATAAGCACTAGTTGAAAAAAAACGTTAGATGGCGGACCCGATACATAAAAAAAATTAGAAAAGTAAAACGGTATTTGATGTAAAACATTTCGGGCTTTCCAAAAATGTAAGGCTTCTGCTATTCTGAGTTCATAGAGCAAAGTTAAATGGAGGTGAGGCAAAAATATTAAATTCAAAATTTTTCGTTATAGCACGTCAGTAATTCTAGAATTACTTTCTCAATCATAACTAATAATAACACTATGCAGCACACAAAAACTCCTTGGGTAAGCAACACATTTTTTTGATGTGCTATGGTCGCCTAACTTCGAGAATCTTCAGCATTTCAGGTTCTATGGATAAGTTTATTTTTATATATTTTTTTTTCTAAAATGTGATCTTCTTTAAGGGGCTGTTTCATAAGTCTTTAATTCGTTAAGCCATATGTTAAAAAATTCCAAATTATACCAGCTTTAAGTCATTCTAACACCATTTTCTAATTATGATATTTTTGATTCCTAAAAATTAAAAAAATAGAAGGCATCAAATATTTACCAGTTTCACTATTTATTCGTAAGGTTTCATTTGATAGAAATAAAATAAACCATAATTTACGCAATTTGATTGGTAAATTTACATTTTATTCTTAATAAAGTTAAAATACCACTGAGCGTATAGTGTTATTTATTAATTTAAAAAAAAAAAAAAATATTCAACACAACACAGAAAAAAATTGTCATTTTCATTTTTTTACTATGTAACTCGATTCGAAAGTTCGAACAGCTCGAAAGTTGTATCCGATCCGAATTTGAGCTCTTACTATGTAACACTTTCGCATCGAGTGAAAAGTGCTTCCACTAATTGGAACTATTCTTGGCAGTACTTTCGAATTTATTATTCAAAGTTGGCAGCATTTCCTACGCAAAAATGTCAAAAATATCAAAATAATAAAAATAAAAGTCAACAAGAAATATTTGTTTATTATAAAAATGGATTCGGTTGCGTAAAATCTTACGCGGTGGTGTAGACTTTATGCAGTTGGCTCATGCAATGTTAGTAACAATTTATTAAATATGTTGTATGTGTGTACATATTTTAACGTGTTTATATTTGCAGGTTTGTGCGAAATTTTCGGCTTAACAAGGAAACATTTAACTATGTGCTGGAGAGCATTAGTTCGGAGCTGCCAACAACCATGAGATCGACTGGTGTAACACCCACAATCAAATTGGGTGCTACACTGAAGTTTCTTGGGCAAGGTGGGTACCAACACCAAATCGGTCAAGACCAGTTTGCTGGCTTGGCACAACAAACTGTGTCAAACTGTATCAAGAAAGTATGCAATGCTATAGAGAATGTGTTGTGCTCAATGCACATAAATTTTGTCATGAGCGAAGACGAAAAACGTGCTGCTGGAAACTTCTTTTATGCCACGTCTGGAATTCCAGGGATAATAGGAGCTGTTGATGGTACTCACATCGAAATGGTCAGGCAACCTAAAAACGAGCACTTGTTTTTCAATCGGAAACTCAAACACAGCATAAATGCAATGGTTGTAAATATTTTGCAATATGATGTATCATTGTTGTATAGGCTATTGTTTTATTGATGACAAACGACTACAAATGTCAACTTTCGACCGACTGTGACATCTAAATTCGAAATACATAGAGATGCACATCCGAAAGTAGAGTATGAGTCTCCGATAATCGGATATGGCATTTTTAAAGTAGGAAATGTATTTTCGAATTCGAGTTAGTTGGTAGGAAAAATCCGAATTCGTAATATTTAACTTTCGAATCGAGTTACATAGTAACCCCCTAGTATACATCTATTCAACAAGATAAAGACAAAAAGTGTTTTGGGCAAAACAACAGGATTAGTAAAGCAGGAGTGTGTTTTAGATGACCATAATCAGTATAAAGAAGCTTACAAATAAACAGACCAATTAAGTTCCAAATATTTAACTCTATGTAAAGTCAACCCTGTAGTAGAGCAGAGAAACTCGGTTAGTGTCGAACACAATTATGCAAAAGCTATAGTATTTGTAAGCAAGAGTCTCAGCGTCAGAGATATCTGAAAATTGTTCAATGATGAACAGCTGCTCAAAACGCTGCGAAAAATGCCGGACAGCATTAAAAATGTCACTAGAGTGTAAACCTCAGGGCTAAAGACAGTCAGACAGACAGACTGAAGAAATATGATCCTCTAAGACGTAGGATAATAGAGCCGTCTAAGATTAAGATGCTTTGTGAAGGCCATATGTTTCCAAGAGGGGTAATGAAAGAACTGACTTTTACTTGTACCTCAAGATTTTTGAATTGTATACAATTTGAGAACAGGTTCTATGCTATTTTAGAATAAAACAACTTTTTCTAATGTAACATTTTTCAACTCACATCGTGAGCTTGCATTATGTTCTGCGGTAAGCATTGTTTGATTAGTTTCACTAAGGTAGGTACAGAAATTATAATAAAATCTCTAAGCTTTTTAATGTCTGTATCCAACAGCTCCGTGAATACAGTTGCATAGTAGAAGCCAAGATGTCTCCTTATCCTGCCACATAACGCCGGAAATGGGCACAGTAGAATAAGATGAGTTTCTTCTTTCCATTGGCCAGATGACTCAGTCTAAGCCACCTGGCATAAGTGCCTATTATACAATGCCCAGTAATGACATCAACAACTTTTTTCTGCGTTACTCCTCTAGGGTGTGTATTGGCTTTCATAAAACATCCAGTGCTTTATTTCAGTTTCAGTAATCAAGTTGATTTTTCAATCCAAATAGATGATTAATCTACTGTACTTTACTAAGTGGTGGTGAATACATACTTAGCAATGTCATTTTATCCCAGTAGGTGGCGCTTTCTTCTGATCATTCGTCTAATGTTTGTCGTCGTCAACAGAGGTAAGCTGGAAAGCTAGGGGGCTTCCTTAGTTGGAGTTTTTTTCTTATTTTTTTTATTAAACTTTCAAAACCGCAATTTAATTTTTTGTTTGTTATATTCTCTGCTGGGATTCGAGCCTAGGCCATTTGCACTGTATGCTTCCACTCTAACCACTACACTTCACACCAACAACTACGCTGAGTGTACTTTTTTGCAGACTGAGTACATCGTTGGTGCGCTGGAGATCCATCTTTGGCCAATTTGCTGCTTTATCTTGCCCATCCATGTGGTGTTCAGGGAATCGAATACGTCCTTGTGACATAAGCTTGCAAGTTCTCAGTGGGATGACAAAAGAGTAAAAGTATTTTTTATCAACAAGATAGGTGAATAAAATGTCGCCGGTCTTGCTATTTGCATCTGTGTCTTGAGTGATAGTTTTCGAAAGGAAAATTCTTAGTAAAATTCCGTTAACAGCGAGTCTGGTCATCGGACTCACGAGCTGTATGAGCTTTACCACGACATAAACTTAGTCAAGCGAATTAAAATCCAATGTCGAAAGGTGGAAATAATAAACGAAAAAGCTCTGGCACGAATGGTATGTGTCCTGAAAGGAAGGATTACATATAAACAAATTTGCATCAGCTTGGTGTGACTAACTTAAAAGGCTAAAGCGAATGAAGAACTTTTTTACTTTTCCCGTTTAACTTTAGTTTATAAATTGTCTACAACCATTGAAGTAACTCCATAGTTCATTTTTTTTTATAAAATTTCAATTGCGACAAAAAAAAAAAAAATACTTGGCCAGTGGCACTATTTTTTTGATAATCGCTGTCGAGCAGAACAAGGATTTGTTTTTGAAATTTTCGAAACACGAATAAAAAACCGGTTATTCGAACCTTAATGCACTTATAAACTAATAACTTGGCTGAATATTACCTGATTTTAAGTGTCTTTTCGGATTTATAAAGAAAAGAAACGAGTGAAAAACTGGTTTTTCGGACCTTCATGCACTTATATGCTAGTAACTAAGCTAAGCTTATTACGATTTTAAGTTTCTTTTAGAATTTGGAAGTAAGAGAAACAGACCTTTTAAATGATATATATGCCGGTTAAGTAGCCTTAAATATTCTGCGTGTATTTCTCAAGCAATCACATTTTTCATCAAATTTTTTTCACATTTTCCGAGTTTAGATGAGTTTTTGTGCACTAATTTATAAAGGAACCATATTATTTATGAATTCATTAAGGAAATATATTAAGTTATGGGTAAAATGTGACTTAAGGTTACGAATCAGTTGGAAATTGACGACGTGATTGAATGTGCAATTTCGAAAAGAGCACATGTCGTAACATTTAAAGTTTACAGGAAATAAAAAAAAAACTAATTATTTTGTAATAAAGTCTAATAGTTAAAAAAATTTTATACGGACTATATTTTGTGGCTAATTTGTAACCGAAAATTACAGAAGTATTTGGATATTGACTTTATTATATATGATAGTTTATATATTGTTAAGACAATAAGATTGCGCACCACAGCGTTTATTACATCGCTAAAATAAATAAACAAAAGCTGCAATAACAACTATACGTGCTGTTTACAAATAACCAAATCTACAGCAACAACCATTAGCAGAGACAAAGTAAATAAAAATAACACGGCAACAACAATAATTAAGCTGCAAAGAAAACAAGTAACAGACAATAAACAAGCAACAACAAATACTAAGAGCTGAAAGAGGTAGATGTATACATACGCATGGCTACAAAAAAACTAAAAAGAAATTAAAAGAAAGAAATGGAATCTACCTGAAATATCGAGAGGTTCGAGGGCTTTCGATGTGTTGTTTACTCAGCCATATAAAAAGCAGATAAATGCGAACAGCAATCAGTTTATGTGTCGTAAACTCAGCGAGTGCAGTTGAAGTAAAGTTAACTCAGCGAATGTGTTATTGGTGTGAAGAAAGTTTATAAGGAGTAAACTCGCGAAGCTAGTACCGAAGTAAAAACCAGTTTAGTTGGAGCTAACTCAGTAAAAAGAGTTAAGTGTGGATAACCTCTGCTTGAAAAGGTTGTGATCGAACCTAAGCTATAACTACGATCGGGTTGGAAGATCTTTAAGTAGAAAGATCTGTCGAGTAATTGTTGTTGTTTACAAGATTGTAAACAGACAGGATAATTGAGAATAAAAATTGTTATTGCCTGTAAAAAGATTACAAGCAGTGGTGCACATAACTGTGTTGAATAAAGGATTTTTAATTAAAACCAAACACAAAAATATTTCATTTTAACTACAATCTACGAACTCATAAAAACACGTTTTTAAAAGGGTAAAAACGTAACAATATTTAATATTTATAAGATGTGCCCTTTTCGAAATTTATGATATCGAGTATACAAAACTTAACGAAGGTATAAAAAAATTAAAGGCAATATTTCCACTAAAAATAAATAATATACTTTTAACAAGAATCTTCTTCCGGAAGCTTTTTTCACTTGTAGTTGGCCATTGCAGTATTTCGTCATAAAATTCTGTAAATTCTACCGGTATCTATTGCTTGAGTTTACAATGTCTGCAATTTTCAGATAACCAATAGGTACTATATTGTCTCTGTAAGCTCGAAAAGGAAGAAGAAGAAAAAATAACGGCTTTGCGCGTTAAAAAATAGGTTTCAACAATAATTTCGAAATGGGCACATCTCTTAGAAGAAGTAGAAATAATGCTAGAAAGGTTAGTTTTGTAAGCATTAAGGACTCATTGATACGAAAAACACATTTACCAAAATATGTGAGATGCGCCCTTTTCGAAATTGCATATTCAATTAAATTTTCTAGTGTATTTTTTTCATGAGTTGCATTACGAAAACACTTAATAACTCCGTCTGTTTGCAACGGATTTCAATATCGCAAGTCTCATTTTATTCATAACTTAATATAATTCCACTCTCCTCTATTGCTTCTGAGTTTTTACTTCTGAACCTAAATTTTAACATCCACGTTAATTTTCTCGGTGTTATCGTCCTCTGGCAATGGACTTCTTCAGATAAATTATGAGAATTCGTCTCTTTTCTATAATTACGTGCTTATTGATCCATTAAATTAATTTAGCGCATCATCAGCATACATAAGAGCACAACAGTCAGAAAAACCCCAAAAAAGTGGACCCTGCGGAATAGCAACGCTGCGGAACTCCGGAAGAAATATAAACGTTTTTAGACAATACATTCCTAAACTGAACTTTCTGAGTTCTCAAAGAAAGGTAAGAGTCTATCCAACAAAGCAGTCTATCATGAATACCAATCAGTGCCAATTTATGAAGCAATATTCTAGGATCAATTCCATCAGTTCGAGCACCAGCGGCAAAGCCCATAAAAACTTTCCTAGTAAATTTAGGAAGGTTAGTTACTGCTGCCCTACCCTTTAAAAAGCCATGCCAAAGGAGTGACATTATAAATTTTATCCATCATTATATAGGGTCCGCCATCTAGCGTTTTTTTTTCAACTAATGCTTAACTCATGTCTGATTTGGCAGATAATTAGTTTTATCCTTCCGCTGGACGAATATGGTTGTGTATACGCTTGAACAACGCTTGCAATCTGGGCCTGCGATCGACTTACAGAAGATGCCGATTTTGTCAACAAAATCATCTTTTCAGATGAAGTTCATTTTGATCTTGGCGGAGGAGGATATTAGCAACATCTGGTTTCAAGAGGACGGCTCTAAGTGCCACACAGCCGAAGCTACACTCGATGTTTTGTGCCCTGTTTTTGAAGTTCACATTATCAGCCGCAGAGCTGATGTCGCTTGGCCACCTCGGAGCTGCGACTTGACACCGTTGGACTATTATGTGTGGGGTACCGTCAAAAATAAGTGTTACGCCAACAAGCCAGAGACAATTGACGCTTTAAAGGACAATATTCGTGTAGCCATTGGTGAAATACAGCTGCACACAATCGATAATGTGCTTAAAAATTGGACAGATCGTGTAGGCTACCGCATGTCCAGCCGAGGCAGCCATTTGAATGAAATTATTTTCCATTATTAACCGGAAGGATTGTAATTTCAAATAAAAAAAGAAATTTGAGAAAATATTCAGTAGCTTTTCCTTTATAGCATTTTCAAAAAAAAAAAAAAAAAAAAAAAAAATTATTATCAGAGACAGTCATTCATAGCTCTACAACATGTATGTTTCTATTTTAGAAAATATTCGATCCGTATCACGACAACTCTGTAACATTTCGTTTTTATAGCAAAATAAATAAAGTTAAAACTACTTTCACTATTTTTTACATCATTAGGTTCATCGCATTCCTTTGTAATTAAATAAAATCTAAGTATTTGCATTAAAAAAAAAAAATTGAAATGATTTTAATGATTATTTTTCATTCGACTTTTTCTATTATTTTGCTTAAAATGATGCTACAAATTAAAAAAGTTAAAATTTTTTTTTTAATTCTTAAATAATAGATGAAGCTAGTGTTCAAAGGAAAGAGCAAATTTTAAAAGATTTCTATACAATATCCCTTTTTTAAGATTTCAAAATTCAAATTTTGCTAAAAAATGTTTTCTCTTTCCTTTTCTTCAAAATATTTTCATATTATTTTCGAAATTTCTATAGGGCAAACCATAATTATTGCAAATGAAAACTTTATAATAAATAAAAAATGGAATAGTTTTTTTTTTTTTTTTGTAATTTTGTGTACCTATAAGAGGAACAGCATCCGACGTTGTCGGCATGGATTCAGCAACAAGATTTAGAAAAACTGTTAGTGAGAGTAGAATAGTAACGCCTGAAATATTTATAAAATAATATTTTAATCAAAAACAAACACAATCATAAATAACACATAAAACTAAATTATTTGGGTTTTTTTTTAAATTAAAAATTATATTAAAATTAAATATTTTTTACTGAAAAATTTATAAGATACAATTTATGTTAATTTTTTTTATTAAATACTTATATTTATTAGTAGTTTTTAAGTTACAGTTTTGGGTTTAAGTAACTGTTCTTGCATTTCATCACAATTTTTTAAAGGGATTTAAAGTTTGGTTTTTTTAATATTATTTTTTTAAGTTTATAAACAAATATATTTTTAAAGTCAAGTTAATATTTTAAAGGCCCAACAGGAAAGGCTAGTAAAACTTTAAGCACAAAAGTTATTATTTAAATTTGCACAATATTTCCTATTTTTATTCATCAACAAGTTTTTTTAATCTTTAACAAATCGAAAGTGGGGGTGGCGTGCTGTAGTGGTTAGTGGCAGGCACAAACAATCCAGGTTCGAGTTGAGGACATGACAAAAAAAAGAAAAAAAAAAAAATTAATTGCGTCTTCAACTCCATATAAAAAATTAAGTAGAAGCCCCCTTAACCTTCCCGCATACCTCTGGCGATGGTGACAAACATCAGACGAATGATCAGGAAAACACGCCACCTACTGGAAAAAAATCACATTCCTAAAGTTAATATCACCAATAATTAGCAAGGATTTTCACCACTGCACAAAATCATTCGAAAGAAGCTGCAGTGGATTAATCATCTACTTAGCTCGAAAGATCAAATTTATTAAAGAAACTGAAACAAAGCAAAACTACAAAACTACTGTTGAAATTTAAGTAATTTGAGTCTATTAGTTCCCCTTTTGTTAGCCTCTTAAAAAGCAGAAAATCTCGATAAATTAAATGAAATTTAAGAAAAAAAAATTTGTTTTGTTTCAATTGTAGTTTGGTACGTCCAAACACCCAAGTAGAGTCAAATGGATTCCTTTTTGACAAGACTATATCACTCGCCAGTGGTATTCAGTATTTTATGTGCTAACCACAAGATATTTCAGACCTAGACGCATTAGTTGTAAAGAAATCTATTTTTCTTGACCGTTATACCTCTTTTCCTGTTAATACAACTTCGATAAATGCCATTGAAGAAAAGTCCAAGTCGAGCCCCGCTTACATAGCACCCAAACCATTACTGCCAGCAATGTGGATAGATCATATCAATTAAGCAAAGATAGTGTGTTTTCTATCAAAAAAAGGCCAAATTAACTTAGTTACTCTGCAAGTGTTATGATTGAATGGCAAAAAGGTCATCAGTAGATGAAGAAGCACCAATTTAGTTTTTGAGAAATTAGTCTACTAAGTTCGATTTCTAACAGTTATTTGTTCTTTAATCAAATGTTCAGATCGTTCAAAAGAAAACCTCTTGCCAGAGGACAAAGGGAAAATAAAAGCGAGCAAAGAGGTGGAGTACATAAGCATCTAAGTCAAGTGGCATTGTTTAAAATCGGCTAACAAATCTTCAGTAGAGTGTTTAGTGTTTTCACATTGAGAATTCCATTCGGGCAGCTTTAAAATGGCACACTTATCATTGCAGTTGGAGTCATTACTGGACATTGTACACTGGGTACAAGTGCCAAACGTATGTGGGGTTGCCAGATTCCATAGTATAAACTTTTTAAATTAATTGAAAAAATCATGATTTTGAAAAAAGCCTTGACAGTTAAAAATGTGGAAGTTCGAAAAACTTCGATTACAAATTGTCGGTAGATGGCTCTAAAAAATCGGATGGGCCATTTAAAAGTTTAAACTTAAAAATGTATTAAACAGAAACTGTTTTGTCGATTAGAAACAAAATATTATTTCATTCATAAGGTTGAAGTGGCTGGCCTCACAGTACCCCATTCGATCAGACTAACTTTCGAGAACTTTTCCAAGTGTATGGGGTCGTATCTCGGCAATGGCATTAGGAATGTTGGGCTTCAAATGCTCAATTGTCTCTGGTTTTTCGGCATAGCACTTGCCTTTAACGCCGCCCCACAGAAAAAGAGTCCAACGATGTCAAATCGTGGCTTCTTGGTGGCCAATTGACATTTGTCAACATTTCGGTTAATTAAACGGCCATCAAACGTTTGATGCAATAAATTGATTGTGTCACGAGATGTGTGGCAAGTTGCACCATCCTGTAGAAGCCAAACGAAGAGCGGACACAAAAAAATCAGTTGTTATGACGCGATAGGTGTCTCCATTGACCGCCATCCTCTTTTTCAAAAAATATGGGCCTCCACTCTACAAGCCGTACTAAACAGTCACTCGTAATGGGCGCATTGGCTTCTGTAAGGCCAATTTGGGTTTTCTGAGCCCCAAATACAGCAATTTTGCTTATTATCGACCCACCAAGATGAAAATGATCTTCATCCGAAAAAATTATTTTTTTTGGCGAAATCAACATCATCGTGCAGTTTCTCGTTGGCCCATCTAGGAAAACGTTGCAGATGGTCATGCGGCTTCAACCTTTGAGCCAATGGAACTTTGTAAGGCTTCATGTCGAGATCTTTTCGCAAAGTTCGACATAAACTGACGTGTGAAGTGCTCAATTCTTGAGAACGATGACGAGTTGATGTTGATGGATTCTCACGTACACCCTCAGCCACATGTTCGATATTTTCAGGTGTACGCACTGTACGAGCGCGCTTGTATCTTACGACAAAACCAGTTTCACGAACTTTAGCAAAAAACTTGCGTATACCGGACACTGTTGGTCATTTTCTGCGACCAAATTTTGTACGACAATTCGTGTAATTTCTGACCAGTTGTCTTTGTTTTGGAAATAAATGTGAAAGTACGGCAACACTACATACAGATTTTGAAATTACAATTGAGAGAGTAAGAAAAAACGCTGTCAAAATAAAATAGATTTTATCTCACGACTGCTTCTGCCGACGACTTTTTATGTCATTTTATATGGAAAAATCCAAAGGACTTCAGACCCATCAGCCTATCTTCTTTTCTTCTGAAGACTTTGGAAAGGTTGGTCGACTTGCATCTTCGCAGTACTATAGAACCTGACCTGACCTGTAGCGTATGTGGATGATGTTGCTGTGGCTGTGTCGCGAAAATTTCTTCACACAATCTTGCAGCGCCTTCCAACATCTGACCTCAGTCGGTATATTACTGATAATGGGCTGAGCGTTAACCCGGAAAAGACGGAATTGATACCATTCACACGCAGGTATAATCCTGGGGATAATCCTGGATTCCAAGCTATCTTGGCTCCAAAATACACGTGCGAGTGCGGCGAGGGCGAATGTTGCGCAGTACGCCTGTCGTGGGGCTGTTGGAAAGTCCTGAGGTCTAAATCCTAGGAGTTCCAATTGAATACTCAACGCGGTGGTCAAGCATATACTTATGTATGATGCGGTTGTATGGTGGAGGTCTCTGGAAAAATCCACATATTGCAGGACCTTTAATAAGCTTCTGCGGAGTGTAGCACTGATGATTAAAGGTGCGCTCAGGTCCACTCCTTCGAAAGCCTTGTTTGTACTACTGAACTGGCTTCCAGCGGACCTGATGGCTATGCGGATGGCGAACATGTCTGCGATAAGGTTGAAGATGGCAGGGGCATGGTCGGACAAGGTCTACAGGCATGCAGCCATTTTTTGGTATTTGGATACGATCCCTGATGGGATAGATTATTGCACATCCAAACCCTTCCTGGATAGAATGTTCTTTGTGTGCATCTCACCGGAGCCGGTAATTGGACCCGATTCTGTTGAGGTATACACGGATAGATCAAAATCCTCGGAAGGGGTTGGGGGCGGCATCTATATTCCTTTATACGGGGTGAAGGATTCCTTTCAACTGTCGGACCACTGCAGTGTCTTACAGGCGGAGGTCTCGGCGATAAAGAGTGCAGCGGACTGGTTGATGTACTACAGTGTATATCGGACATCTCTGAACGAGATGAGGAGACATTCAGACCTAGAGATTATCTTGATAAGTGGTCACTCGGACACCCGGGGGAACTGTGTGGCAGAAGGACTTACGAAGGTAGGCTCTCTCCTTAGAAATGAAGAGATTGACCACTCAGTTGGGATGCCACTCTCCTCTAGAAGATTTATGGTCATGCGGTACATGTTGGGCAGGGCATAGCTATGGTGAGATGATGAACCCACGTGCTCTGTATCGAAGAAAATCTGGCCCCTATATGATCGGGCTCGCTCGGAGTCTATTATAGGGATGTCGCGACTTAGGCTGAGTAGTCTTGTGGTTGTGATTACTGGGCACTGGGTGGCTGGTGCGCTAGGAAATTGGGTCTGCTGTTCAATGACTACTGTAGGGGTTGTAAGGATGAAGAAGAGGAGGAGACTGTCGAGCACTTCCTGTGCCAGTGCCCGGGTCTTTCGGACATTAGGACTGCTTTCCTTGACAGTCCGTTTTTAAATGCCTTGTCAGATCTGGTTGATGTGAATATTGGCCGGTTCTCTTCTTTGGGCATGCGTCTGGTTGGTTCTGGTAACACAGTGATATCAATAGTGGACCCAAGTGGATTGGACATTGTCTGGCTACCCGTCGTAACTAACTAAGTAACTAACTTGTATGGAAAAATCATCAAGGCCCAATTCTGTTTCATCTCTCACTGGATTTCATCCTCTAAAAAATATGCACCTAAAGAAAAATAAGAAGAAGATTACTATATAACTAAAGAATTTTGTGCAAATTTCTTTTTTCTTAATTTTAATTTTTTATGTTCCTTTTTGACTTGACTTTTAAAATATATTTGATTTAAAGTTTTGTTTTTAAAATTTTAAAGCATAAAAACATGCAAATCGTTTTAGTTACGGGTTAAGGTAAAACTTCTGATTTTTAAGACACACTTTTCATTTTTATTTAATATTTTATTTTATTTTTTTTTTTGATAAAGTTTTAGTTTTGTTTGTTTAAAATTAAATACGCAATCCAGCATTTCCTCATTTCGCTACCGCTTGGTATCGCAACCGCTGGCAAAGTTTTTTTGTTTACATTTAAAATATAACACATTTTTTCGAAGCTTTTTGTTTCAAAGGTTTATACCTGTGAAGGGCTATTTGGGGAAAATTTGTTTAAAAATATTTTTTTTTTCTGATAATATTCAGCTGCAATAAAATATATGTATTGTTGTTGTTTTACTTAATTTTTTTGTTCACTTAATTTATAAGAAAAATCATGTAGAATAACAAAATCAATACCAATAAAAATTCTTTGAAATATAAACGGAAAAACAAATTTAAGAAAATAAATTAAAATATTTCGAGTCATACATACCTAATGTTAATTTTTCACCCGAATCGGGTGGTAATGTAAATCCTAATAAAGCCATTGATGATATCAGCACACATGGTACAATTAAATTAAAAAAATAATATAAAGTACGCCTTCGTATTTGTATTGTAAATGTAACATCCACATATGGTTCCGGACAGCAGGCATAAACAATGGTATTTTTCTTTCCCGGCATCGCTGCGTGTGTGTTATAACCAAAATATAATGGTTGAGCGTGGGGGTATTATAAGATTTTCAAGCGTAAAAAAAGGATTTGAGTAATGCAATATAATTAATTAGTAAAATTATGTTTTAAAGTAAAAAAATATATTTTTTTAATATTTATTTTTTATTCTCTCTTTTACACACACATATATACACATTAATGTTTCATTCGCATACATACATATATAATACAAGAATAAAGCAATACAACAACATTATTGTCACACATTTAATTGTTCGTATAAAAGAACAGTAACAATTTTAAATATTTACAAAATATATATAAGCATTTATAGCAACAGGAACACATACACACACAATAAATAATATAAAAATTAATTAAAAAAACGTTATTAAAACAGAAGAAAAAACGTGCATTTAAACCTTGGCCATTGTAGAAGGAATTTATTATTGAGGTTTATTGAAAAGCTTTTGTTGTTGCTTTTTTTCAATTCAACAATTTGTATAATTTATATGGCAGTTTACAATTTTATGTGTCATCATAATTCATTTTTATTTTATTATTATTATTATTTTTTTTTGCTGTTCAAATAATCACTTTAACTTTTGTTCTTTTAATAATGGCCAATTAAGATTTAAATCAGAATTAATAATTTTGTCATTTTTTGTTAATGCTGTTATTTTTCCATATAACATATATAACTGTTGCTTTATATTCTAGTATATTGTATATATAATATTTATTTTTACAATTCAGTTTAAAATGTTTAATTCTTTATAAGTCATAAGTCTTCCTATTTAATTAAAAATTATTAAGTTTCTTATATGCGAGAAAATAGGATGTGCTTCAAAATGATAAGGTCACCTTAATATTTGCTCAATTCATCCAAACTATAAAATGTCACGTATGGTCACTGTTGAATGCAGATACGCTCCTGCTTAACTTCAGTTATTTTTTAATACTTTGCTTTAAATTGTTTAAAATTGATATTTTTTATTTTTTGCTTAACAACTATAACAGTTCAATTTATTATACATATTTACATACATACAGGCATACATACATACGATCAAATACCAATAAACAAAGTGGAGACATATGATTGAAAGTCTCTCTTTATATTGTACATATGTATGCGAGTATGCATGTACATTTACAAACATTAATATTTGTGCAATTTAAAGCATTTAAGACATAACTATGTTTATTGTCTTCGCAACATTTAAAACAAAAGTTTATTCCAATAAATGTATAAAGAAATTTTTAAGGGCTTTCGTTTTTCTTATTAAGCTCATGCCTGTAAAAATTATTACAGGGGCGAAACAGTCATCTTATTAAAAAAAATTCTACGTTCAAATAAGTGAATAATAAGCTGGTTTTGCTTTTAGAGATGCACCATTATATTAAAGAGTCCGTCATCTAACGTTTTTTTTCAACTAGTGCTTATTTCGTGAATGGTAACACTTAACTCATGTCTGATTTGACAGATAATTAGTTTTATCCTTCCGCTGAACGAATATGGTTATGTATATGCGCTGGGAAATATTGCGACATTACTTTGAAAATTTTGCCAAAAAATCATCTTTTCAGATGAAGCTCATTTTGATCTTGAAAATTGTCGCATTTAGGGCACAGAAAACCATCAAGCATACATTCAAAAGCCGATACACCCAAGACGAGTCACTGTTTGCTGCGGATTTTGGTCCAGAGGATAATTGGGCCATTTTTCTTCGAAAATGAGCAAGGAGTGGCCGTTACAGTCAATGGCGATCGTTATCGGGCCATGTTGTCCACGAATTTTTGTTCACAAAAATTGAAGAGGAGGATATTAGCAACATTTGGTTTCAACAGGACAGAGCTACATGCCACCCAGCCGAAGCTACACTCGATGTTTTGCGCCCTGTTTTTGAAAATTGAAAATAATGTCGAATTTTGTGCTTAAAAAGTATGTTTTGCGGGGAAGTTTGAAAACCTTCTTTCATTTGAAGAAAACGGCAGCTAAAAGTTATCGATTGCACCACCTTAAAAAACTCGCCAACGATAGTTCGCTCATAGAAGACAAGGAGCGGCCTGGTCAGCCGAAAAAGTTTAAAGATGAGGAATTGGAAGCATTAATCGACAAAGATTGTTGTCAAAAGCAAAAAGAAATTGCATTGTCATTCGGAATCACACAACAAGCCGTTTCCCTAAGTTTGAAAGCATTGGAATGCATTTAAAAGCAAGGAAATTGGGTCCCATATGAATCGAAGCCTAGAGATGTTGAAAGGTCGAAAATGATGCTTAAACGCTACAAAAAGAGGTCATTTTTGCGTCGTATTGTTACTGGTGATGAAAAACGGATACATTACGATAACACCAAGTGCAAAAAGTCATACGCAAAGCCCGGCCAACCAGCCAAATCAACGCCGAAGCCATGACGCCAAAGTAATGCTCTGTATTTGGTGGGATCAGAAGGGTGTTTTGTATTATGAGCTGTTGAAATCGGGCGAATTGCTTTACGCAAACGTCTAAAAACGTCCAAGTAATACTAAAAATCGCCAAGACATATAGAGATAGATAGATAGATAGATAGATACTCTTGGCTACGTAGCTTTTGCAAATGTCAAGCTATGACGCTAAGATTTAGCGGGAATATCAATAACAGATGTATCAACTTAACAAAAGAAAAAAAACAAAAACTCAAATCGAAACTTTCTGGTCACGGTATTATAATCGAGGGGTGGCGTGGTGTAGTGGTTAGAGCGCATGCATAACAACACATGATGAAGAAAAAATTTAATTGTGGTTTCGAATGTTTAATAATAAAAAAAGGCTTCAACTTCTTCCCTCCAGACAACTCCTTTAAAAAAAAAAAAAATAAAAAATAAAAGAAAAAAGCCCCCCTGACCCTTCTCGCATGCCTCTGGCGATGATGACAAACACTAGACGAATGATCGGGAAAAACACGCCACCTACTGGGAAAAAATTACAATGCTAAAGTAAAGATCACCACCAATTAGCAAGCATGTTCACCACTACACAAAAAAATCATATGGAGGAAGCTACAGCGGATTAATCATCTACTTAGCTTGAAATATCAAATTCATTAAAAAAACTGAAACAGAGCAATAGATGCTTTGTGGAAAGCCAATATGCTCCCTAGAGGAGTGATGGAAAAAAAAAATTATAGTCGAGAACATTATGAATGGTAAGACAGTTTTGAGACCACAGCTTAACACTAGAAAGGTAACAAACTGATATATAGGGTCCGCCAAATAATTTTTTTTTTTGAAAATGCTATAAAAAAACTACTGAATATTTTCTTAAATTTCTTCTGTTATTTGCAAGTACCATCCTTCCGGTTAATAATGGAAAATAATTTCATTCAAATGGCTGCCTCGGCTGGCCATGCAGTAGCCTACACGATCGGTCCAATTTTTAAGCACATTATCAATTGTATGCAGCTGTATTTCACCAATGACTACACGAATATTGTCCTGAAAAGCGTCAATTGTCTCTGGCTTGTTGGTGTAAAACTTATCTTTGACGGCACCCCACAAATAATAGTCCAACGGTATCAAATCGCAGCTCTGAGGCGGCCAAGCGACATCAGCTCTGCTGCTTATAATGCGATCTTCAAAAAAAGGACGCAAAACATCGAGTGTAGCTTCGGCTGTGTGGCACGTAGCGCCGTCCTGTTGAAACCAAATGTTGCTAATATCCTCCTCTTCAATTTTTGTGAACAACAATTCGTTCAACATGGCCCGATAATGATCGCCATTGACTGTAGCGGCCACGCCTTGTTCATTTCCGAAGAAAAATGGCCCAATTATGCCTCTGGACCAAAATCCGCACCAAACAGTGACTCGTCTTGGCCGATACGGTTTTTCAATGTTTGCAGGCGGGTTTTCTGTGCCCCAAATGCGACAAGTTTGCTTGTTTACCTATCTGCCAAGATCAAAATGAGTTTCATCTGAAAAGATGATTTTTGATTCTCCAACATTACCATGATTTTCAAAGTAATGTCGCAATATTTCCCAGCGTTGTTCAAGTGTATACACAACCATATTCGTTCAGCGGAAGGATAAAACTAATTATCTGTCAAATCAGACATGAGCTAAGTGTTACCATTTATGAAATAAGCACTAGTTGAAAAAAAAACGTTAGATGGCGTACCCTATATGTGATATAGATGAGGGCAATTTTAGCAGAACAAAAATTATTACTTGAATATGATTTTATTGCTCACACGCTTCAGGAAAAACATGCAAATTTGGTCGCTTAAGACATGCTATATACATGCTCACAAACGCAGCTATAGGAAATGAATGTTTATTGTTAATTTGACGATTTTTCTCCCGGAAAAATTGAGAAATATAACTGATAAAAGAAAAATGATGACTAATGATGCCTATCCGTCTTTCTAGGTACGCTTCCAATTTTATATGTTTCACACTTTTAATTAAACCGATTGACGTTTTGTTTGTTTATGTGTCTAGGAAATTAAGCACTTAAAGATTGCGAATAATAAAGTCTTAAAAGTATAAAACATAATATTTTCGATAAATAATTTGTAATTTAATTTAAGAATTACTTGTTATTACAACAATTTATAATATTTAATAATTTATTTTCTATTTTTTAATACTTTAAAAATAAAAACAACTCATGCATTCTAAACTACTTTTAAACTTATCATGCAATTTATTGTATTAAATACTTGAATTTTGTTTCGAACATTCATTTATACACTACACACACATGACTGACAAAGGGTGATGTCATGATTTAAAATATAAAATGAAGAAGTGATTAAAAATAAAATATTTAAATAGGGTGTTTATTTAAAAATAAAATTAAAATACAGATATATTTTTTTAATATAAAAAACGGATTGTATTTAAGAAGATATTAATTGATCTTCCGTAATATTTATAAACAATGAAGAATTAATTGTTAAACTAACCAACTAACAGACACATTAACTCGTATACAGCCTGCTAAGTTAGTTTAAGGTTTAAATTTTTAAAAGATTTTTTTTATTTAAAGCAACAGGCAAAGAGCGTTACAGAAATATATATTTGTATTGTTTTAAGAGAAGATTTTGATAGAGTTTTGCTAAAAGCCTGTCTTTAGATTTAAGAAAATTTTTATTTAAATAATTTTACAAGTTGTTTTTATATCCTCCACTTTTATTTTTTTATAAAGATAATTTAATATAAAAAAAGTATGAAAATTTCAATATTTAAAATATAAAAATTAAAAAAAGAAATTCAAATTGAGTAACTTTTTTATAAAGCTTGTTTACAATTCTGAATAATTTAATAAAAATTTGATTTTCTTCATAATTTTTCCAATAAAAGCGTATTTGCTTCAAAGAATGTACACACAAGTCCACAAATTACTTCGTCCGCATCAATGTTGTTTGATTATAGCAAAGAAAAGCGAGAACCGATGTTGCGTCAAAAGAGGCGCCTCTCTTCTTTTCTCTTTGCTGTATAGCTCTTAACAATGGCTCGCGTAGCAGCAGCATTAAGTGTTCTTGTGTATGTGGTGTTTTTGCCGCAATGGCTTCGCAATACTCCTGATTATACCATTGCTCGTAAACACTGACCGCAGTGGTGCGCAAGCAGTGGAAGATGTTGGCCCAAAGTCCACTAATGTCATCGAAAGTAGAATGGGAGCGCTGGAGCGTATTCTGAGAGTTGAGCTGAGAACATCTCAGCCGTCTCTGGTGAATGCAGCTGTCATCGCTGTACTAATGTGCAGTCGTACCTTGGCTACAACAAGGTAATGATCCTAGTACATATGCGGACCTCTGAATGTGCGCACATCTAGAGATATGCCTTCCGTCAATCACAATGTGATCGATCTGGTTCCGTGTGGAACGATCCACGGACAGCCAAGTATCTTTGTGGATATCGAGATGCTGAAACCTGGTGCTACAGACTACTGTGTTGCGCGCCGCGGCGGCGAAATCTATCAACCTCAGACCGTTGGGAGTGATAGTTGTGTGAAGACTGAACTGTCCGACGGTGGGACCAAAAATACCTTCTCGCCCGATCTCTGCATTGAAATCCCCAAGGACGATTTTTATGTCGTGTGTCGGGCTTTGCATAAAAAGTATCTTTGATCGTATCGTCCTTGTCTTTCGACGGGGCAAGCGCGCAGATTAAAGTTAGGTTGTGAAATTTTGCCCTCATACCACAGTGAGACACACGCTTTAAATACATGGCGTATAAATTTGCATACAGTGCTGCTCGAAATCTAAGCATATTTTCTTGTCGAGGCAATTGAGGACTCTTACTATTACTATTACTAATAGATTTATTAAAAAAAACCTTTAATTTTTGTTATCTTAGGCACCTAAATTATAACTGTAATAATAAACCCTTAATTCCATTCCCTACCAAGTATTACAACAAAAACGAAATAGGCTGCTTGAGTGGCTGTTCGAAACTTAAGCAACTTTCAGTTTTCTGTGTAATCAATTTCGTTTTTTATGGCCTCTGCACACCGATTTGGCATAGTTTCTATGATATTTGTTAGAATTATTGTTAGTATTGAGTGCCACTTTAATTTAAAGCTCTCCGTTAGCTTCTGCTTATTTTTAAAACGTCGTGGTCGAGCTCTACACTTCAAGAATTAAGAACAATTTTATTTAAATAAAGGAACCAGTTAACCGGTTATTTGTCTTATAAGTAACCGAAAACAGGTTTTTAAAAAGTGCTACTTTTCGAATTATTCGAAAAACGGTTTTTAAAAAAAGTCGACTAATTGATCTCCCTAATACCCAATAAGATATTCTTCTTTCGCCAAAACTATATTGTTGATGATTTTGACCGTGAAATTTTTTGTTGTTGATTTGTTATTTAAAATAAATTTTTTCAGTGCGTCTGATTTTGTGGTGGTTTCGATAGTTTGATAAAGAGGCCTTAACCTCTCTTCAGACAAATCCATCTAAAGAAGTCGCCCTTTTAGCTTACATCTGGCTTACGTCAGTTAATTGATCAGAATAAGCACCACCTATTGGGAAAAAATTACAATGCTAAGTAAAGATCACCATCTAGCAAGGATCTTTACCACTTTACACAATCATATGGAGGCGAGCTACAGATTAATTAGATTAAATTAATCATCTACTTAACGGGAAAATCAACTTGATCGCTGAAACAAAGCAATGGATGATTTATCGCCAATATGATACCCAGAGGAGGGACGAAGTAATTTTTTTTGTTGTACTATTTTAAATCTTGAAATTCGTATATCGATGTTAAGATTGTTTTTTTTTTTTTTTTTTAGTGGAGGATATAAATTATTCGTCTTGGCCGATTTTGTTTATTTATTATAAATTGTTTTATCATTGGCATAATACAGTAAAAGTATATTTTGTTATTAAAATATATAAATTTAAATATCTAATAAATTAAACATTTTTTAAAGGCTTACAGATAAGATATGCTTTTGCCATATGAAGCCAAGGATTTATTATTTTTTTAAATTCATTTGTTTTTATTTAAAGGAAATTATTATTTTTTGTTTGTTTAAAAGTTATATGTATATATAAAAACACTTAGGGAAACTTAATATTTAATAATTTAATTTAAAGTATTTACTCGTAAGATAGACAGTTAGTTTAGTTTAATAGACATTTAAATATACAGAACACAATAGAACAGTTATAGACAATAAAAAACAGAAAAGCAAGAAAAGTAGTGAAGAAGAACAATAGTAGAAGAAGAAAGTTAATAAATTACTAACCGATTAAATACCATTCGCCATTTGTTATAAAATCGGAAAGATCCCCTCCATCTTCGGAATTCAAAACCAAATCCAACTGTGTAATTGAAAATGATATTTCATTTTATGCAAAATGAACATCAAATCAAAACACAGGCAAAAACATATTTTCCAGGGTGGTATGAAAATTTTTTTAGGGAATTTTTTTTAATATTTTTTTTTTTTTTTATAAAATCAAAGGGGAATAAAATTAAAGAAAATATGTTTTTGTTAGTTTTAAGATTTAAAAAAATTCAGTTTTATTTTGTTATATTGTAGGTGTGTTTTTTTTTAAATAAAATAAAGTTAAGAAAACTAAAAAAAGACAATTAAATAAAATTAAATTAAAAAATAGAAAGGCTTGATTATTTCGAATTTGTTATAAATAAGCCTTCCTTCGGGTATTGTTTTTATTTTAGGTATTGGTGTTAGTGTTTTGTATAAGAGTGGTTATAATTTCATTAAGAGTCTTTACAAACGTTAAAAATTTTGTTAACCAATAGGTTTTTATGGATATTTTTTGGCAACAAAATTTTTAATAGTGGCTGCTGAATAACTTATTTTTTTCATTTCGTTTGCCATCATGCAAAATAGCTGAAATCAATTTTTTTTCTTTTTTTTTGTAATCATTGTCTGGTTTAATTTGTTTTTGTATCAAATCAATGCGGAAAAAAATTATTTCTCACATGATTCCAATCAGGACCTTTTTTGTTGTCGATATTTCGTTATATTTCGTTTAGATTTTTAGTCGTTTTTTTTGGTTTTTTGCTTTGGAATTTAATTTTGTAGTTTCTCTTTTGTGTAGTTGTTGTTTTTTTGCTATTTAGTGTTGAATATACTCATGTTTTATTTGTTTTTTTTTTATTTTTTTTATTTTAAATATTAATTAAAAATATTTCAATTTTTGTTGAACTTTTTTTTAACATTTTCTTTTCAACACCAAATTTATTTGTATTTGAGTTGTGTTGTGAGTTATTGTTTTTCTCGCTTTTTGTTAATAAATTTCAATAGAAAAATAAATCTGGTTTTGCAATTCACAAAAACGCAGTGAATTGTTCATAATTTGTTTTTTATAGAATTTTTTTTAGATTTTTTTTATAGAATTTTTTTCTTTTAGTTAAAAAAAAAATAAAAAAAATAATAGAAAACAATATTAAGGTGATACCATAAAAGAGAGTGTGGTTTGTTATAGAAAAAATTTTTAGCTTAGAGTGTTTATTTTTGTCTTTTTTATAAAAATACAGTGTTGCCTTATTGACTCATTGAAAACAAATACTGAGCCGTAAGTTAGAAAGAGAGAGAGAGAGAGAGAGAGAGAGAGAGAGTCAAATTAGTTTTATTTCGAATCTTACTTTAAATAATAATAATAATTATGTGCCGGTGACTGTCTTTTCGAGATTACCTAGTGATCAAAGCAGTGTTGCTACTTTTTGTATAATTATACAAAATCCGTACTATTTTTTGTATAATTTTTGTACTATTTTGGTGACTATGAGAAAAAAAGATCATTTGTATACTTCCAAATAGAAGCACATACAAAAATTATCACCAATAGTAATCAGATAGCCGTCATTAAAGGCTTGCATTGATCGTTTCAGATCATATTAAGGATTGGGAGCTTTTAAAGATCATTTTTTAGCAACTTTAACACTTCTTGCTGCCTTGGACGATAAACAACAAATGTGTATTTAGAATTTCTTTCGTACGGGTTCAATATACAGTGATTGTCATTAATAATCGGTTTTACTAACTGCTTTGTATTAGGGCATGTTTGTATATTTTTAAAACATTTTTTTTATTAAGAACGTATTAAAGCATTTAGAAATTCAAATTTTTATTTGTAAAAAATAATAAGAATATTACAAAAAAACTTAATTAATTCGGGTACGATAATATATTGTTAAGTTTTAACCTTTTCAAAACGTTTGAAATCGTTTAAATTGTTTTAAAATAAAATAAGAACCACTTTATTTATTGTTTTACAGTTATATTTTTATTTACTACACAATAACTTTTATACAGTTTTCAACTTAACGCTTAAACACGTTTTTATCTTACGACAGCTAAACGATCACTATCTACACAGGTAAAGCAGTCTCCTTACATACCTAATTGCCTACAGTTTAGAAAGTTCAAGAAATATCGACCATCTTCTATTTTCATATCCGTTGATTCAAATGTAACGTAAAGATGGTCGATGTGGCAGTACTGCGAAATTAACAGGGTAACACTAAATATACAAAAATCCTACAATACAGTGTTGTATTTTTATTTTATAAACAATATTATGCATCAATAATATTCGGTTTTCATTAAAAAGTAACAAATAACATATATTTAATACTAAGTTTAGTAAAGGGTCCGCCAAATAATTTTTTTTTTTTAAAATGCTATAAAAGAACTACTGAATATTTTCTCAAATTACTTTTTTTTTTTGAAAGTACAATCCTTCCGGTTAATAAATGAAAATAATTTAATTCAAATGGTTTGCCTCGGCTGGCCATGCAGTAGCCTACACGATCGGTCCAATTTTTAAGCACATTATCGATTGTGTGCAGCTGTATTTCACCAATGGCTTCACGAATATTGTCCTTTAAAGCGTCAATTGTCTCTGGCTTGTTGGCGTAACACTTATCTTTGACGGCACCCCACAAATAATAGTTCGACGGTGTCAAATCGCAGCTCCGAGGTGGCCAAACGATATCAGCTCTGCCTCTGATAATGCGATCTTCGAAAACAGGGCGCAAAACATCGAGTGTAGCTTCGGCTGTTGTGGCAGGTAGCGCCGTCCAGGTGAAACCAAATGTTGCTAATATCCTCCTCTTCAATTTTTGTGAACAAAAATTCGTTCAACGATCGCCATTGACTGTAACGGCCACTCCTTACCCATTTTCGAAGGAAAATGTCCTAATTATGCCTCTGTACCAAAATCCGCACCAAACAGTGATTCGTCTTGGGTGTATCGGCTTTTCAATGTATGCGTGTGGGTTTTCTGTGCCCCAAATGCGACAATTTTGTTGGTTTACATACCCGCTAAGATCAAAATGAGCTTCATCTGAAAAGATAATTTTTTTTTGGCAAAATCGGCATCTTCTGTAAGTCGATTGCAGGCCCACTTAGAGAAGCGAAGTTCAAGCATATATACAACCATATTCGTTCAGCGGAAGGATAAAACTAATTATATGTCAAATCAGACATGAGTTAAGTGTTATCATTCACGAAATAAGTACTAGTTGAAAAAAACAAACGTTAGATGGTGGACCCTTTACATATTTTGTAATTAGTCTGTAAGGATTAATTCTATTGACTAAATTGAATAAATAAATAAAAATATGTTGAATAACCTTTTTTCTTGCAATTGCTTCAAGATATAAGTGTAAAAGCCGGTGTTACACAACTTTAGCAATAAATCGGGGTTACAGAATTAACGAAGAATTCTTTAATTCTTTTAGATAGCAACAGCCGTACCGTTAATGCCAGGTTGTTAATATCGAAAAAGTAAACAACCGAATATTAATGACACTAACTGTATATTTATTTTACCATGTTTAGAATCACAACAACATAATGTACTCTTACGTTTTTACCTTTTTAAAAACGTGTTTTTTATGAGTTCGTAGATTGTAGTTAAAATAAAATAAATTCTGTCTTTGGTTTTAATTAAAAATTCCTTATGCAACGCAGTTATGTGCACCACTGCTTGTAATCTTTTTACAGGCAATAACAATTTGTATTCTTAATTACTCTGTCTGTTTACAACTTTGTAAACAACAACAATTACTCGACCAGAGGTTATCCACACTTAACTCTCTTTGCTGAGTTAGCTCCAACCAAACTGGTTTTTACTTCACTACTAGTTTCACGAGTTAACTCCTTATAAACTCTCTTCACACCAATAACACATTCGCTGAGTTAACTTTACTTAAACTGCACTCGCTGAGTTTACGACACATAAACTGATCGCTGTTCGCATCCATGTGCTTTTTACATGGCTGAGTAAACAACACATCGAAAGCTCTCGAACCTCTCGATATTTCAGGTAGATTCCATTTCTTTCTTTTAATTTATTTTTAGTTCTTTTGTAGCCATGCGTAATTGAACATCTACCTCTTTCAGCTCTTAGTATTTGTTGTTGCTTGTTTATTGTCTATTACTTGTTTTCTTTGCTGCTTAATTATTGTTGTTGCCGTGTTATTTTTATTTACTTTGTCTCTGCTAATGGTTGTTGTTGTAGATTTGGTTATTTGTAAACAGCACGTATAGTTGTTATTGCAGCTTTTGTTTATTTATTTTAGCGATGTAATAAACGCTGTGATGCCCAACCTTATTTTCGTAACAATACATACTTGCTTCCGAATGTTTTATGTTTTACTTATATACATATATAATTTTGGTGACGACCTTTATAGCTTTATAGATATTGTAGATTTAAAATTTATGAAGACGTTAAAAATCCAAACATTACAACATTTTAGAAGTATATTTCTTAACATTGAAAAAATTACGCAAAATAATGCACTGAGTAGTGTAACATACAGTTTTGTACCACGAAAAACAAAACATTCGTAAATTAAGTTATGAATTAACTTTCATCTGTTCTATTTTACGGATTTAGAACAGAGTTATCATTTATTGTTTCCATCTTAAAGAACTTTATCGACGAAAAGAGACACGACTCCCATCATCTCATAAACAAATACCCATTTTGATGATCTCGAAAAATCGTATTTGTTTGGAAGGCATAACAAAATTATTGAAACTTTGGACAAAGTGTATAGAGATTAATATGAAAAATGAAATTATATTTTATTCTAAGCCAGGGACTTATTGACCTGCCCTCGCATTCTAGATATAGTTAATCATTAATTATCATATTTCTTACACATACTTTATTTTCACTTTTGCTTGCCCATATGTTAAATTGCTTTATTAAAAGAGATCATTGATATATTATGCCTTTTTACGTATTACTTAGTGCTTATAACTGTTTCCAGGTTATATTTTATTTATTAAATTGGCATATTAACACACCAATTAAAAGTGATTTTTACCTTCGTATTGTATTATTAACTAACAATTAATTATTAATCATCACATGAACAATGAAAGATTTTTTCTTTTCCAAGAAAGAAATAGAACGTCTGCAGGCAATGTTAAATGGATATCTTTTTTTTACAAATAATTGCCAATAAATTAGTAGCTGTAGACGTATTTATTATTTGAATATAACTTATACGTCACTACAGAAAATATGTTATTGTGGTAGTAAGGGTCAGTGTTGCCGTTTTTAGTTATTTGTAACCAAAATTGGTTATTTTTTTCTTCGATGTGTACATGTGTACTTTTATTCTATTTTGGTGACTTTATTTTTTTTTTAACTTAACGAAAATTTCGAAATTCACTAAATAAGAAGCAATAAAATTGTACCCTGAGTTATCGAGCTTTCTCAGAAATCACACTATATACCGGGGATTTCGCGCGTCAACAGCCAACGCCCTAATGAAGTAGAAATTGCTTCCGCAATAAAGAACACCAAGGCAGGAAAAGCTGCGGGAGTTGCCGATGTTATACCGGAAATGATCAAAGCTGATCCAGAGATGAGTTCATGAATTCTGCACCCGCTATTCAAACACATCTGGGAGAACGAAACCTTTTCGAATGAACGGCTGCAGGGAACGAAAAAAGGCGCAACAACTTATTATAAAAATTGGAGGGGCATCATGCTGTTGTGGACCGCATAGCAGGTAAAATCGATGTCACGCTTCGAAACCAACAGGCAGGTTTCGTGTAACAACATTCACATTGCGTCCCTCCGAATCAAATTGGAGCAAATCAATTAGCTGCAGCAACCGTTATACTTGGTGTTCGTCGATTTCTTGAAGGCTTTCGACCGTCTGAAACACCAGAGCATCCCGGACGCTCTTTCAAGAAAGAGGGTTCCAAATAAATTGGTCCGCCTCATACAGGCGCTGTGTGCTGCATTCAGTTGTAGAGCGTTGCACGGAAGTGCGCTTTCTGAGCCTATCAATAAAGTTTCAAGTGTCCGTCCCCACTCATTTTTCTGGTGGTAATTGATGAGGTACTTCGAAAAAGTATAGATGCCACTCGAAACAGAGGCATTCTTTGGCCCCCAATTAGTATGCAACACCTCAACGACCTGACTTATGCTAATGATATTGCGTTGCTATCCACAAGGCGAAGCTACATACAGGACAAACTGAATAGCTTGCAAATATGTTTTGAAAAACACCAGTTGCACATCAATATCAATAAAACAAAAGCCATGAGAGTGACCAACTCACGCACTGATCACATTTTCCTTGATGATAAGCCTGAAGAGGTAGAGAGTTTTATATACCTTGGCAGCCAAATCACACCAAATGTCGGTGCCAAAAAGGAATATCGAAGCTCGACTTGAGAAGGCAAAAGGACATGTGCTAGCCTACGTAAAATTTGGCGATGCCGGTAACTATCATCTGCCATCAAAATTGGAATATTCGATGCGAATGTAAAATCTGTAATCCTTTATGGATATAAAACTTGGCTTGTGTCAATGGAGGCAACGAACAAATTCAATCTTTCATCAAACGATGTCTGAGAAATATTCTGTGTATTTGGTGGCTCCACAACTGGATTTTCAACTCGGAGCTTGACAGAAGACGCAGACAAACACCAATTGTGAAAATGGCACTGAATTGCGCACACATTGCGAAAGCCGACGGACATTGTCGCAAAACCAGCGCTCGACTGGAATCCGCATTCAAAACGTGGTCACGGTCGACCGAGAGGCATATGGCGGAGAATCTTATTGGACGAGATAAAGTCTGTAGATGAGTAACTTAATTGGACGCAGATCAAAGATTTGGCTAAAGATCGTAGTAAATTCAAGAAATTTTGTACGGCTCTATGCGCCACCTAGCGGCGCGTGAGTAATAAACGACTCAAATTGAAATACAACTCTCATGTATGGGCCGGAACTTCAAAGTCTATTTTGAAGCTGCTCGAGCGCGTAGAGGCGAGTGCGAAGGTTCTTATTAATGACGGTAGGGTAGCCAACACTATCGATTCATTAGAACATCGTCGCAATGTGGCGTGTGTTTCATTGTTCTATCGGTACTTTAATGGAATGTGTTCTGACGCAATTAAGGAACGAATTCATAAAAATCATGTATTTTTACGTAGTACTCGTAATTCTCGTAGATCACATGTCTTTCTAGTTGATTGTCCAGTGAATCACACAACGCATTATAGGGAGAATTCGTTCTTTGGCCGCATGAGCAAATTTAAATCAAACGTCCGCAGACACTACTCTGTCTATCCTCCTTCCCACAACCTAAAGGGTCCGTCATCTAACATTTTTTTCTTCAACTAGTGCTTATTTCGTGAATGGTAACACTTCGTTCATGTCTGATTTGACAGATAATTAGTTTTATCCTTCCACTGAACGAATATGGTTATGTATACGCTTGAAAAACACTGGGAAATACTGCGACATTACTTTGAATATCATGGTAATGTTGCAGAACCAAAAATCATCTTTTCATATGAAGCTCATTTTGATTTTGGCGGATATGTAAACAAGCAAAATTGTCGCATTTGGGGCACAGAAAACCCGCACGCATACATTGAAAAGCCGATACACCCAAGACGGGTCACTATTTGGTGCGGATTTTGGTCCAGAGGTATAATTGGGCCATTTTTCTTCGAAAATGAGCAAGGAGTGGCCGTTACAGTCAATGGCGATCGTTATCGGGCCATGTTGAACGAATTTTTGTTCACAAAATTGAAGAGGAGGATATTAGCAACATTTAATTTTAACAGGATGGCGCTACGTGCCACACTCGATGTTTTGCGCCCTGTTTTCGAAGATCGCATTATCAGAGGCAGAGCTGATATCGTTTGGCCACCTCGGAGCTGCGATTTGACACCGTCGAACTATTATTTGTGGGGTGGCATCAAAGATAAGTGTTACGGACAATATTCGTGGAGCCATTGGTGAAATAAAGCTGCACACAATCGATAATGTGCTTAAAAATTGGACCGATCGTATAGGCTACTGCATGGCAAGCCGAAGCAGCCATTTGAATGAAATTATTTTCCATTATTAACCGGAAGGATTGTACTTCAAAAGAGAAAAATAGATAAAAAATAAAAAAATAATAGTACAAAAAGTAATTCGATGTAAAAAATAAATAATAAAAAACAAATATTTCTTTAAAATAGTGGGAACGTTTTATTTGTCAAATATTTGACAAATGTAACCGTACCTTAAATCGTTGCTTAAGCAATAAAATTTATCATTTTTAGAATTATGATTTTTTTTTAAGTTATTAAATTTCTTCTCGATTTTTTAAATTCATGGCAGTTTTTACTAAAAGTCCATGTCTAATAAAAATTGTCCTTATTTTCCGTTCCTAGCTTGCTTTCTCTCTCTCTCTCTCTCCCTCTCTATCTTTTTTTCTCTGTGTAAAAATGGTAATTAACGACAATGTTTTTATAGTTCTTTTTATAGTTTTTTTTATCTTTGAGTGTTTTTTTTTCTCTTTTTCTTGTGATGGTATTGGTTTTGTTAGTTTGTTCTGAGTGAGTGTTTTTAATATTTAATGTAAGAGAAGATCACTTTTTTAGTTCATTGTTGAGATTTAAATTTTTATTACCGATGTAATGGTTTAATGTATTGGTTGGTTGTTGCTTGCACAACTACACCCATACATATTTAGATCTTTATAAAAACTTTGTTTGTTTATTTATTGGTGTATAGACGCACACACATATTATACTCACACAACCACACACACACTTTACCTGATTTCCATCATAGGTCCAACTGCCAAATTTCATTTCACAATGTTGGTCATCGAATGGGAACCACGTGATGTCTATCTTGCATGTGCTCTTGAAAATACCAGGGGGCACGTACAGACAACTGCCGTTATGTTTGACCACAATGTTGGTGTGATACGTGCCATCGAATCCCTCATCCGCACTAAAGTTTTATTTTTTTTATGGTTTGTTTTGTATGTTATTTAATATTGTTTTATACAGTAGTAGTAGTAGTACGAAATACATATTTAATATAAAGAGTTTTATATATAGATTTGCTTGTTGTTTATTAATAATTTATTGGTATATCTACTCTAATCTTAAGTGTTATTATTATAATTGTAATTCGTTTTCTTTTTCTTTTTTATATAGATTATATGTAATCTGCTACTTTTTGCAATGCTTTGATTTTATTTTGTTACTTTCTTTTTTGCTTCTATGATGAAAAAGAATTTTAATATTAAATGCTTAAGGGCTTAATTTTTCCTACTCGATATTGACTTAAGTGCTATATGTATAACTTTTAAATGGTGTTGAGCTAAGTCTTAGCATAGGTTCTTATATAGGTATGTACTTACGAAAGGGTTAAAACCTGCTTATATTAAACCAAATACTTTTAATAAAATATGCTTAAGTGTAATACTTATAATCAATTAATAATAATACTTAAGTTAATGCTTATATTGTTTATAAAATTTATATGATGCCTTCAGTAGAAATGTGTAATCTAGTAAAAAATACGATTATTTTGTGGTTAATGTTAAATGATTATTAAGATAAAAGACTTATCTCTACGAGTATATATATAAAAATGACGTGTATCTTCTTGATCGCTAAACTCAAAAACTACTGGACCGATTTTGACCAAACTTAATGTACATATTCTACGGGACGTGGGGAGTGTTTCTCTGTAGTTTAAAGTTCGTCCGACAAATGGCGCAATATTTAGTTTTTTGTGTCTTTACACCGTAACTCAAGAACTACTGCACCGATTTCGACCAAACTGCATAGCTCTATGGGGCGTGAGAAGTGTTTCTGTGTAGTTTAAAGTTCGTCCGACAGATTGCGCAATATTTAGTTTTTTGTGCTTTGCATCGTAACTCAAGAACTACTGCACTATGCTGTGTTTCGTTGAAGGCGTTGGTTCGTTAATCAGCGTGCAGTGGCTTTAATTAACCTAATACCGACTGAAACCTAACATCTTTTTGTGAAAAAAATATATTAAAAAAGTAAATAAATATCTATCACTCTTTTTTGAGCTCTGTTTGCGCAATAAGCCTATTTTATGTTTTGCTGAAGGCGTTAGGTGCTGTAGCGGCGTTAAGTATCCCGACACCGACTCACACATAACCTTTTTTCGTGAAAAGTTGGTGATGAATTTATTTAAATTAAATATTACATACATTTTAATAAATTAACATAAGTTGTTAGTGAAAGTAAATTAATTGCATTATTGAAAGCTATTGAAAAAAGTAAATAAGCAACAGGTAAGACCATAAAGGGCAGCCTTTCTACCCCAACAATAACAAAAAAATATATCATAAGAAACGTATATTGCAGTACAAAATGCCACGCTCACGTGCGAAAATTGGTTGCCGTACACGACACACAAATTATATGAGAGTGTTGCGCTCAAAGCAGACACAAGAGGAGCGCGCAGAAGACAATGAACTTGCCAAGAATCGAATGTTAGTTTTATACCAAAATTATTCACAAGAAACAGTTCAACATAAAAGAAACATTTAGGGCCAGCAACGCGGATCGAGCCCAGCTATCAAAAATATATAATTCCATTTAAACAATAATTGCTATGTCGATTTAGCGCACCTTTCATTCTTCTTCTAAATATCAATCAGCCATGACTTTGCATGCAAACCAGACTTACAGTGAAAATAAAATTCGAAGGCAAAACAGCGTTTGCCCGGGCCTACTAGTTTACCTATAAAATGTCTTATTTTCAAATATCAAATAAGCATTTCTATTTTGCACAGTGACGGCTGTTGGAAAGCGCCTGACATAATCTAACAGTCTTTAGAGCGGCAGTCACACCAGCTAACTGCTGTAAGCGTCAAAATATAGTAAACATTCACTTATCATTCTCTGGAATTTAGTTTATATTTTAGACTTTTCAAATACGATAAAGTTACGATCTTTAAGTTTTAAAATTTATTGGCTTGTGTCAGGGCTTAATAACTGCTAAAATTACTTGTACTAATTAAAAGTGCTACCATCCACTTGGACTTGCTAGTTCGATTACTTTTTGTGTTTATAAAGTTATTTTAGACCATTTGAATTAACGTAGATAAATCGAAGACTCGTGTCTGTACTACAACATTTGAAACTAATGATGAAATATTATAAAAAAATGGCCCATTGCGGCTGGTGAGTTAGTGATCATTTGGCTGTCAATAAGTAAAGTCGCATTCAGGCGTAAATAAGAAGTGTTTCTATATTAAGACATAGTGTATAAAAGTTATAGTGGAATTAATAAAGACTGTAAGAACATCAACAAAGTAAAGTTTTATTTTATTTTAGCGCAATATAAACGAACTTAGACGTTTTCAAGAGGTTAAAAACGTAAAAATATATAAAAATGGATTGTGGTTTGTTCGGATGCTTAAAACTTGAAAATGACTGGATCAAATTGTATACTTCCTTCTGCGATTTTGTTCGTATTCGCGTAGCAATTACGTTTAGAAAATTTTAGAGGTATTTAAATAAGATTTGACACGTCGATTCAGTGCATACATTTCAAGTTATGCAACAAATATAAAATGTTCTGCAAATTTAAGAACCTTAGAACGACACCCAAATTGCAGACTGCTCGCTGATCTAGAATGGCGAAGTCGCCTTTGAGCTTACCAGTGTTTCAAGAATCTAGCATTTTCCAAATCTTCGACTAGATTGAGGATGGTAGTCAGTGGCGCTGCACATTTGTCAATGCATTCGCTGTCTTATTACCACCTATTCATACAGGGTCTAGGAAAAAGAGAGCATATTTTTAACAAACACTGTTTATCATGGTTTGCAAAGACTTAAAGGTCTCCAGGATCATCTTGAAACTACGAGTACAATTCTGAGGTACGGTCGAACCAATTTAATATTGGTAATAATTTATTATCTTATTTAATATTGATTTAAAATAGGAACTTTAGGCTAAAGTTCGTTTGTGAATAATACTTTAGAGAATTTTTCTTAAAGTAGGTATGAAATGTTCTTTATTTTGCTTTTAAATACAGCCGTTATTCTTTTTTGACAAATTTTATGTTTTCTTTTTCCCAAATTTTAAACTCAAATGGTTAAAATATCTTCCATTATTATAAGAATTATTTAAATTAGCAAAACTATATATATTGTGCCTTTACAACCTACTTGCCAAGGTTGGCAAAAGCCCGGGCTTTAAAAAAAACACCCAACCCACCGGGTTTTATTGAGGTTTCTGTTGGGTTTTTTTGGGTCCTATAATTTTGTACAATTTTTTGCTTTGTTATACAATCACGTTATTTTAGTATTTATGATGCAATCTTGGTGCGATCAAGACATCATTGTGTACTATGAACTGCTAAAACTGGCTGATCGAAGCAGACTGCAATTCTTTCGTTTGAATGGTGCTTTATGAGATAAACGACCGAAATATAAAGACAGACATGATTAAGGTGTTCTTTTGCATGATAACACCCGACCTCATGTTGCAAAAGTTTCAAAACAATTATTAGAAACGAACAAATGCCGCAACCTCCGTATTCTCCGAACATTGCTCCGTCGGCTGTAGCAACGAATACAATATACTCACACCTCTTTATAGAGGCTTGCTTTACATGGCAAAACGACCTGTTTGTATTATGGAACATATTCTTTTAAGTGCAATTTACCTCGTTCTACGCTTAAAAAATAGTGGATTCTTCGTTTTTTTAAAAAGAGTGTAATGGAAGCAAACGCAACACATATTCAACTCGTTTAAAGGCATTTAGACTTACAGCCTACATTTTTAGAAACTATCTAGGACGTATAAGGAGATATGAGTTTCTCTTTGAACATGTCACCGAATCATTTTCTTTGAAGAAATACAAAATCGGCTTCAAAGTTGGAGCGCCTTAAAAGACGAGAAGTTTTTCTGCGACGGGACTTGGAAATTGGTTCAGAAGTGGAAAAAAGATGTAAGCAGTGAAAAGTTGTTATTTCATTATCTGTATGAGGTCAAAAACGGAAAATATAAATTTGTAGTCCTTTATACGTAAATTACACCTCTTTTTGTTGTAATTAAATTACGAAAACCTTTAAAAAGGAAAACCCCATCCGGGTTATATTGGGCTACACAGTGGGTTGCCAATCCTGCTAATTGCTCTCTTTACAAAAATTGTATTTTTCTACTTTACCCATTGTGACGTATGAGTAATAGATTTCGATAGTAACAATAAATATTCATCAGACGTCTACAGTTACTTATTCATGGGCGATAATTTATAAAACTCACCATTGATTTACTTGATGAACTATTAGCAGTTTGCTTATAAAAGCAACAACCACAACAAATAATCATTGCTTTTAGTGGTCAATAAAACAGTACAAAAAAAAAAACTCTGACAAAACCATCACTACATATTTATTAGCATGTTAAAATCCCAAATCGCCTATAAATCTTTAATATGATATATGAAGGCAAAGGCAGTATGTAGGCAGTTTACGTATATAAAAACGCAAATAACTTTTAAATTGGCACTCAATTTACAATTAAAAGTAGAAATTAAAAATCAGCGAATGTTTTGTTTAAATGATTTATTATTGTACCTTAAATATGCCTTTTTTATTGTATACTTAGGCATACAAGAAGGGTTTACATAAATTAAAAAAAATTGCAAACTAGTAAACATTTGAGAGAATTGAATAATACTTGGAAGAAATAAAAATAAAATCCCTTAATTGACACATATCGAAACCAGCCAAGTCAATTTATAGCCTTTCTTTTTAAGTGATTGCCCCTTATAAAATAAAATGAAATATAATTGCTAAAGTCATGTGTTTCAATTAAGATAAAAAAGAGGAAACAATTTTCAATTTCCAAAATTTTGTAGGCATTTAAATAAATTTCTTTAAATTCTTTGGTTTATTTTTTTTTTTTACAACAACAGACGAAAAAATTCAAATGTATGTTAAGAGCTACACATATATGCTCGTACATAATTTATAATTTTTTATTCAGATTTTTTTTTCTTTTGTGAACAATATTGCGCACAAAAATAAACTGAGCGGAAACAATATGGTGCACTTAACATGGTCAATGTAATAAAAATGATTTATATACATATATATGTATGTATGCGTGTATGCATATGTATGTATGTAGGTCTTTTAAAAAATACAAGCAACCAAAATTTATGTGGAGTGTACATACATGTCGAGATACATTTGTTCTAAAATTAATAAAAAAAAATATTTGCTTAAGTGCTTAAACAGCATAATAATAATTGTAGAATAGGAAACGGAGATATTTAAAGCAAAGAAATTAATATTTGTTGCTCCCCTAAGTTCAGGCAAAAATTTGACTAAAGGCCTAAATAGCCGAGCGTTGTCGTAGATGTAATGTAACGTGGCGTACTGTAAAAACGTCTATGCCATTATAGAATACTTAAAAACCTGCCATGTGTTTTTGTCAAGTGTGTGTTGTATTGTAAATTATTAAAAATGAAAAAGAAACAGCTGCCTAAGCGTGTCCGAGAACAATCTTCCATCTTCTCTGTTAATTCCCGGGCATAGAGTTCTTGCTTCAGCAGAACATATACTGAAATTGGTAGGATACATAGAAGATTAGCATGGCCTCTGTCCAATAATGACACGAAAAATTGTGAAGCGTGTCACATTATTTCTAATAATATTATAACTGCGTTTAAATACTTGGAAATATGCGATGCGTTATAACCATTCCAGTGGTGGCCAATAAAACACTGTTTAATGTATCGGCATATCATCCATCTGGCAATAACCAGGAACGATTTCTTGGATCTGAACTGGATAAACTTTTTTAATCTCTGAACCTACATAATCCCGACAACTTCTATTTAATATCTAGCGATCTCAATTGTAAACATATTGACTGGGGCAATATTCAAAATAACGCGAAGGGAACCATTCTTAAGGCCTGGCTTTTGCAGCATTACATAAATTATAGATGTAAGCTCTATGCATAAACTTTACCATCATATCCCCGCTGCGGATCATTTTTAAATTGTTGTGTCTTTTCGACTGCCGTCTATGTTAACAAATACAAGTACAACAAAAAAGCTGAAGTCTCAATCATTATGATTATTTAATGTGCACGAAATTTTTGCAATTGTTTGGATCAATACGGTTCCACACTGGTCGCACATGTGTCCAAAGTTCTTCTAGATTTCCAGGCGTACCCTGGAATCAAAGAATTATCTTAGTGCAACCATTACATCAACATAAAGTTACGTTTTGGTGTATTTTGTGGTCTAGAGAAATCATCGGACTATATTTTTTTTTAAAACGAAAATGGAATTGCTGTTACAATCAATAGAAATCGCTATAGAAAGATGATACGAAGCATTTTGTGGCGGAAAATTGATGACTTAGACGTAGAGAATATTTAGTTTCACCAGAATAGTGCCACTTGAGACAGAGCAAGAGCAAAAATTGATCTTTTGAAAGAAAAGTTCGTAAATCGCAATATTTCTCGTAGATGAGGAGTAAATTGGCCACCAAATTCATGCAATTTGACAACTTTAGACTTCTATTTGTGGGGTTTTTTGAAATCGAAAGTGTACAGCAATAATCCGACAACAGTTCAAGAGCTTAAAACCAACATTTTCAACATTTGACAACAGTTTATTGAAAAACGTGATTGATAATTTTGGTAAGAGATCGGGAGCTTACCAAGCCAGCAGAGGGTCGCTTGATCGACATAATTCTAAATTTTTAACTGGAACCTATTTCAATAAACTGATATAAAAATATATTTAATATTTTTTTTATTAAAATTAAAATGATACCTTAATTTTAGACATCCTTTATTTCTCTTTGCTGTGCAGTGTAACACCATGTTTATACGAGACTTCGAATTACTAATACGAATTAAATTGTTCATATGGCACCTTTGTAAGTAGTTTTGTTGGTTTTGTGCTTCAAAACAGAATAAAAAGGTAAGAAAATTATATTAACAAACTTAGCTTGAAAATTAAAAATAAAATTCATTTTTTTACTACACCATAGGTTAATAGAAACTGAATTACCTACAATTTGGGTAATTAACTCAACATGGCACCTTTATTACTAGTTTTGGCTTATGTTCTAAAATTAGCAAACACTCGTTAAATATTAGAGATCAAATCAGTAGTTTTTTTTAGTATGCCAAGGGTAATTGAAATTGAATTACTTACAATATGGTTAAATCGCTCTCCAGATTTTGTATGTGGAATTATGTAATTCGGCTTACAACTGTGTGGTGAATTATGAGTATGGGACTGAATTACGACAAAAAAGAAAAACAAATTGTAGTACAACTATGCATAAACTAGCACAACATCAATATGATACCACTCACAAACAGCTCCTTTCAAAAGAAACCAAACAGTCACAATATGCCCAATTTCACAAAAAATGCTATAAAACTAAATTGGCTTAAGTTGAGCTAATAACCTTTTTTCTTTCCAGCGAAATTGAACAAAAAAAAAAAAAACATCACTGGCACATCACTTCTATCGAATGTTTGTTTTACAGGTACATAGGATTCAATTAATTCAAGAAAGAAATATATTTTCAACAACAATGAAACAGACTTTATTGGATAGAAAATTTTATGAAATTAAAATTTAAATATGAATCATATTTAAATTAATATTTAATCATATTTAAATTAATATAAATAAATTAATATTTAAATATGACCGGCATCAAATATGGCCGGCACCAACTTTCACACACTTTCCCAGCATATGTGGCCGTATTTCGTTAATAACTCTTCTAACAATAATTTCCACGTTTCTCGACCTGGAAAACTGACCTGACATAGCCCCAAGAAAAAAAAAAAATTCAATGGGTTTAAATCACACGATATTGATGGCCAATTAATTGGCCCATTACGTAAAATTACTTTTTCGTCAAAAGTTTTGAGTAAATCAATTGCAGCACGCGCTGTGTGACGTTTGGTTTTAAAAGCAAGATGAATGCCCACTAATTGAGGTACGAAAAATTTTCTAATCATGTTCCCTTATTGTCTATACCATTGATAGTAACATTCTGACCATTATCGCTCCAAACATTAATTTCCTGTGGATGTAATGGCGTGGATTATCTTCACTCCAAATGCTAAAAGTCTGCTTATTTACCTACCGATTCATTGGCTTTATTGGAAAACGAAATTTTGAATGGACTTCAGCCCATTCGCAAGCGTTGCGCTGGTGTAAGTATATCCATAATACAATGTGTAACCAAACTAAACAAAAGGCAAACATCAGCTAATAAATCAGTTGTCAAATAAGTCGTGTTGCCAACACCGAGCTATGAAACTCTAAAAAAAAACACCCGATATCTATAGAGTTTTGTGCATTTTTTTGACCTGTTTACAATTATATAACAAGTATAACTTCACAACAAGAGGAAGTGGTGCACCATTTTGAACTCTATTGTAGAATTCTAGAAGGTTTCAAAATAAAGTTTTTTATTGTTATGTTTCAACCTTTTAAAAAGTTTAAGTTCTGTTTAATTGCTTCAAAATAAAATAAGCACCACATTGTTGTTGTTTTACAGTTTTTATTTCCTCTTTTACATTTTTAAACGGCAACTTATTTGTCTTGCACTTAATTTTCGTTAATATAACACTTTTATTTACGCCTAAAAGCGACTTTACTTTATGATGCCAAAACAATAACTAACTCTCACCAAATGCAATGCGTCATTTTTTAATAGCAATTCATTATCAATTTCACATATTCTTGTAATTACTAAAAATTTATATTAATCTACGTTAAGTTTAAAAGATGTAAAATTATAATACACAATAAGGAATCGAATTGGCAATACCGTTAAACATGTGGTAGTACTCTTACTAGCACAGATAATTTTGGTAGTGACATAAAGATGCAGAGTCTTGACACAAACCAATAAAGTTTATAGATAAAATTTCACTATATAGTTCCTGATGTGGTGTATTTACTTTTAGGCATTTTTATTTTCGTAATATTTTCTTATTTCCTTGAATACCTTATCCCTTTAAAAGACCTCATAGATTACCTTAGAAATACTGGTATCACACAGTGTTCTTAAAAATTGTTTGTAATTCTAATAATCAATTACAATTGCCACCTACAATGCAACTGCCTTCAATTATATATTTTAGTTTCTTCACTTTATAAACAAAGCATAGTTTTATAGCATTTGTGTAACCATAACTACAAAATAATCATGTTTTTTTTTCTACTTGAACCATACAAATTCGTTTTCCATTACCATTTCTCAACGCAAGGTCCTTAAGGTATGTCATGTCATTACTTAGTATCAATTACAAAACATTTTGTGTTTGTATTTTCATATTTCTTCTTTTGCTTCTCATTCCCATTTACAACATTTTGTTGCATTACAAGTGAAGCAGATGGGTATGTCTTTCACATACATAAGAGAGTTGAGCAACATTTTGTTGTCTGTAATATTTTTATTTTTTTTGTACTTCGTTGTTTACACATAAACAAAAGTTGGGAATTTAAAAATATATATTTTCCTCATACGTAAAATTTTGTTTAAGGGAGAACACGAAAGGATTTTAAACTTTCTTTTTCTTAAGTTAGCAAATATTTATTAGATAAGAGCAGAATTTCTCTTAATTTTTATTTTCAGTATACATAAGTATATTGGAATTTGAGGATGAAATAGAAAATATTTACCATAAAAATTGCATTATGCTAAAAAAACCAAAGTTATTTTGTTTTATAAAATAGTTTTTAAAATATTTTGTTTACCTGCAGCTTCAAAAACTGCTTAAAGTTTTTGCAATTATAAAAAAAATTAAATTTTTTAAATATTGTATAGTTTTGCAAATCACCTTAAAACATAAATAAATTTTAGATTATTTTTTATGGAAGCTTTCATACCTGTACCGCTAAAGTGAATCGACTCAGAAACTTTAAATTTTCAGTAGAGGCAAAAACTTTTCTGTTTAATATGCAATTATATCAAAAAAAGGGTAAAGTGTTTTATTTTTGGCGAAAGAGTAGAGAAAATGATAAAAGATTTTTACAGTGGGTAGATATGAGAGCTGTACGAGGGCGGATTGACATTGAACCTACCTAGCGCTAGATGGCAGCACAAACACAAAAATTTTTCTTTCTTAGAAACAACGATCTGTCAAACGTCAGCTGTTAAAATTTTAGTCAAATTCATCGATTAGTTTATTTGTTGTAGTCGTTTGAAGTAAGCAAGTTTTGTGTTTCTTGGAAAATGGAAAAAAGTGAATTTCGTGTAGTGATTAAACACTATTATTTGAAAGCCAAACCGGCGCAAGAGACAAAAGAAAAGCTTGATAAACATTACGGCGAATCTGCTCCATCAGATTATATGGTAAAATATTGGATTGCTGAATTTAAGCGGGGCCGACCAAGCACTGCAACAATACCATCAACAGGAAGGCCAAAGGAGGTGGTTACTGAAGAAAATACCAAGAAAATCCCCGATATCGTTATGAATGATCGCCGGGTCAAAATACGTGAGATTGCTGAAATGGTAAACATATCATATGAATGTGTGTTCAACATTTTGCATGAACATTTGCATATGAAAAAGCTATCGGCAAGATGGGTGCCGCGTTTGCTCAGTGTTGAACAAAAACGAGTTCGACAGATCACTTCACAGAGGTGTTTGGCCATGACAAAGCATAATCCTGCTGATTTTTGGCGTAGATTAATAACTGTTGATGAAACGTGGGTCCACCACTACATACCTGAAACCAAAAATCAATCGAAGCAATGGGTGGAAGCTGGTGCAATTGCTCCAAAGAAGGCGAAGACAGAGAAATCGGCTGGCAAGGTTATGGCCACTGTATTTTAGGTTGCACACGGAATATTGCTCTTCGATTATCTTGAAAATTGATCCACAATCACAGGAGAGTATTATCATGCATTATTGGATCAATTGGTTGATGCAATCAAGGAAAAACGACTACATTTAAACAAGAAAATGCACCGGTTCACACAGCATAAGATACGATGCTAAAACTACGAGAAATCCATTTCGAATTGGTTGATCATCCATATATAGTCCAGATTTAGCCCCTAGTTACCGCCCTCGTATATCGTTTTCTTGCAAAAAATAAAATTGATAAATTTTGGGTTGACTCACTTTATCACTACAAGTGCGATACTTAGATTGTTTGAAAAGTTAATGTCTTTTGGGTTTGCATTGGTTTTGCATTAACGTAAATTAAATTCCCAAAATTTTCAAAGATATCAAATAATTGACAATTAATATTGGGTATCTCAGACAATTTGATTTGACTTTGATATACCCACGGCGAAATTCTGGTTTGACATACGGGTGTTCCATCAGAATACCCTTGCGGTCTATACCGCTGGCTTGAAGATAAAGATGTCAGATTTGAATGTGGTATATTTGTGAAGAATTCTGACACAACACTGTCTTATAGGTTGCCTGACCATTTCAGTGTGTTTGAGGTGGAGGTAATGGCCATACTGAAGGCCGTATAATGCGTGTTAGACGGCGGGATTTTCCCTGAGAATCTTCTGATCCTTTCAGAGAGTCGGGCTGCGATTAGATCTCTCGCAAACGTCACTTCGACGTCTATTCTAGTTCACGAATGTCGCAGATTTCTCATGGAAATCTCGGTTCATTCAAAGGTAACTGTTATATGAATCCGGGACACAGGGATATCGTCGGGAATTGCTTACTGAGCTCAATATTTTCGAGCAAAGACCTATCATTGGTGTCCCGATTTTCTTGGTTAAGCTGGCTATTCTCCGCACAGTGTATGTCGACGATCGATATCGTTGGCGGTATGAGGACAAGTGCGGTGTCGCTAAGCTTTGCTGGACCAACCCCGATGAAACAACTACTAAATGTATTCTCTACCTAAGTCGTGTGGCGATCCATCGCACAATTGCGATTCTAACGGGTCACTTTCTGATTGGGATGTATACCGATAGACTTGGCATTCCCTCGAATGATGTCTGCAGGCGTTGTTATTCCCAAGAGGAGGAGGAGAATGTCTTTAACCTTATGCGGCAGTGTTCGGCTCGTGCTGCCAGACGACAGAAGTTCTTGCTTTATACACCAAATAAAAGGTCTTCGCTAGAACTTTTATTTGATAGCCATATTGATATGTATAGTGATCAAACTTTCGGGATATATCCCGGTAAAATGTTGGAACTAATTGGCCTATATCTAAAGGGTCCGCCATCTAACGTTTTTTTTAACTAGTGCTTATTTCGTGAATGGTAACACTTAGCTCATGTCTGATTTGACAGATAATTAGTTTTATCCTTCCGCTGAACGAATATGGTTGTGTATACGCTTGAACAACGCTACAATAAGTGGGCCTGCGATCGACTTACAGAATGATGCTGATTTTGCCAAAAAAAAAATCATCTTTTCAGATGAAGCTCATTTTGATCTTGGCGGGTATGTAAACAAGCAAAATTGCCGCATTTGGGGCACAGAAAAACCGCACGTATACATTGAAAAGACGATACACCCAAGACGAGTCACTGTTTGGTGCGGATTTTGATCCAGAGGCATAATTGGGCCATTTTTCTTCGAAAATGAGCAAGGAGTGGCCGTTACAGTCAACATGGCGATCGTTACCGGGCCATGTTGAACGAATTTTTGTTCACAAAAATTGAAGAGTAGGATATTAGCAACATTTGGTTTAACAGTTTTTTATACCCTTTATATGTTTTTTTAATGATTAACATCATTCATTGAATTTAAATATCCTTACACCTAAGATATGTACATTCGCAAAGCCCACAAAAGTAGTCACCCATACGTGATATTTAAATGATTTAAAGCCTTTAATCTCTGCATTACAGTGTCAATCATTAGCAGTGTAATTAAAAAGAGCATTTAGAGGATTTAAGCTTAAATGAATTGAGTCCGGTTAAAACAATCAAACAAAGCTTTTTAAATTCCTTTCGTATAGTACTAATAGAGAAGAATTAAGAATAAGATGATAACAAAACCAATTTTACCAAAATTTTCAATACCTTTGCCAAGCAAGCAAAACATTGTTGGCATATTAAATAAGCCTGATTTATGAGGGTGAGAGTAGATGAGTTTCATATAAAGGAAATCAGGTAACTTTTGTTAATTCCCCAAAGTTCATTAGCAAATTTATACAACATTCAATCGTAAAGTAAAGAGACCATTGAAAAAAAAAGACAGAAAACAAGAATTTATTGGGGTATGCGCCCTAATATATGCTACATAGTCTCTTAAGAAATCAACACACATGTTTTTGTGTGCATAAGGAAGTGAGTAAATACATATGTAGGTGAGTGTGTGTGTATTTTTGAATATTATTATCGATAAGCAGCTATGTACAAACACTATACACAGATACCACTGTTTGGGTATCATACGTATTTATTTGCATTAGTACAGCCCCTATATATATGCTATTAAAAAAAAATCTATGTATTCAGTTGTTTATTTGCCAAATTTCAAATCAAAATCTATTTGAATTTGAATTTGTTTAGTCAGAATAGTGTATTGCTTTAATTTTTCTTTTGCTGAGTACTTTTATTTTGTTTCGTATTTTTTTTATTTATCTTCCAGTTGTTTCTGTGTAATTGCTTAGAGATAAAGATTTACTTACTGTGGTGCCTGTATGTACTTGTTATTGTTGAGTTTCTCTTTGTTTCTCTTTGTATGTTTAATTTACTTCAGGATAAGGGTTATTGGCATAGGGAAGTATTTAAATCTTTATAACTATTAACTTTTTGCCAATCAATCTAATGAATGAAGATTTTACAATCTCTATTTGAAAATTCATTCATAAGGGCTAGAGAATATTGGAGAATATCGATAAGAGGCTTAAAAAATTTATGTATATTAGAAAAATAATTGTTTTTTATCAGAATAGAAAAAAATTATATCTCCTAAGATGCTGGTAATTGCAAACGGAAAGTAAATATTTTAAAAGGCATTCTAAATAACTTGAGGCATAATTTGTATTATAAAGTTTAAATTGTTTTTGTCATATTGTTTAAAATGTGTAATAAAAATATTATTATTTATTTATTTTTTTTGTTAAAGAAAAGATAATTGCTTTTGATCCTAAATAAACTCAATTATACTCTAGGCTTTCTTAATATATAAGATTTTTTGACATAAAAAATGAAAGATAATTGTAATTTCTGTGGGCCATGGCCACACCATGCTTGAGCGACAAATGTATATGTAGCGGGTGATTTTTTAGCAACTTTTATTTGCAACTCAACTATTTTCGTGTAACATGTTACTGCCAAACATGTTCAGTTTGGTCTCTAATTTAACCACAAATCGACTTAAAAACGAACAACGCTTACAGATTATTGAATTTTAGTAACAAAATTCAGTTGGCTGAAGATCCCCTTTTTTAATCGGAGAATCGTGTTCAGTGATTGGTGTGAAGAGCAGCCACGGCTGAGGCGATCTCTAGCATATATAACCAGACTCACATCAGACTGGAACACTCACGAAAGCCTCAGTAAAGGGCAGCCGAGTGACACCTGGAGTCAACAGTTAGACATAGAAGTGGAAAAAGTGAACAAAACTTAAAAAACTGAAGTTCGTGGCAGTTTAAAAGTAAGAACAGAACACTTGCATAGAGGACCTATGCTCTTTATAAGAATAACAGGGATTTATATAAATATTTCACTGTAAAATGAGAATTCAAAATATTGTGAAGCATAAATTACACCACAGCCATCAGAATGAAAAATTATATAGGTCTCATAGGTCTAGAGAGCATATTGGCTTTCCACAAAGCATCAATCACTTTGTTTCAGTTTCAGTAATAAAGTTAATTTTCCAGATAAGTAGATGATTAGTCTACTGTAACTCGCCTCCATATGATTGTGTGTAGTAGTCAAGATCCTTGCTAAGTGGTGGTGGTGGTGATACTTACTTAGCATTGTAATTATTTCCCAGTAGATGGCGTTTTTTTCTTTTCATTCGTCCGATGCTGTCAACGTCAGAGGTAAGCTGAAAGGTCATGTCAAACTTCATTAGATGGATTTGTCTGGAAGGAGAGTGAAGCCATTTATTATTAAACACTTGAAAGCACAATTAATTTTATTTCGCGTCATGTCCTTTGCTACGATCTAACCATCCTCGACCTGATGATAAAGTTTAACAAAATTTGATTTAAAAATTTTACAACTTTTTTGAAAATACATGTATATGTATATTAATGAACTAAACCATTAAAATAATTTCTTAAAATCAAAGTTAATGCTATTAATTGGTTTAAAATTATGACCCCATCGTTTGAAGCCTGCCAAATAACAATACTACGATCATGCTTGAGCATCATTTAAACATTTCTTATTAAATTTTTAAATATTGAAACACAAAGTGCATTTCGAAGCTTAGGGCTTTAAAACGTTTGTTTTCTTATATCATACTTTTAATAAAATTTTTATTAACATCTCCGTAGGCACGGTTGTCATTCAAAATTAAAGCATATTTTTAGGAATGATTTTAGCTAAATATTTATAGCAAAAAGCTGCAAAGAAATTATAGAATATTTTTAAGTGTAATTTGTTCAAGTTAAATTAAGACCTACTTTAAGGAAGTTTTCGTGCCAAAAAGAAAGTAAATTTATTTACTCTTAAAATATGTTCTTTATCACGTTTATATATTTTTACAAGAAGTTACAATCCATTAAGCTAATTACCCTTAAAAGAGAGCAAAAATGAACGTAAACAGAAGAATTCAAATTTTAAAAGGGCAGTTGACCAAAAAAGCAGAAAACATATCAAAACGACCTCTTTTTCAACTTCACATAAATTATGAATTTCTTGTTTCTTTGCCTAAAAATATGGAGTATTTTTATACTTTTGCCAGCAACAGAAATAAAGTCATTGCCATGCTTTATTAAAATTAATGGTTTTATAAGCCAAAATTTCACCATTAAAAACATAAAAATCAAAAAATTCTTTTATATCGAAAGTATTACGCCTAAAATCAAATTGTAAAAAGAAAAAGAGGTTTCTGTAATGAAAGCCTACTTGAAGTTTTAAATGGGGGAAATATTGTGGTTGAAAGAAGTAGTTTTTAATGTAACAGTAGAGATAAAAGGAAATATATTTTCAATTTTTTTTAGAATCTATAAATAAAAGAAAATACACAAATGTTATCGTTACTATAGCATACTTTCAGGTCTATTTCTGGGCTTTTCTTTGTTTGATTTACACACTTTCTTCTTTGCTGTATATTGGTATTTTGTAAGCAATTAATCTAAAAGCTTTCTTTCTTGGTTTTTCCACTCACTCAATTTTATTTTTTCTGTTGTTTTGATTGGAAAACGGTTTTTTTTTGTTTCTTTTGTTGATGGTGGGTGTTGTCCTTATTGTTTTCTCTCTTTCCATTACCAAAGATAATGATGATTTGATTGTTGATATTTCAAACCAGGTTATCATGAATAAATTGTGGAGGAAAAGGTATTTGTTTTGTTTTTAGAGTTTTGTTTAAAAGCAGTAAAATACTTAAACTGTAAGGTTTAGTAAATATTAAGGTCTAGGTCAGATTAAAGCCATATTTCCACTATTTTAATGCATGATTTTGTTGAATAAAGACAATTAGCTGATAATATTATTGAGGCAGATACTTTCTGCGCTGAAAAGTGGCAAAACATTTGCGCAAGAATCCAATAAGTGATTAGTGGAAGTTAATACTGAACCGGCTATGGCACTGGAATTGGACAAGTGCATAAACCAGGGTTGGCAACCCATTGGGTAACCCAATTATTATATTTAAAAAAAAAACCCAGATGGGTTCTTTATTTAAAGGTTTTGTAGTTTATTTACAACAAAAATAATTATATTTTATGTTTTGGGAGTATAATTTAATTCGTTCCGTTTTTCTAGTTCAAAAAGATAATGATCACTGCTTACTTATTTTCCTCACCTCTGAGCCAATGTCCGAAAACTACTCGTCTTTTAAGCGTTATACTTGGAAGCTGATTTTATTTTTATTCAAAAGAAGTGATTAGTTGACATGCCACAACATGTTGTATCCGTCGAAACAGACAATATTCAGAAGGATCATTATTCGAAGATTACGGAAACCTTGGCGAGCGTTGTCATGCAAAAAAAAAAAACTTTATATTATGGCCGTTTTTTTATAACGCACGGTTTGAACAAAGTAATTACAGTCTGCTCCGATCACAGAGTTTTAGCAGCTCAAAGTACACAATGATGCCTTGATCGCACTAAGAGTGCAATAATGCATTATAAGTTCTAAAAAAATGTAATAGTACTAAAAAAAAGAAGAATATTTTCGACTTGAACGAAATTCGGAAACAGTTATAAAACCCAAAAAAACCAAAAAAAAAAAAAAAAACCATCAAAACACCCAATAAAACCCGGTGGGTTGGGTTTTTTTAAAAAACATGAGTTTTTCCCAACCCTGGCATAAACAACGCAAGAAACTCTTAATTTCATGATTTATATCCACTTTTAACATATGGTACTAATAATATTTGTTTGCTAAAGCTATCTTTGTGTACTACAAGTCTGCTAATTATGGTTAGAAGTGGATTTTTTGACCTCAAAAGCTTAGCATTTAAGCTTTCATCTGTTGGTATACTTATCTACTCTCAGTAATCTAGATGAATCCTAGAATACTCTCCATTTTATTGGTGTTTGGACATTCGCTGCAAGTTTTTCAAGAAACCCATTCTGAATTTATATAAAGTTTTTAATATCCTGAATGGAACTGATTGCAATGGCTTATATCAATGCATAGAAATTTGTCTGAAACTTAGAAAACTTGTATTGAAAGCATTATTTGAACTTTCTTTTTAAGCAGCAATTGTATAACATAATATATAGGGTCCGCCAAATAAATTTTTTTTTTGAAAATGCTATAAAAAAACTACTGAATATTTTCTCAAATTTCTTTTTTTATTTGAAAGTACAATCCTCCCGGTAAATAATGGAAAATAATTTCATTCAAATGGCTGCCTCGGCTGGCCATGCAGCCTACATTATCAGTCCAATTTTTAAGCACATTATCGATTGTGTGCAGCTGTATTTCACCAATGGCTTCACCAACATTGTCCTTTAAAGCCTCAATTGTCTCTGGCTTGTTGGCGTAACACTTATCTTTGACGGCACCCCACAATTAATAGTCCAACGGTGTCAAATCGCAGCTCCGAGGTGGCCAAACGACATCAGCTCTGCTACTGATAATGCGAACTTCAAAAGCAGGGCGCAAAACATCGAGTGTAGCTTCGGCTGTGTGGCACGTAGCGCCGTCCTGTTGAAACCAAATGTTGCTAATATCCTTCTCTTCAATTTTTTTGAACAAAAATTCGTTCAACATGGCCCGATAACGATCGCCATTGACTGTAACGGCCACTCCTTGCTCATTTTCAAAGAAAAAATGGCCCAATTATGCCTCTGGACCAAAGTCCGCACAAAACAGTGTTGTCTTGGGTGTATCGGCTTTTCAATATATGCGTGCGGATTTTCTGTGGGCCAGATGCTATAATTTTGCTTGTTTTACATAAATAAAAAATACATAATTTTTACGAAAGGAATATTTGAAACCATATGCTCAATTCAGTGTAACAGACTAGACTATTTGATGGGAATCGACCCACGACCCTCGCGCTGATAGATCAACACACACACACCATTACCCTGTCGGGAACCTTGTAGCTAAATTACAAATATATTCTTCTGAAAATAATCCGCTAAATTATATATTATATTTTAACCACCGTCATCTATCTATCACCCATATGTCATGTGAGCAGGGTAATTGTTATAAGTAATTAAATCAGTGAACACAATAATTTGAAGTCGTGTGTGAACAAGGCACACGGAACTAATTCTACGTTAAAATTATCAAGATAACCTAATGTTCAATAAAACATGACAGTTATTGTCTAGAAATTAAGGAATATTTAAACTGCCCTCGTATCCCTATTTAACTGCATTTTTCTTTTGAATGTAATATACAGTTTTCTACTTCTTTTGCTATTAAAATTTCATTTTTGCTATAGCATTTATATCTTAAGATTTTATACATTATATTTTTTACGAGGGCAGATTGATATTGAAGCTACCTAGCGCTAGGTGGCAGTACAAACACAAAAACTTTTTCTTTCTTAGAAATTACGATCTGTCAAACGTCAGCTGTTAGACCACTACACACCTGAAACCAAAAATCAATCGAAGCAATGGAAGCTGGTGGAAGTGCTCCGAAGAAGGCGAAGAAAGCGAAATCGGCTGGCAAGGTTATGGCCATTGTATTTTGGGATGCACACAGAATATTGGTCATAAATTATCTTGAAAAGGGATCCACAATCACAGGAGATTATTATGGTGCATTATTGGATCAATTGGTTCATGCAATCAAGGAAAAACGACCACATTTAAACAAGAAAAAAGTGCTCTTTGTTCAAGACAACGCACCGGCTCACACAGCATTAGATACGATGCCAAAACTACGAGAAATCCACTTCGAGTTGGTTGATCATCCACCAGATAGTTCAGATTTAGCCCCTAGTGACTTTTGCCTGTTTCCAAACTAGAAAAAAAAGCTCGCAGGAAAAAGATTCATCTCAAACGAAGAAGTGATTACCGAAACTAATGCGTATTTTGAGGAGTTCCCAAAATCGTGTTATTCAAATGGTATAAAAAAGTTGGAAAATCGTCTTACTAAGTGTATTGAGCTAAAAGGAGACTATGTTGCGAAATCAATGGTTTTTGAAAAAAAAATGTTTCTTTCCTACTTAGGTAGCTTCAATATCAATTCGCCCTCGTACATTTAATATTATAATTTTTATTTTTTTTTAATGAAAAGCGTTGGTTTCACAAGTTGTTCACTTCTCTTCTTTAATTTGTATGTTTGTAAGCATTTATTTTAAATTTCTTTTTGAATTTATTATACTCTGAAGTGGGATTAGTTGCCTCGTAAGGCAAGATTTAAAGTATTAAAAAGGTTTAAATAAAACAAAAATACTCCGTATCTCTTGCCAGGTAATGTGCGTGTGTGTGTGTGTGTAATTGTTAAATGTGTAAGAGTAATAAGAGCTGTGGCAATATAAAATAAAAGTTTTATTTGACACAAATATAAAATAAAAACTATTCTCTTTATGCACGTAATTAGCCGCAAGTGCTATTTAAATCTGAAATGAACACAGGTGTTACTACTTAAAAGGGTAAAGACATAAACTAAAATATAAGACAAGTAATTGCCACAAAAACTGAAACACAACTACAGTTATAAGAAAATTAAATAAAAAAACATTAGTTTCACAAAATACATAAGTTTTATAAAAATTCGAGTGACGTCCAGGAAGCACATTGGATTTCCAAATGGCATCCATTACTTTTTTTCAGTTTTAGTAGTCAAGTTGATTTGTCAGATAATAAATTCAGTGTAGCTCGCCTTTATATGATTGTGTGTAGTGGTGAATATCATTGCTAAGTGGTGGTGGTGGTGGTCCTTACTTTTCTCCTGATCATTCGTCAGATGTTTGTCATCATCGCCAGAGGTTAGTTAGATAATCAGGGAGGCTTCTTTAGATGGATTAGTCTGGAGAAAGGTTGAAGTGTCTTTGTTAAGCATTCGAAACCGCAATAAAATTTTCTTTCGTTATATCCTCTGATGGCATTCGAACCTGGACCGTTTGTGTTGTCTGACTGCGAAATTATTGGCAATAATTTTCACTTGCTGGAAAGTCTACAAGCACAGATCGAACTAAGAGTATCGGTAACTATGCCTTATATACTCTTTCGAGCTCGTGAATTTAAAAGGATTCCTGCAAATCTCAACGCAAATAGATTTTTTGCACTGGATGCCATTCTAACCCCAATAGCAGATTGTTCAGCGAGTATAATTAACCTCCTTTTATCCGCGCCAATTTTAAAACAACTCTTAAAATTTTACTGCTTTGCTTATCCTGTTAGGACACTGTGTTTCAAATTTGAAAACTATAGGACATTGGGAAAATAATGATGCCATGAAATAACACTACCTCGTATAGAATTTAGGGTCCAACAATTTACTGAGCGATTTTAGTACGTTTTCCGTTGGAGAATGACTCAAAGCTGGTATAATTTGGAATTGTTTAACATATGGCTTAACGAAATCGAACGCGTCATTTCAAAGTTATCACAAGATGTAGGAAGCAGCCTCTTCAAAAATCTTATAGTTTAGAAGAAAAGTTCTAAAAGACAACTCATCCATAGAATCTGAAATGTCAGAATTTTTTTTTCCATTTGTTGCATATTGTTATCAAGCATTATACGTATAATAATAAAAGGTTTTTTTACAATAACCATGCAGTAGCCTACATGATCGGTCCAATTTTTAAGCACATATCGATTGTGTGCAGCTGTATTTCACCAATGGCTTCACGAATATTTTCCTTTAAAGCGTCAATTGTCTCTGGCTTGTTTGGCGTAACACTTATCTTTGACGGCACCCCACAAATAATAGTCCAACGGTGTCAGAACGCAGCTCCGAGGTGGCCAAACGACATCAGCTTTGCGGCTGATAATGCGATCTTCAAAAACAGGGCGTAAAAAACGAGTGTAGCTTCGGCTGTGTGTCGCATTAGATGGCGAACCCTTTATTTTGGATCGTCGTAAAGCAACTTCTCGATAAGTAATAGTGAAATTGTTGGGAAAAGTTAGTCGCTTAAAAACAACTGAGATTATTTGTCTTATAGCCCATAGTGTTGAGGAAAATACTGTTTGGGCTCTTTCTTGTCGATTTTTTAAATAAAATTTAGATTTTAATTCTCTTTGAAAGCTCAGTTCACACACGAATTCAAACATATTGACCATCAACAAAAAATCATGTACTTGCTGATTTAGTCTTTGAAATGCATCAAACTGATCCGGAATTTCATCAAAAGATCATCTTGGTTGCAGAGGGCTATTTTCATCTTGGGGGCAGAATTTTCACTATTTAGATATGGAAAACTTAATAATTATTTTGGAAAACCCCGGTTTACCGTTACTTCTATGAGAATGTGCAGGTAAACGATTCAGCTTGCGCTGTATTGGCATCGGGTTTAGGAATGCCGGCTACGATTGCAGCATCTAAAAAGTTGCTAAAGATTGCTAATTGTGACTTCTACCTGGATCGGGCGGGCTGCAGATGGAAAGCTGAAGAGTTCTACAGGATCAGGAAGTTTACTTGGCCTGAGCGCTCATTAGTTATTATAGCGGGTATTTTTTTTACAGTTACATAAATTTAAATCATAATAAAACAAAAAATATATTTTTTAAATCAATATGACGGGCTTTGTTGGATAGAAAGTATTATGACATTAATGTTTAAGTATAACGCTTACAAGTTGCAACCTGGAACACTAATTTTCACAAGGTTTGTGCAGCATATGCGACCGTATTTCGCCAATAACTCTTTGAATGATGAATTCCAGGTATTAAATTGGACAATAAAAATAAACTTATACCTCTTCATATGGCCTAGATATGTTTTGAAAATATAAGCCATGAATCGAAATGCCGTAAACTGAGTTGATTTTTCGTTTCTTACAATTTTTCTTCTAGAACGATGAACCCCTGATTTTTATGCTGTATAACGAAGTAATTTGTGTCGTAAAGAGAAGATGTTCAATAATTTAGACAGCCAATTATAGCGAAATGTCGTGAAAAGAAAGGCCGTATAAAGAGGTATGAGTCTAATCAATGGTATTAAACACACGATCTTAATGGCCAAATAATTGAATCATTAAGCGAAATGAATCTTTCATTAACAGTTTTTTTGAGTAAATCAAATGTTGTTTGAAATAAATGTCAGCAAAATTAATGCCAGCTAATTGAGTTACGAAAAAATGTCTAATCATGTCCCTATATGGTTCACCATTGACAGTAACATTTTGACCATCCGCCAGCCCATAAAGCGCACCAAGCAAAAGCACATCAAGGGTAGAAATGCGAAATGGTTATGGAAAATTTTAATGAAAACAATATGGTCCTTTAAGCAAAGCCCTGGAGGCAATTGGCTGATATTGTTTTCCATTGTCGACGGCTGAAAAAACATCCGATGATTGTACACAAAATTCCTTTTTTTATATAGCAAAACGAAACCTCCTATTAGAAGATACTGAATAAGGTAACATGTACATTTTTTGTTTGATTTATGTTCTTTGTGAAAACTTAAGTTTTTTTTTACTTTTATTTAACCATAATCCTTTACCAATTTCTTTAGTTTAAGTTTTCTTGAGATAAAGCCAAAAGTTTTAAGTGCATTTTTATTCTCAACATGTGTAAACGTATGACAAGGCTATGGAAAAACGTTTGCTGTCAAAGAAAACTACCGCTATTATAGATAAAAACTATTTCCCAAAGAACAAAAAAGTACCAAAAGAGGTTTTATATGTTGCTTTTTCTAATACATATACTAGATGATATATATATAGGGTGGGTTATTTAAGAGTTTAAATTAAAAAATGCAATAAAACAAAAACGGTTTGAAATCTTGTCAAATTTTTTATTTTGCTGCGAAGTACAGTAGTTCCGGTTAGAAATGAAATATTGACTCATTCATATCGCTGCCGCGGTTGGCCTCACAGTACCTCATTCGATCAAATCAAATAAAATCAAATTAATATTCAAGAACTTTTTCGAATGTATGGGGTGGAATCTCGGCAATGGCATCACAAATGTTGGCCTTAAAATGTTCTGGTCTGTCGGCATAACACTTGTCTTTAACGGCGCCTCTCAGAAAATAGTCCTATGGTGTCAAATCGCAGCTTCTTGGCGTCCAACTGACACCACCACTTCGGCTAATTAAACGGCCAACAAGCGTTTGAGGCAATAAATCGATTGTGGCATGAGATATGTGGCAGGTTGCACCATCCCGTTGAAATCAAACATCGTTCACATCAATTCCATGAAGAGCGGACACAAAAAAATTGGTTATCATGGTGCCTCTATTGACCGTAATGGTTGCGCCGTTTGCATTTTCATAGAAGTATGGGTCAATGGTGTCTTTGCTGCACAAGCCGCACCAAACAGTCACTCGTAATGGCTTCTGTAAGACCACGTTTGGGTTTTCTGAACCACAAGTTGACAATTTTGCTTTTTTCCAATAAAACCCAACGTTGATTAAGCGCAAATCGATTCATTCATTTCAGTGGAGATAATATACGTAATTTTGTGACAGAATACAATGACAAAGTATTGTTAGATTCGAAATAATCACTGGTTTAAATTTAAACCGATAGATGACCCACCCAATATAAAGTGCAGCTTATTTGAAAATGAAAATTTGTAAACTTTTTTTTGCTTAAAATTTTACACTTTTTTAGTGCCACTGTTGCTGCTTTAGCTTTTCTTTAATACCTGTTTTTGCGCAGCATATGAGTAGCAAAACGAAAAAAATTTTGTGCCAGCATACATATATACAATATAAGTTATCTTTATGACAAAAAAAAAAAAAAAACTAAAAACTATACAAAACAACAATCCTTTTTTCCTTCTTGCTCCAACTCAACTTCAACTCACGCATTTTGTTAAATGACACGACAAAAACTGCCAGTAAAACTGTAAGCAAAGCAAAAAGGGCTGAAGGTTGACAAAAAAAAAAGCTTTAAACACTACATAACTGAGTACTTTAGCCAAAAGGTATTTACAAAAGTTTATGATAAAAACTGCCAACAACAACAAAAAATTAGGAAAAATCTTTTCTATTTTTTGTTTGTTAGGGGGAGGAGTAGAAAGTTTATCTTAATGGCTTGCAAGCAAAACTAACCGCTTTTAGTTTACATATGTTATTAGTCTTGTTGTACGTTTTTTTGGTACTTTTTTTGGCTGTAATTCTTATACTCTAAGGAACATTTTAGGTTTCTAAATTGCTAATATTTGAAATTAAAACAGTGCGTTTGAGTTCTTTCGCTTGTGGATGACTTTCAAGTGCTGGGATTTATTTTTAATAGTTTTGGAATTGCTTTAGATTAGAGCAGCATTTTTATTTTTCTCTTTTTGTAGTTATTTGGGCTTTTTTTGGTATATAACAGCAAAGGGGAAAGCTTAGAGAGATGGTCAGTTGTAATAGTGTTGTACTTATTATACCCGTGGCAGAAGTGAAGTTTTGTAGCAAAGCTTAATATAAATTAAATAAAAATTTTGCTATTGCAAGAGCACATAATAAAAAAAAAAAAAAAAAAATTAAATGTGAGATAGAGTTCCATGTGAATCAACGAATTGTTGTGATACCACACATGAAACAAAGACCCAGAGCTGGCCGCCAAGTCCTGACTAAACGGTCTTGACGATCATCCAGTAGTCTCACATAAAGGCACATTCTCGTATCATGACGGAAACCAGCCTTACAGTCTAATGAATCTGGTTACAAGCATGACGTCAATGGTCGATAGTTGCGATAGACTATAGCGAAATGGCAAGATAAGTATGATTAATCTACGTCTAGCTAGAGACGGACACTGGCCAATGAAGTGGGCCACACTCTCCTTTTCCTCAATCGATCCACAACCTCGATAGAAATCATTCGCCAGTAGGCGCAGTTTTTGCGTGCTCCTACCCATAATGCAATACTCCCTGAGGATAGACACTGTAGAGGAGATGATCCCACAATCCAATTTAATTAACTGATTGGTACGCCTACCATCAGTCTAGCAATAAAGCAAGATTAACCCTCTGCCTATGATCTATTAGCATCCAATAAGTACTTCTGCTAATAGACAGCTTAACGGAGGACAGCGGTACACGAACCCTTACGGGTGCCTAACTGTCCGGAAGGAGTGTGCCCACTTTAGCAAGCTCATCAGCTATACAATTACTCAGACCAGGAACCCAAATGAGATGAACACCAAACTGCCATGAGAGCATCCCAAGGGAACTACGAAAGTCCCTAACGAGCTTAGAGCTGAAAGTTTCACCGGAAAGAGATCTACTAACCGCTTGGCTATCAGAGAGAATGCCATGGGAGTATCGCCCCTCCGAATCAATTCTACAGCATGGTAGACAGCTTACTTCAGTCTGAGACACGCTGCAACAATCCGGAAGTCGGAGAGACACCATCAGATTGAGATTTTCAGAAATAATTCTGCTGTCCACCGTGTCCTCACATTTAAAGCCGTCAGTATAGATCTCCACCGCATCGCCGGGTATGACCGAGCTAGCAGCCTACTCATCTCTGCATGCATATACCTGCCATGTGAGTATCGACCTTCCGAATCAATTCCGCAGCATGGTAGATAGCCATCACTTAGGTCTGAGACACGCTGCAACAATCCGGAAGTCGGAGAGCCACCATCAGATTGAGATTTTCGGAAATAATTCTGCTGTCCACCGTGTCCTCACATTCAGAGCCGTCAGTATAGATCTCCACCACATCACCGGGTATGACCGAGCCAGAAGCCTAGTCATCTCTGCTAAGAATCACGGAATGAAATCCTCCATCCAGCACCGGTCCGGATGGGACATAATCAATATCATCCAGAACTCAGGGCTCCTCAGATAGAATCGAAGAATGTTCCGATGGAATAACACGCCACCGAGGTAGGGCATTAAGTCTCACCGTTACAATGTGGGTTGCACTACATAATTTATAGCTGTTTTTAGTCTTTTTTCCAGATTACCTCTAGTAAATATAAACATCAGACAAGCGACCAAGAGAAAACGCCACTTACTGGGAAAAAATTACAATGCCAAGTAAGGATCACCATCACCACCACTTAGCAAGTATCTTTACCACTACATAGACAATCTTATGGAGGCGAGCTCCAGTAGATTAATCATCTACTGAACTTGAAAAATCACCTTGTGTACTGAAACTGAAGCAAAGTAATGGATGCTTTGTGAGAAGCCAATACGCTCCCTAGAGAAGTGACGAAGAAAATAATATAAAATAAAGTTCCATATGAGCCAACGAAGCTAAAGTGAGTCACAAAGATATTGTAGGTTGAACTACATAATTTTTAAGCTGTTTTTAGCCAGTTTGGCATTTTGAGCAGAAAACTAAAATTGTTAATATTTCGTTACTCTTAAAGATTAATTTTATTTAATGGATATTGGAAACCAGCCAGTTCACTGATATTAGTAATCTTACCAGGCCAGAACACGAAATCTAACGTAACTATGATAAGATAATTTAGACAAAATGAGTGCTGTTACCAAGTGCCATTATGGTAACATGCTCATCATTTAATTTAAACATAAAATATGATATTCTGAAAGCCTTAACAACAGCAAATATTCGCTTCACCGTGTGGATTATGTATCCTCAACTTTCTTTAATTTTTGTAGCATTGGTTGCATTGGAATGCCATGCCAAGTCTAAAAGACTGCTATTCCTGCTATTCCGACGTAAAGAACTATCACCACTTGTACTCACTAACGGACCATATTCAGCCACTGAGCACGAATAAAAGCAGTAGGAAATTTCAGTGCATGAAATTCTAGAATTTTATCTTTGGTTCGAATACAAGAGTCCTCCTCTGACTATTTGAATATCAGGCTGCTCAGGAGTAGGTAGAATATAAGTGGTCGGTACCAAGGAGATAGCTAGATATGCACAATTTTATCTATAATATGGATATAATAAAAAGGGTCAAATCACAATGTTTTAGAATTTTTTGAAGCATTATGCAGATCGGGATATTAGTCTGCCGCATTAATTGAGATAAATTAAGTGACTTTAAGTACTAAGATGGGTAGTTAATGAGGCATTAAGACATTTGTTGGACTATTCCAGTCTTCTTCAGGTGCAGAAATATTCCTGTTGCGTAGCGTTTTCACCCTTTATCGGAGAAGTCCATATGTACCAAATACTCTGTTTTCAGACCTGCTAATGCACTAGCTGTACATAGTGGTAATCACCCATAAAAAAGAAATTCAATGTTTTTTCGTACGACACAAGACATTTCAGCAACCTGTACCATTAAGTTTGGTTTGGTTTTCGAATGAATCTTCTATTTCCCGTCCCTTAACTGAAAAGAATTTACTTCTCCTGTCAATAGGCAACTGTCAATTGACTTCTGCCAAAATTTTAACAGGCGGTATCATTTACCGGAAAAAACTAAATTACAAGACTTCTTTAAGCATTATTTTTTGCAAAGAAAAAGCCGTTACTACAATCAAGGATAATTTCTATGGGAACTCTGCACTATTAATTTCTATGGTGAAATGTTGTCTGTTGAATTTTGATGTGACCGGAAAAAATTGAAAAATTCATGACATGACCCATCGATGCTTGAATGTGCGAGAGATTGTGAAAGCCATAGCCAACTAACATGACTCAGTGGCTGCAGTTTTGAACGATCACTTGAGAATGAGAGAGCTTTCCACAAGACGGCTGAAGCGTTCGCTCAAAATAGACCACAAGCTCAAACGTGTAACAATTTCTTAGGGTTGCTTGGTGTTATTTAAGGCAATATGGATGGCATCAGACAAATGTAGTCAAAAATATGTGAAATAATTTGGCCTCAAATAAGGCCAACGTAGGATTGATAGCCAATGAAGTCATTTCGGTAGTTTTTTTGAATATACGCTGTATAATCTGCATTGACTTATTCAGAATGGTAAAACAACTATAACATCAATAATTCTAACTTCTATCGATTTAATGTGGATTAAAAAAAAACGACCGCGTTTTGTCAAGAAAAACATTTTTTCACCGTTGCAATGCAATCTTGCATGCATACGCAGCTTTCATGACAAAAATCAATGTCTTTTACTATAAGTTGCTTCCCAATATGCCCAATTCCAAGGACTTAGCCACAAGTCCGAATTTCTTGTTTCCAAGCCTGAAGTAATGGCCCGGCAGAAAGAGATTCGTCGGCAACGTCGAAATAATCTGATAAACAAATACCTATTTTGAGATGATTTTAAGCCATTAATTTGAAAATATTGCTAAAAAATTTGTGCAGCGTTCTCTCTGTTATCATCCGATCTTCTCTCGATTAATAACGCGAGAAAATATTTTTGCTGATTTACCGAAGAATTTGGAAAGCCTGGGAGAGTTTTTTGGGCATATACCAACTAGTTGATTACTGTTGAGGTGTCATAAGGGAAACAAATAAAAATGTATATAAAACGAACTAAAATCTTAGTTTTCAGTTTTTTGTTCGTATACTTGTACTAGTGTTACTCTAATTGTTCTCGTTCTTTGTGAATATTTCAAAAGTTTTACGTCCAAGATGTTTTTCAATATTTTCCCAAAGTTAGACGGCATAAACTCAAACCTAAATGGAAGCTTTAAACTGTTAACAAAAATCCTGTAAAATGGTGTTATCAGTATGATTTAACCATTTTTTTGTTATAAAGGACTTAGTTGAGTTACCCAGAGATTAGACATTTTTTAGGCCATAATTAATTTTTTTGTCCTCCTATTTGAATAAACAGAGTACGGGTATTAGTTCGAAGTGTCAAAACCTTTAAAGATTGTAATTGATTAATATTCTTTAATTGAAACAAAAAAATGGTTTAATTTCAGATAACATTTAACGGTAATGCCGATTGATTTCGATGCCTTTTATATAGAAAAAAGATAATAATATGATATAAAAATTATTGGAAAGGTATTAACATACAATTCAAATTGAATAAATATGTTCGATGCGCAGAATTTTAATAGAGTTTTTGCAGTTTAGACTAAAACCTGTTTAAATCAGGGATCGGTAAACGTTTTATCCAAAAAATTATTTTTAATTGGTTATTTTGAGAGTTTTTCCAATAAAGGTCAGCATATAAAGTTATTTTTTAACGGAAAATAAAGTTAAATAAACTCTCAAAAAGAGAGTTTTATTTTTTCGTCATAAAAAACTCTCAAACAGAGAGTTTTATTTTATGAAACGAAAAAACTCTCAAACAGAGTTTTATTTTATGACGAAAAATTAAAACTCTCTGTTTGAGAGTTTTTTTTAACTTTTTTTTTTCGTTTGTGAGTTTTATAATTTTCAGTCAGAAAATCAGAGTTATTTTTTGAGTTTTATTTTTTGACTCCTAAATAGAGTTGTATTTTCTGTCATAAAATAAAACTTGTTTTTAATAAAGATCTTATTTTATACCTAATCTTGTTTTTACTCTGAAAAGTATCAATTGAGTAAAAGCTCGATCAGGTGATTTTTTACAAATATAATTTCTATCATATTTCCTGAATTGATTCAACAAACGTATAAATTTGTCTAAATGCTGGTAAAGTAAGTAAGAAGTTCATTCTGTAAACCAGCAATTTTTGCTTATGTTGACTATTAAAAAAAATCGTCTTGAAAATCTTCATAGTAAGAAACACAGATTTTTTCATTCAAAAATGCAACTTGTTATTAGAGCTGCAAAACTATCTCTGGTCGGCCCATTCGATAGTTTTGATAGTTTCAAAAAGAATATCGATACTATCGGATTCTTTTGAGTGCTACTTGTGGTAACAATATTGGAATTTAAGTGAAAGGGGAAGAATAAATATGCAGTGTTGAAACAAATAATAGGGACACTTTATTTTTGTCCAGTATGTCATAAAATTTGACGTATTGAAGATTTTGATGGAAGAGTAATCCCTATATATAGCGAAAATTGCTCACACCATGAAGTGCTCCAAAACTAGTGTAATTAATAAGATCCAGTGAAAGAAAACTGCAGAGACTATGAAACGAAAGCGTAGAACAACTGTCAATTTTGATAAACTTTTAATTCATAATTCAAAGATTAAATCCTTCAAGTCATCGAAAAGCCTCAAAAATGAATTTATTCTTCTGTTTCAAGTCGCACAATAAGATAAAAAACTTATGGAATCTGGACTTATGGGTAAGAGTTCTCGAAATGTATCATTTCTTAGCAAACAGAAGCAACAACTGCCACGCAATAGTTAGAACAACTTGCTATGGTCTGAGGAAATGTCGATTAATTTGTTTGGAACAAATGCAAAATCGTATGTACGAACATATTTAGTTAGAATTCATACATTGAGCTTAATAAATAGAAATTTAAGATACTGTTAAACTGTGTCCCTATGTGACTGTGAAAAGTTACAGACGTCTAACAACCTGCGTCGAACAAATTTTTGCAAATGTGACTTTAACTATGTACATCTAGTGACTTCCATTTGTACTCTTAGAATTAAACGATAGTATCGACAGTGAAAAAAAACTAGCGATGGTCAGCCAAAAACAAAACTATCGACACTATCGATAGTACTTTCGATTGTTTTGCAGCTCTACTTGTTATTTAGTTAGAAAATTTAATAAAAACACTGAGTAATTTTACTTAAGGTTTTAAAAGTGACCTTAAAATAGTTTTTAAAATAAATGAATTGCGTATTTTTGTTTCTATTCCACCTGAAAGCATTATATACCTACATATGTATACTTAATACTTATGTAATAAAAATTGTTATTTAAACAATAACGAATTGCCTGTATATTGTAATTAAACTAAAATAACTTACAATTCTAATCTTACCATTTGTGAATAATTTTCAAGTTTTCTATTACATTACCTTGACTCAATTTTTACTTTTAAACCAAAAAATAATTTAAAAAATAAGTTAAATCAGCAAAATATACTTTTAGCACATTTATGTATGCATGTATGTTTGTACAAGTAGTTTATAAATTTTAAGATATTTTTTGTTTTTTTCTATGTTTACCACTTTTTTCCATTGTGCACTTTCATTTTCAATATGTACAATTTTTATGCATTTAAATAAAAATTTGTTCATTACATACAGTCAACAAAGTCCGACTTTATTCTACATCACAATCCAGTGTCTACTAATTAGAAAGGTGAAAATTTAAATTCACCTTTTAAATTCACCTTTGCTGCCATACGAAGGAAACTCAAATCAATAACCAAAATGTGTTGGACGGATCTATACTCAATGTTGAAGTCCTCCGCTATCTCTCTGATGGTTAATCGTCGGTTTTCGATGTCGATGGTCTGACACTGCGTTAAGCATCTTCGATTGACTCACGATAGCTTTTGAACCGCTCGTACCACAGGCAAACAAAAAGAAACACTTTTCCAACATACCCAACGTTCGTGCACCATTAAATCCGTTTTTTACACCAATTCAATACAAGTTTGTTGTTGCAAATTTAAATCCAGTTCTAAAATTGCAAAAAATCGCATAAACACATAGAGATAGATGTACTCTTGGCTACGTAGCTTTGGCAAATGTCAAGCTATAACGCTAAGATTTATCGGGAATATCAACAACAGATGTAACAACTTTACAAAAAAAAAAACTCAAATCGGAACGATGGGACCACCATACGCAGGTTATTCCGGGAAATTTTCTATCAAGGTGGTATCTATTAATGATAAGTATGCATTTCGTTAATAGAAGTGGTGACTGAAGCTATAGGCGCTTCAGATTCATGACAGTTTCATTTGCAATTTGATTGATTATTCTTTATTTCATAGAAATAATTGGCAAAATTCATGCCGTATAGGAACCGGTACTACACAGCTTTGTATCTGTAGTAATCCTTAAGTAGATCAGAACTAAAAAAGAATTTAAGAAAAAATTGTTTTTTTTTCAGGCAAAAAAGGCTACGTTAGATCTGTCCCTAAAATAATTGTAAAACTACAATTCTCTAGGATATTCTTGGTATCAACGATTACTGTAGAAAACTTAAGACGATTATCGGTTCACTATTTATTTAAGCTATAAACTACCCTACCTAACGCAAAGATAAGTAACGTTCTTTTAAGACAATGCACGAGTACTTTTGTTTAAGTTCACTCCACCAAAAATCCATTAATTTGGCTACGAAGTGGTACAAAGTGCTAAAAGTATATGGGAGTAAGAGATTTGAGTGCAAGGAAAATATCATATTAAAAAAACGGTTATCCCGTTTTGCCTAAGATTTTTAATAAGCGAAGTATTGCTATTAGCGAAAAATTTCTGAAATAGAAATATATGCAATCGTACTTTTAAAAAAAGAATGTTCAAAATAAATTCTTGTTTTTGTCGCACAGAAATGCTTAGCAGAGCATATAACATTGCTGTTCATGTCATAGGACTTTTACCCTTTTATATGTATTCTTATGCTCTTGCTTTAAGTCATAACTGAAACAGCGATGAATGAACATGCGTAGCGGGTATATGCTGATTTTTTGATTTTTATATTTTTTAACTGGAGTATTTATTTAAATTTTGCGTTACACTGAAATTGTTACACAAAACATTTGGATTTTTAAATTTTCAATGAATAATAATTTTTTGCATATAATAACAATGCAATTTACTTATTCAACTCTTAGAGAGCGATTCTTATGTTCTACTAACAGAACTTTATTTTTATTTTAGAACAACATGAAAGGAAAAAAATTGCAAAAGCAAAAGTGACGGCTAAAACATAAGAGAACAAAGGCTTCGCTGTCAAACGACTGCATGATGCTGTTGATATTGCTAAGAGTTTGCTGCTGATATCACAAGCAACACTTGGAGATCAAAAGATTTACTGCCACAAACTGAGTGACGGGTGAACTCAATGAGTTTTTTTTCGTTGCACTCACAATAGGCATTTTCAAATGTTTTGCCAGAGAAATGTTTGCCAAACGTTCGATGGTGATATTATTATCGAATGTCATAGTCAAGCGGGATTTTAAGAACATTGAGGTATTTACTAATTGGAATTTGTAAAAACGAAATAAATTTTTTCTAAAAATCCACTGAAATATTAAACTGCATTAGGTGAACATTTGACCAAAATTTTTTGTTAATAGATCTCTATCGGATTGTGATGTAGACTCTCTAATAAGTGGTTATGACTAATTTTATTTCTTATTTGAGTTTTCCCAATTCAGTTCTTAAAACATTCATTTGAATTTTACATATTTTTTCAACTTTTTCTTTAAAGAACCTTGACTTTGGCTTACAAAATCCTGATTTCAAAATGGAAATATTCGAATTTGAATTTTTAATTTAGTATTGTACTTCACTTAATCTGTATTTCCATTTTTCGATTTTATTTAATATTGTATATACATACACACACATTTGTGGAAAAAGAAATCTGTCTATATATCACTTAGGTCCACAAGGCAATAAGATTCTGCCAATTCATTTTTGAATATTTATGTTTTTAAGTATACGTATCAGTGTGTATGTATATATTTCCAATATTTTTGTTTTCGAGTATTATTTGCTTTTTGAAAATCCTTTCATATACAAGCACGCATACATTTATACATGAATTAAACATAAATTTTGTTTTTGTAATTTTATTATTTGGAAAGCTAATTTACATTTAAAATAAAATTACAATTTTAATTCAACTTTTTTACGTTTTACTAAAACTTTCAAACAAATTTACATTTAAGCTTACCCATGTTGTTGTTGTTGTTGTTGTTGTTGTAGTTTAAAAATGTTGTTATATAAAATAAAATTGCTTAAATTATTTAAAAATAAATGGTCTAATAAATAAAGTCAAAAGTAATAATGTTATAAGCAAGAGTCTAAACTGGTTTCCAGAAGAGCTTATTTATATAAAAAAATTATCTGATAGAATTATAGAATTTTATTATGTATTTATCATATTAACCCCTATGTGACTGATAAAAAACTACCCATTTTGTGCTACAAGATATCCTAAGAAAAAAAAAAAAATTTTGGGGAAAAAATTTAGAAAAAATTACAATTAAAAATTGCACAATAAAAACGTAGTCGCTGAAAAGAATATTGTTATGTTTTAACCTTTTTAAAACGTTTGAGTTCTTTTTAATTGCGTCAAAATAAAATAAATACCACTTTGCTGTTGCTTTACAGTACTTATTTCCTCACTTTTACTTTATTAACTTTATCTTAACACAGTAACTTAATTATCTTGCACTTAGTATGCATTTATACGACATTTTTATTTACGCCTAAACACGACTTTATTTTATGACTGCAAAAACATATCTATATCGACGTAGGCGAAGCAGCCTCTTATATTCCTAGCTGCCTACATATTGGAAAATTCCGGAAATGTCTCAAACGCTCTCAAATGCTCTATTTTATGTCTGTTAATTTTAAACATGTAAGACATCAAAGATGGGTAACACATTAACAACCTTGACTCAACCAAAATCCTACAATACAGTAGCAAAGGCAGCTATGTGATGTATTTACTTTTTATATATTTCTATTTTCGTAACAATATATTTAAGACTTTTGGAGCAGATTAATTAATTTCAATTTGTGGTATTCGATTATATGCTCGTTTTCATAAGTCAAATAGAAAGCTGTGTATAACCACTATTATTTCATTACGTGCCAAGTTTGATACAACCGCAGCAAATCGTAATATTAAAGTTATGTTACATATTAATTTATGTCAAAATTACGATCCAGGGAATATAGACTACAGATTAGCAATTATACAAATAACGTGAACATAAGCGTTTCACTCATCATATGTCATCAAAGCTAACATTATAGAAGTATTCTGGGCTTGCGATTTTTTCAACTTCTACCACTTGCATATTCACTCGTATACTGAAAAACTAATAGAAAGCGAATTGCAAGCAAATATTGGAGAAAAAACTCGTTAGTTCCTAAAGAATTTCAAGAAGAAATATTGCAACCGATAATTTATTTTTTATATCGCTAGAACTGCAGAAAAAAAGCCGTAATAATGATATTTAACGTGTATTCTACACCATCAGTAGAAATCACTTTGACGGCTAAGTCAGAAATCATAAGCCATATAAAAAAACTAAAGCTGATGTCAGCAACATGGAGCTAACGAGCGAATACACTTGCAAGAACAGGATAGGTGACCGCTATATTTATTTCTTTTTATCACTGTAGATGTAGCAGCATGGGCCTCATACGTTATTCGCATATATGAAACACAATGCACAATTCACTTTTACAGGTCGTCGTAATACGAAAAACTTGTCGAAAAAATTCTTTTAAAACTGAAATATACTAAAAATGCTCTTGTGAGCAAAATATGCAAAAATATGCTTAAAAAAATCACTGCCAAAATTCATAAAAATTCATGAAACAGATAAATATTTTACATATGGCCTTATTGGTTACATGAAAAAAACATACAACTGCATATTTCTGGTTTCCCTGGCTATTCCTAAAAAAAGCTTTATATACTATATATTGTTACGAAAATGAAAATGCTGAGATAAAATTCATCACATCAGAGACTTGTTATGAATATATTATGAAATTTATTGGCTTATGTCAAGGCTTAATAACTGCCAAAAACTACCTGTACTAATTAAGAGTGCCACCATCCGCATGTCTGACAGGGTTGCCAGTTCGGTTCCTTTTTGTTTTTATAAAGTTATTTAAGGCCATTTGAATTAACGTAGATAAATTGAAGATTCGTGTCTGTACTAGAACATTCGAAGCTAATGATGAAACACTATAAAAAAAGATGGCGCATTGCGGTTGGTGAGTTAGTGATCATTTGACTGTCAGTTAGTAAAGTTACGTTAAGGCGTAAAAAGTGTTGTATAAGCGAATTTTCTGTATAAAGACATAGTGTATAAAAGTTACAGTGGAATAAATACAATTGTAAATTTATTTTTATGAAATTCAAACGAACTCAAACGTTTTAAAAAGGTCAAAACGTAACTATATATATACCTAAGCCAAGTAAAAAGGAAATTCCATCGTTAAGAACTGCTTTGAATTATATTGAATTGAATGGACGACAAATACCCCGAAATTTAGTGTAAAATGTAGGATCAGGACAGAAAATACAGTCGTTTCAGTAAATCAAGCGACATTCATCAAATCTGTTCCACAAAAGGATAAAGCGAAAATGAACTGTTCGCGAAAGGATTAAGCAATTTCTATTGTTTAAGTTTATTTTAGTGTCAAAATGAGATCTTATGGAGACCATTTGACTTTCTGGTTAGTTGTTATGCTTCTGGTATTAGAATGATTCCCATCTCTGGTCTAAAAAAGACCCTATCTTTCTAGGATGGTCCACCATCTAAGCTTTTGTTTAAGAAAATTATGTCAAATAAAAACATGCTGAAACAAATTTTAAGCGTTTTGAAGGTTTTTTCGATTTACAATTTTTTTTTACATAGTGAGCGCCAAAAAAGTATACTCTCTCGTACTTTAGAATTTAGTTTATATTTCAGACTTTTAAAATGCGATGAATTTAAACGTTTTATATTATACTTAGATACTATATTTAGAGCTTTACAAATCCATAAAAAACAACAGCATAATTGTTACAACTAAAGTTATACAACAAAAACTAAAAACATTGTATTTTTACGCGTCATAAATAAGTATAAGGCAAAAACTTAAGCGATAAAAAGACGAAAAAAGTAGAAATATCTGGGAAGTGATACTATTTTTCTGATAGATGCTATCGAGTACAACAAGAATCCGCTTTAAAAATTTACCCAACATCTCCAAAATCCTGAGCTACGGGCAGAGTTGCCATAAATTTTTTTAAAATAACTGGAAATTTGGAAGAAATAACTGCACGTACTTGAAAAAGTAAAAAAATGTACATATAACTGTATAGGGTATGTGGTTTGTAAACCGAAAACGAAGGAAATTGAAATCGAGTAAATTTTTTAAAGACAAATAAAATTAAATGCCCCATTTGTTTTAAACTTTTGTTAATCAAATTATTTGAAAGGTAATTAAGTGAATTAATAGAAAAAAATATCAAAACATTGTCTGATTTCAAAATAATAGCAAGTTTAAGTGTCCTTCAATTTCAATTACACTCGATTTCGGTTAACAGAACATACCAGATAATTCATTTCTATTGTATTTTTTATTCACAGCAAATTAAATGTGATATGCAAAAATGATATGATATAATAACACTGTGCTCGAATTTAAGACTTTTTTCCGACAAGCGAGGCCCACAGTGGGTATGCTGAGTTCAAGTTAGCTGAGTCTAGTGGTGGGGTGAGCTTTTCTAGGTTAGCTCTTGTTTTCAAAATATATCCCGTTATTTCGAAAACGGTAGGGTAGAACGATATATGTTCAAGTAACTCACAATCGATTCAGCTTATTACATAAACACAATAAAATAAGCTTTATGTAGGGCTAAAACCAATTTTAATCTGCGTAGTCGTTTTAAAAATATACATTTTTTGGCGAATATTTGACATTTTATGTGTGTAATGTGATCCCACTGTTCTTTTGCAAAAAAAAAAAAAACGAAACTTTATCACGCCTAAATATAAGTATCACACATTGTCTGAAATTTGTTATTCTTTATGATCAGTGGCCAAAGGAAGAGTTAATTACACTGTCGATTAAAAAAAGGTATGAGTAAGCCTCAACAGAGCTATTTAAGCAAATAGGGTGAAATTCTTACTCTAGAAGTTGTAATTTGAAACAAAAAACTGAAAAATCTGCACAATTTGCAGAAAAACTGATTTCTTAAACAAAAAACTTCAAAGCTGCTCAATGATTAAAAAAACTGCAAAATACAGATACATCTGCATATTTGGCAACGCTGGTTACGGGTTAAAAACCGGTTTTTCATACCTTCATGCACTTATAAGTTAATAACTTAGCCAAATAACTATTAACTGGTCTTAAGATTCGTAGCAGATTTTTAATGACGAGGAACAGAACTATCGTATTAAATAATTCACTTAAGTAAACTTTAGCAATCTATGTTTATTTCTTAAACAAACACATTTGTATTCAATAAATTACAAAATATGTAAGTCTAGAATCCTTCTTCATGCTATTTTATTTAGGAATAGCACAATTTTGGATTCATCGAAGTAGTACGTTTAGTTATGAATAAAATGATTGGGTAGAAATTGACGGAGTAAAAGCACCTATTATTAAAGCAGATTCTTGTTGTATTCAGTAACACCTATCAGCAATACGATATCGATTCTTGGATATTTCAACTTTTTCTTTCTTGTCACATATTTGTTCCTTCTATACCTATTTTTGACGCATAAGAAATAGTGTTTTAGTTTTTGTTGTATAACTTTAGTTGTTATAAGAACTTTGTTTTTGTTTTTGTGGATTTTTTAAAGCCGTAAATACAGTCTTAAAAAAATAAAAAAACATTTAGTTTCATCGCATTTTAAAAGTCTAAAATATAAGCTAAATTCCAAAGTATGAGGGTATTTAACTTTTTTTACGCTCACTGTATATAATTTTTATTCTCGTTTTGCACGATCTTTTCGAGAAGCTGTCTATCGTAAGTCAAGGGATAGTTGTATTGCAGAAAAATATGTTGTTGAACAGCATATCCAGCATCTGCATTGGTTCAAATTGAGCAGTTATCATTGAAACAACACACTACTTAAATGGCTTGATAATTCCTAGTATTTGGCTGTACTAATCAAACTTAAAGGAGATTATGTCGAGAAATAAAACTTTTTTTTTTGAAATTTAATCTTCTTCATTTAGATTTTTTTTAACAGTTTTTTAAGTACCTTATTAATAACACCATGCAACAAGAAAAAATACCTTGGATAACCACTTTTTTTGATGCTCTGTGGTAACCTAACTTCAAAAACCATCAGCATTTCACATTCTATAGATAAGTTTTTTAGAATTTATTTTCGAAAATATTTGATTTTTGGAGAGGCTGCTTCATACACCTTATGATAACTTTAAAATGACTTATTTGATTTCGATAAACCATATATTACAAAATTCTAAATTCTACCAGCTTTAGGTCATTCTATTATCATTTATAAATATAACCTACATTTTTGGAGATATTGAGAATGCACAAAAAATATAAAGCATTAAAGATTTACCAGTTTCACTATTTATTCGTAAAGCTGCGTACAATAGAAATAAAACAAACCATAATTCATGAAAATCGATAGGTAAATACATATTTTATTCCCAATATAGTGAAAGTAACTAGTTTTGAAAATGAAAATTTTTCGATGTAATTGCAGATAATTTCACTGAGCGTATAGAGATATCTATAGGGCCGCCAAATAAATTATTATTATTTTTTTTTTTAAAACAGGGCGCAAAACGTCGAGTGTAGCTTCGGCTGGGTGGCAAGTAGCGCTGTCCTGTTGAAACCAAATGTTCCTAATATCCTCCTCTTCAATTTTTGTGAACAAAAATTCGTAAAACATGGCCCTATAATGACCGCCATTGACTGTAACGGCCATTTTTTCCTTGCTCATTTTTGAATTATGCCTCTGGACCAAAATCCGCACCAAATAGTGACTCGTCCTGGGTGTATCGGCTTTTAAATGTATGCGTGCGGGTTTTCTGTGCCCCAAATGCGACAATTTTGCTTGTTTACATACCAGCCAAGATCAAAATGAGCTTCATCTGAAAAGATGATTTTTTTTTTTGGCTAAATCGGCATCTTCTGTAAGTCGAACGCATGCCCACTTAGCGAAGCGAAGTTCAAGCGTATACGTCGTTCAGCAGAAGGATAAAACTAATTATCTGTCAAATCAGACATGAGCTAAGTGTTACCAATCACGAAATAAGCACTAGTTGAAGAAAAAGCGTTAGATGGCGGACCCGTTATGAATTTTGTAAAAAATATGGCTTATATGACACCAATTACATATAATTACAGCAAAAAATTTTCTTTTTAAAAATCGAATGAGTCATTTCAAAGTTGAGATGTATCAAACAGACTTTTCAAACATCTCTTATTTTGAAAAAAAAACAAAATTTAAAAAAAAAAACTATTCCATGGAATCTGAAATGCTGATGATTTTTGAAGTTAAGCGACCATAGTGCATTAAGAAAATATGGTGGTTATACAATGTCAGAAATTTTTTTTCCATTTGTTGCAGCTCTTCTTTTGCATAAAAACTAGCTAAAGCATAATTTTATTTAAGAAAGCATAAGCAAAAATGAAAGCAATAAAATAAAAAATAATTATTAATTTAGTGTTTTGTTTTAATAAATTGTTTTTAAATTATTTTTTATGTTTAGTTTTGTTTTGCCAGAGCATATGACAGTTTATTTTGTGATTTATGGAATGTGGTTAAATCTGTATTATTATTGTTGAGGTGGGCTTAAATGTCATGTTGATTAATTAATTTATGAATTTATTTAATTAACTGTTGAAAAACAAATTTTAAAAACTTATTTAATTTCCTGCATTTAATAGTTTCATTTAATTTAAAATAAATGCTTAATAGTTTTGTATTTAAAATTTAAATATATATTATTTAACGCCATTTTAGTGAAAATATTGCAATATATTTATGGTCATGAAATAATTGTATGTGCTAAAGCTTGATTTTTAGGAAATGAAAAACAGGACGATAAAATAAATTAAAATATTAAAACATAATCTTAGGCGTATAAGTGATATTTCATTTTAATTTTATTTGGTGTCTCTAGTCATTTTCTGGTTTTGTATAGAGGCTTTGGTATAGAGGTTGTCTTTGGCTATTGACTATTTTTTTAACTCCTGCAGCTTCCCCAAGGTACAATACAACCTCTCTAAGCCGCGAAAATTCTTAAACACGTGACCTTTAATACCTCCTTTTCAAGGATAGTGTTCTGCCAAAGAAGGTTTTATTGCAATGGTACTATTTTTTACAAAAATGTTTTAAAGTTACCAAAAAGTGACGACTTGAAGAACTATAACAATTTAAAATCATCTTTTCGCATGAAGCACATATTCATCTTGGTGGGTACCTTAATAAAAAAAATTGCCGTATTTGAGACTCAGAAAACAGAAACGTAGTCTTCAAGACGCCAATGTACCCCTTAAGAGCAACAATCAATGGAGACACCTATCGCACCATGATAAACGATTTTTTGTGCTCGCTCGTCATGGTATTGATGTAAACGACATCTGATTTCAAAAATTTGATCTTGGCGGGTATGTAAACAAGCAAAATTGTCGCATTTGGGGCACAGAAAACCCGCACGCATACATTGAAAAGACGATACACCTAAGACGAGTCACTGTTTGGTGCGGATTTTGGTCCAGAGGCATAATTGGGCAATTTTTCTTCGAAAATGAGCAAGGAGTGGCCGTTACAGTCAATGGCGATCGTTATAGGGCCATGTTGAACGAATTTTTGTTCACAAAAATTGAAGAGGAGGATATTGGCAACATTTGGTTTCAACAGGAGGGCGCTACACTCGATGTTCTGCGCCCTGTATTTGAAGATCGCATTATCAGCAGCAGAGCTGATGTCGTTTGGCCACCTCGGTGCTGCGATTTGACACCGTTTGAGTATTATTTGTGGGGTGCCTTCAAAGATAAGTGTTACGCCAACAAGCCAGAGGCAATTGACGCTTTAAAGGACAATATTCGTGAAGCCATTGGTGAAATATTGCTGCACACAATCGATAATGTGCTTAAGAATTGGACCGATGGTGTAGGCTACTGCATGGCCGGCCGAGCCAGCCATTTGAATGAAATTATTTTCCATTATTAGCCGGAAGGATTGTACTTTCAAATAAGAAACGAAATTGGAGAAAATATTCAGTAGTTTTTTTTATAGCATTTTAAAAAAAAGAAAATTATTTGGCGGACCCTATACTTGGAGAGACAGATTGAAACAAAAATTTACAATTTGGAGCCAAAAAACAATTAGGTTAGACAAACATAGCTAAATGGAATTCGCTATGGCCAAATAATTACCTTTTGATTGAATACTAGTCATCATTTCTATGATGATACCAAACAGCCGCTATAAAAAAGCCGGAAATAAAAAAATAATTAAAATCACTCATACGCCTGATTTTATATTTTTGTTTGTTTGTTTTTGTAGTTCAATGGTTTGATTTGCTGGTGTTTTTAAGCATTTTCTCTATTTAAATTATATTTCTTATTTTTTTTTTAAATTTTATAGACAATTATTATTTATATGTAAACTATTTATTATATTAATTTTTTGTAACAATTACACACACGCTTATACACATTTATGTTTAGTGAAAAATGCAAATGCTTTTAATAGGAGTAGTGTGACAATAATTTGTACAGTATTTAAGCTTGAGCTTGAACTTGTTGTTAACTAAACAAACACACATACATAGACAATAATGCACACAGACATAAATACCACACAATTATAATTTTAATACATATATACTTTTCGTAATAGTTTTTGCAATTTTTTATATTAATTAACTAAATTAAATAATTTATGTGGAAACATGAGTAGAGCAAATCAAATATAGTCATGATTTTTAATAAAAAAAAAAATTAAACGAAAAATTAATTTATTTTAATTAAAGTTTTTTGTTCATTATAATTAAAACAACAATGACAGCAATCATATTTTAATAACTAGTTTGATACTCTAAAACATTAAATGATTTGTTAACTTTTTTTTTACTTTTTATATTTTTTTTATGTTAGTATTTATTTATATACAAAAAAGTGATATAAATGTTAATTTTTTATTCTTATTTTTCTGGTTAAAAGTGAGAGATTATGGTTTGAAATACTTTTCAAAAGAAGAATAATGGCTTTAAAAAAAATTGTCAATTGCTTGGTAATTAAATACTTATAAAAAAATGCATTTTTTTTATTAAAAAAACTTCTAAAAAATGAGACCTTAAACGAATTTAAAGCTTAACTTACTAAAATTATTTTTTAGAGTCTGAGGTTTAAACCTCATATTCATAAAAATTATTTTCGACTTTTAAATGGTTTATAAAATAAGATTTCATACATAATATAGCGAAAGTCACTCTTTTTTACCAACAGGCTTTGCATGTCTTATAGACGTAGTAAATCTAGCATATCTGTTATATTTTGCTACGTCGCAGCAACATATTACATGAAAGTTGCATTTGCTACACTTATACATATTTGCTACACAAAAAAGCAATATAAGTTTACTATACTTAAACAGGCATGTTCTTTATATACCTAAAACCCTTAAGTCTGTTTTTACACGGTAGACAAATTCTAAATGGTTATGTGTAAAATGAATAAAATATTGAAAAATATTTTTTTTTGACCAAATTTTCAAAATATATTTATTATTTATTTGTTTTAATATTTTCAATTTGCTAAAGGTTCTATAAAAGAAACTCTCTCTTTGTTGCTTAAATTCAGACCATATGTAGTAAATTATAAATTTACAACAAATTGGAAATTTTCAAATAATTTTTATGAATATGGATGTAAATCTCTATTGATTTTGAAAATATTTTACTTAATTTCTTTTTAAAAAATATAAAATAATTTATTTTTTACATACAAAACTTTTTATTTTTTTATATAAAATAATTTTATTTTTTATTTTTAAGACACAGTAAATTATTGTAATTATCAATGGAGGTTTATACCCATATTCATAAAAATTATTTGTGATTTACAGAAGGTTTATGAAACATATGAAAATTTGTTTTATAAACAATTTATAGATTGAAATAAATTTTATTTTTTTATATAAAAAAATTTATTATTATTTTTTTAAGACATTACAGTAAATTATTGTAAAGTTCAGTTTTATGAATATGGGTGTATATTCATAAAAACTATTTGCAATTTATACAAAGCTAATGAAGCATAATAAACCATTTATAGACCGAAATAATTATTTTTTATATACAAAAATTTTTTTTTTAAAGAAATTCCAAAAAAAGATCAACGAAGATATACCTAAAAATTATTTGCTATTTATAGAAGGTTTATGAAGCATTATGTGTATGAAAATTTGAGTTTAATCTCCATATTCATAAAAATATTTTCGATTTATAAAAGATTTATCAAATGTAATTTGTATGAAAATTTGTTTTAAAAACCATTTATGAATTGAAAAAATTTTTATGAATATGGGGGTTAAACTCAAACTCTAAGAAATAATAAATAATAATAATTTTAACTTTAAATGCGCTTAAGGTCTTATTTTTAGGAAGAGTATTTAATAAAGTTTTGTGGTTTTATTATCGAAAATATTGCAAAAATTGAAAAAAAATATTTTAATATTGACAAAAATAACAGAGAGATATATATTTTTTAAAATATATTTGTTTTACTTTTATATATGTTTGTAAAAAAATTATTTTATTTCAAATCTATTAAATTTATAAAACTGCTGTTAGGTTTGGACCACTTTTATCAATTTTGTTTTTCTTCCTGCTCATACTACGTAACGGTTCAACATATCATTTTAAAACGTTAGCTCAGGTGGTATTTTGATATTTTATTACTTCTACGAAATTGTTAGTGTTCCACGATGTTAAGGAAGATAACAAAATGAAAAATTATAAATCTTTGGTAAAGGACTATTCTGATCCGTTCATATTTATCGGCTTATTTTCATGAATTAGGCTTACAGAACGAGTACAAAAATCAAGTTTTCTTAGTAAATAAAGCAAAAATTTGTTTTCCTTGTTTTTTGTATACAAACTTCCTGCTTATGATGCTCTTCTTACAGCATTTGGATTTACACTATTTGCTTAACTTTCGTTTTCTAACAAATGACATATATGGTACACCGCTCACAGATGCTGCACAATGAAACCAATGTAGCAGTTACATTGAAAGTGTATGCTGATGAGTTTAACGGAAATTTTTTAATTTATCATATTGAATGAATAAACGGTTTATATTTTCGAACTGTACCGATGTATGGTTGCTTTTGTTTAATAAGCTTTTTTTCTAATTTAAAACATGGATAAATATTATCAAAAGTGTTATTTTGAACTATTAAGCCTGAGATGTAAGACGATTCTCTTCAGGGTGATAATTTTTCGATTCGACGGTATGATTGAACTTTCAACTTTGGATTCGACAAAAAGGCCACATTTTTGGCCATACTTTGCATGTTTTGAGGTCATATACTGTTTAAAAGAACAACAACATCAAAAAGCCACCAACTGTTCATTAAATGCTTCATCTTTGTAACAGTTGTAAAACATTCGACATTGGCTTCCCAGAGTTCCCACATATCTGGAAAAAGAGCAAACTTATTATAGTTTTATCTCTGTTTTCGGTTCATAGTATCGTTCAAGCAAGAAATTCTTGAAATCGTATTATACTCGCTCATTATTTCTTGGAATATGTTCTCGAAGATCAAAACATGTATCGTTTTGCTTTCTGACACACAGACGTGGTGGTGTGTTGTCATTTGTATCTACGGATAATGAGATATTGGGGAATCAGATGCTCTTGATGTTCTGGACAGAGCATTTATTGTGACGTTCGTTGGAACGGGCACATATTTCGAGTGTCGAAAGAAGCATTCAAGTGTCTCGGCTTCTTAAGACGGTATAAGAATTACTTCACTCCATCTGATCTCCTTAATATTTACAAGACATCTTTCCGAACCAAATTGGAATAAACTCTCATGTATGGGCCGGTACTACAAAGTTTATTTTGGAGCTTCTCGACCGCGTACGGGAGAGGGCGAGGGTTCTTATTACTGACGGTAGGGTAACCAATTCTATCGATTCATTAGATCATCGTCGCAATGAGGCGTGTGTTTCATTGTTCTATTAAGGAACTAATTCCTAGCAACCATGTATTTTTACGTAGTACTAGTATTTCTCGAAGAGCTCATTCCTTTGTAGTTGATTGTCTGGTAAATCGCATGACGCATTATAGGGAGAATTCGTTCTTTGGCCGCACTATTCGTTTGTGGAACAATCTTCCTGCGAAAGTTTTTCCTGCCACTTAAGACATAAGCAAATTTAAATCGAACGTCCACCGACACTACTCTATCTGTCCTCCTTCCCGCAACCTATTTTCCTAAAATCGAATAAATTATTTTGCACTTTAAACTACACTTTTTCTCTCCCATACTTACAGTATGTCAGAAATGAGTTTACACATATAAAAATAATAAGCTTTTCTAAATTTGATTGGCAATAAAATATCAAGGCTTATTACTAAATACAAATTTTTTGTTCTAGACAATTCATGCCATATCTTCAAAGAATTATCACTAAATTAAGTGAAAAATACAACAAAAACAAAGATTACCCAATTTTTTTTAGTGTCAAATAACTCTTTACACACCTATTTATTTAAAGGTCAAATGTGTTTTGCCATTACGTTCGGAGCTAGTTATTGTTTTCTGCAATATTTTATATAAGTTGGTGGTAATTTTTAGAAATGCAAACCTTATTTAGTATAACTTAAGAGATGCCACATCATTCAGTGGATTTACTGTAATGATCATTTGTAAGAGAGTATAGCCGATTTATCAGAAATGCTTTCAGTGCCAAGAAAAACGATTTTTAAGGTACAAAATCGAGCTAAGGATTGATTGAGATTGAACTTTAAGAGGTGAATTGAACCTCAGAATATAATAAGTAAACATGCAGAGCGTATTACTATTACAACAATTGTTCAAAACCCTAATTTTTTCACAAAAATACTTGTGAAAGAGCTTGAAGAGAACTGTGGCGTTGTCGATTGTAATTAAAAGGTTGGGCAGGTAGTTTTAAAATATAAATCATGTTCAAGAGCAGCCCATAAGAAATCATTATTAGCAAACAGAGAAAAGCATTTCTCGTCGCCATTATGAATATTTAACAAACGTCTGACTATTGGAAAAACGTTATAATTTGTGCTGAAATGAAAATGGTGTAGTATGACAACGATGGGCCTATAAGAGTGTGGAGAAAATGCTCAATGTCGCTAGAAAAGAACATTATAATTCAAAATGTTAAATTAAAAAAGTGTCAGTAAATGTTTAGGGGTGTGCCTCAACAACGGATGCACGGCAATACTAAGACATCCTAAGCACCCTTTTGATAAGCAGCAATAGGAAATTCGGATTTCTCAGGGACGACAAGCCAAAATTTAAATATTATCAGGACAAAGATTTTAAGAATAATTCGCACATAGTGCGGATGTGGTTTCTTTATAACTGCGGAGAAATTATAGACACTTCTGCACAAATCCGACTTGAACCCTCTTAAAATTTTTTATGTTTTTTGAAAAAAGTAGTAAACGCCGTCCGTAGAACATTATAGCATTTAAACTGTAGTAATGTAAGAATGATACAAAATACCGGCATATTATGGTCTAATGTAATAAATGCAAAAGAAGGTCGTACCAAAAATTAAAAGTCTGAAAAATGTTTTTATTATCCGCTAAATAGTTGAAAATACTAAATGTGAACAAAATTTGTTTTTGGTAAATTTGTTATGTGTTCTGCACTGAATTTGTTCTATTTTTTACTTAGGATTTTAGAAGAAATGTATATTATTATTATAATAAATTAAAAAAATTAGTGTTAGAAAGCAGAAAGTGCCATTTTATTGCTGTTGAAGTTGTAAGAACTTAATTATTTGCAATCTGTAAACTCATTCTTGACATACTGTATTTGTATTTTCAATTATTATTTTTCTAGCGTTGGGGGAATATATAACAAAACAGAACGCAATATATCATTGTCATCTAGGAACGGCAAATTGTGTTAGCCCCGGATAAATGGATGTGATATGCTCGCCTGAATTTCTTGCAACACAGTGTTTTTTTCCCCCGTTACTTCTCTTGGGAGCATATCGCTTCCCCATCTAACACCATTTACTACTATTGATTTTGCCATATTAAGTTATTCTGTCTCAGCTCTTGTATAATTGTGCGTCTCCAGGTGTTTTTTGGTCGACCACGATTTCTTGAACCTTGAAGATTCCACTCGAGTTACATTCTGATTATACTCGGATGGGGTGACCGATCCATCCCCACTTTTTTCCTTATCTGTTTCATTATGGGTTCCTCATTAGTCATGCTACACAATTTTGTGTTACTTATGGTGTTAGGCCAGAATATTCTGCATATTGTGTGATGTTACTGTGTGATGTTATTCGATACAAGCCAGGTTTCACTGCCATATAGCAGTACCGATTTAACACATGAGTAGAATATTCTGAGCCTAGTTTGTCTGGATATATGTGAGCTTCTCCATACTGACTGCAATCGTCCAAATGCCGCTCTCCCTTTAGAGCCTGTTATCCACGTTTGTTTCTACGCCTCCGTTTGTAGTTATTGTACTTCCTACATAGCAGAAGCTATCTACATATTCGACTGGTTGAGCCTGTAGTATGATGTTTTCCGTGCTTGTATTGTTTATTTTCGTGGCCTTCGTTTCTTGATGTTTATCTCAAGTCCAACACTACGAATAAATCTTTCTAGGTCCTCCAGTTTCGACTGCATATTGGAAATCTTATCCTTGTTTAATTTCAGCATTAGTGTGGACTGGCTGGCTGATGTTCCCGTTGTGAAGAACTGAAAGTTCTTTATCCTCATACATCGCTCTGATTATTCGAATTATCTTCTGGGGTACTCCTTTTGTTTTTTGTGCTTTCCATATAGCCGTTCGCCTGATGGTATCAAACGCTTTCTTGAAATTGACGAATGGTAAATACAGTGGGTACGCCATTCTATGGACTGCTCAATGATTATTCGTAAAGTGTTGACCTGATCTACGCAACACAGTGTTGGGAAGATAAGCTCCAATTTTTTGCGCATTCATTTTATATTCAATATTTTCATCCAGAGCCCAACAAATTGAAATATCGGATTTACAGAGCGCAGGTGATACGAATACATATAAATAGATAATGGAAATTACAGAACGTATAACCCTACATACTAAGTAGATTACAAACAAATTTTATTATAAAAAGTTAAAAAACAAATTTTTGTTTATTTATTTTTAAAAGAACAATATGGGCCAAAATAGTTTTTTACCAAATATTTGTAAGTATTCTTCTTTACCTAACAGCAGGGCTAAGCACAATTACTTTTACTTTTTATAGTTTCTAAAGGCAACTGTTCATATTTCTTTATAAGAAGTTAGTAGGCTGTACCAAGTAACATAAGAATTGGTAAAGCTTTGAATACTCGTATGTGTACCAAGAGTGTGAAGAGAAAAAACGCTATTTTAGTTATTGATTTATTCAACATTGATATCACTTTTCTGTTTTTTAATTATTTCAAGTTTAAAGATATGTGATTTTAATTAAGCTTACATTTTTAAACAATGTTTTATTTAACCCTTTAAGTGTATGAAATTTGAATATGTGGTGAATAGCAATAAATTCAAAATATATTGCCTTCATTATGTTTAGATATAGAGACCATTTTAGTTTCATCTGCCCAAAAAAATTTTCTTTAGATCTTTTCCATCCACCGGTCAAGCAAAAATGTCAGACAAACCATAAACTTTGACGTTGAACTCTTAGTTATATTAGGGGTTTTGTTAAATTGGAATTCTTAGCAATAGAAGTATCATGAACGATCAAAATAATATTTGGAGACGCATGATACTCCAAGAACTATGACAGAACAATAAAATTTGGCAAGGCACAAAACCAATAGCCTCAAACTAAGTAACAGGAAGACGATTTGTTGAAAAGAACTCATGAATCCTAATTAACAACTATTGTTGTAAAAAGAACTCAATTAATAAACAGAGCAAATATGAATATGATTGAAAAAATAGCCAAATATTGCAATGTTATACGTGTAGCTACTTTTTAATCTTTCTTTTCCATTTTCTATGCGACAAAAACATGTTTTTATCAGTAAAAATATTTTCTTAAATAGGGTCCGCCATCTAACGTTTTTTTTTCAACTATTGCTTATTTCGTGGATGGTAACACTAAGCTCACGTCTGATTTGACAGATAATTAGTTTTATACTTCCGCTGAACGAATATGGTTGTGTATACGCTTGGACAACGCTACAAAAAATTGCGACATTACTTTGAAAATCATGGTAATGTTGCAGAATCAAAAATCATCTTTTCAGATGAAGCTCATTTTGATCTTGGCAGGTATGTAAACAAGCAAAATTACCGCATTTGGGGCACAGAAAACCCGCACACATACATTGAAAAGTCGATACACCCCAGATGAGTCACTGTTTGGTGCGGATTTTGGTCCAGATGCATAATTTGGCCATTTTTCTTCGAAAATGAGCAAGGAGTGGCCGTTACAGTCAATGGCGATCGTTATCGGGCCATGTTGAACGAATTTTTGTTCACAAAAATTGAAGAGGAGGATATTAGCAATATTTGGTTTCAACAGGACGGCGCTACGTACCACACAGTCGAAGCTACACTCGATGTTTTGCGGCCTGTTTTTGAAGATCGCATTATCAGCCGCAGAGCTGATGTCGTTTGGCCACCTTGGAGCTGCGATTTGACACCGTTGGACTATTATTTGTGGGGTGGTGTCAAAAATAATTGTTACGCCAACAAGCCAGAGACAATTGACGCTTTAAAGGACAATATTCGTGAGATCATTGGTGAAATACAGCTGCACACAATCGATAATGTGCTTAAAAATTGGAGCGATCGTGTAGGCTACTGCATGGCCAGCCGAGGCAGCCATTTGAATGACATTATTTTCTATTATTAACCGGAAGGATTGTTATTTCCAATAAAAAAAGAAATTTAAGAAAATATTCTGTAGTTTTTTTTATAGCATTTTCAAAAAAAAAGAAAATTATTTGGCGGACCCTTTAGTTTCACACTGTTATCCACGATGAGCCTGTCTGGTCCTTGGGTGGAGTGCGGCTGCACTACCTATTTTAACCTAAACTTTTTTTAAATGTCACATTGTTATTAACAGTTCTCGATTATATTCAAATGTGGAAAATTGTAGCAGCAGAAAATACAACACCGCTCGAATTATCTCGATTGTGCAGAGTTTGGCCTGTTCAGAGCGCTCGAGTTATGGTGCTAATTATTATTATTATTTCATTACACTTAAAGGGTTATAATAATATTATTATTTTTTGTTAAATTTTTTTATTTAGTTTTAAATATAACATAAACTTCAATACTTAATGAATAGTTTTTTTATATTTTATTTATATTATTTTGTAATTTTAATTATTTTTTTGTGATTGAGGGATTGGATTTATTTTATTTTTTCACATCGCTTATGAAAAGCTTACGTTTCTTATTTTCTTTTTTTTCATTCCAAATAAGCCAATACTTGAAATTCATTTGGCCCCAAAGGCAGGTATGTAAATAAAAGGAGAGGAAAAATTTGGAAAATAAAATTTTTTTTATGTTTTAAATGAATATATTTTTTTTTGAAATTAATAACAGAAATAATGAATAATTTTAATAATATTTTCGTTTTATTTTATTTTTTATTTTATTTCTTTTTGTGGAAAAACAGAAAGGGGCTAAATAAATACAAGCATTAACCAGTTATATTACACCAGCTTATTGTTTGTAGAGATGTTTTAATAATTTTAAGTTTCTGTTTGGTTGGATTTTAATAGGATTTTATTTAAGAGGAAGGAGAGATAGTAGAAGAAAAATTTTGAAAACAATATTTTCCATAATACACTGGTTGAATTCAATAAAAGAAGGAGCTTTTTGTTAGCCAATAAAGGGGTTAAGTTAATAAATGAATTTTTGTTTGTTTGTTCAATTGAGTTTGACAATGTAAGGCCCACATAAACGGCAAGCTGACAATGTACACTCCCACTTTTGATTTTTTGTTTTCTTTGTCATTTTTAAAGATGTTGTTCTTCATCATTCGGTGACCACTGCGTGTGTAAAATACTCTTATTGAAATTTTGATTGTGATCAAATATTTTATTTTTTTTTTTAATATTTTCATTGAGTTTTTAAAATAAAATTTTTAAAGGAAAGTAATTTTTTTTGTTGATTTATTTTTTATTTTTTATTTATGTTCATAAAACTTAAAATCAAAATGTTAGTAAATGATTAAAATGAGTTTTAGTACATTGTTATATGAAAATTATGATTTTTTTTATTTCATATATTAGTAAAGCTAATTTCATTTTAATTATTATATTTATTTTTGTTTTTTGGTAATTTTTTTTTATAATACAAAGGGTGCTGGTTAAAAGCTTATTTAAAAAACCAAAAATATATTTTGTTCAAAACCAAACATAACTAAAAAATAAAAGCCATTTATTTTTACAAAAAAATAAATCATACTCTTTCAATACAGCATATTAGTATATTATTTCTTACCTGTTGTTTTTAATATTTATATATATACACAGGCTTTTAAATAAATTATAAATTATTATTATTTTTTGTTTGTTTTTATATAAAAGATTTAATACCTAATTTTTGTGTATACCTAAAATTCTGTTTTATATTTAAAAAGAAACTTAAGAAATTTAAATATATTTATTATTAATAAATTATATATTTTTATAATAAAAAACCCTTCATATTAATATCTTTCATTTCTTGTTCTTATATAAATACGCTCTTAACGAAAAGAACTTACCTGTTATACATGAGCACATCTGGCTTCCATAGTTTATTGGGCGTTATACGCAAATCTTTAACACCGCCATACTCTGAGTCATTCCATCTCAAATTATAGTCATTCCACTCCTGTTCATATAGCAGCAGCATTTGTTTTTTTTTTTTTTTGATTTAAAAAAATAAAATAAAAAATTGAGTAATAAATTGCAAATTTTTTAAATGTTTTGTGGTTTTGTAATAAAATTCAAATATATATGCCAGGAATTTAAGGAAGAAAAAAACAGAAGCAACGATCATGAGTTTTATACTTTATTTTAAGTATTTTTAATTGTTGTTGGAATTTATAGTGATACTTTGAGAGTGACTGAACGCTTGAACTGAAGACTTGGATTTTTTTCTATTATTAGTTGCAAATTAACGTATCAAATAACAAATAACAACGTATCATGTTCATTGTTCAATAATAAATGTCGTAATCTCATACTAAGGTAACTTGATAAAGTCAGCTTTTATTATTTTTTTTTTTTTTTCAATAAGACCAGCACTCAGGGGATAACCCCTACTCATGCAGTGCATTGTGCTGATACTAGGAAAATAGGTTGTGGGAAGTAGAATAGATAGAGTAGTGTCAGTGGACATTCGATTTAAATTTGCTCATATCGTAAGTGGCAGGAAAAACCTTCGCAGGAAGATTGTTTCACAAACGAATAGTGTGACCAAGAACGAATTCTTCATATAATGCGTTGTGCGATTTACTGGACAAGCAACTACAAAGGGATGCCCCTTACCAGAAATACGAGCACTACGTAAAAATATATGATTACTAGGAATTAGTTCCTTAATAGAACAATGAAACACACGCCACTTGGTGACGATGCTATAATATGTCGATAGAAGTGGCTACCCTACCGTCATTAATAAGAACCTTCGCCCTCTCCTGTACGCGGTCCAGAAGCTCCAAAATAGACTTTAAAACACCGGCCCATACATGTGAATTGTATTCCAATTTGAATCGAATATAAGTCTTGTAAATACTAAGGAGATCAGAAGGAGTGTAATAATTCTTACACCGTATTAAGAAGCCGAATGCTTCTTTCGACACTCGAAATATGTGCCCGTTCCAACGAACGTCACAATGAATTCTCATGCCCAGAACATTAAGAGCATCTGATTCCTCAATATCTACATTATCCATAGATACAAATAACAACGCACCACCACGTCTGTGTGTCAGAAAGCAACATTGGGTATTGAGCGCATTAAAGTCGATCCAGGTCGTTTATAAGTGTGTCGTTCATATTCCGCCTTTTCGACCCAATCTCCAAAATGCTCGGCCTACGATCAAAAGAATATGAATGACAAATGTTGCTGTCATCTGCAAAAGAGTAGATAGGATTAGAAGTGAGAAAAAAGGAGAAAGAAGAAAGGCATTAAGAAATATTAGAAATAGAGTTCGAGAAAGAACAGAGCCATGCCTTGCGGTACCCCTAAATTTATCCTGTACTCGTCGGATGAAATCCCGTCTATAACCACTCTTATAGTGCGATTTCTGAAAATGCTCGATATGAATCGAGAGAAGGCAATAAGTTTGAATACGAGAGCCTCGTGCCAGACTCTGTCAAATGCCTTAGAAATATCCAGGGCCACCACCTTACTCTCACCAAATCCATGAATGGAAATGTTCCACCCTTCAGACAGTAACGCTAGCAGATCACCAGTAGAGCGACCTTTACGGAAACCATATTGGCGATCGCTCAGAAAATTGTTGGACTCTAAATATTTCCCAAGGTGATGACTCTCAATAACTTTGGAAAGTGCCGAACAAACTGCTATAAGCACACTCAAGGCTACCGATCATCGGCCACACGACTACGAAAGACGCTGGCTACACAAATAGTCAAGTAACCAGCTACTTCATTATTTTAACTACTAAAGCTACAAAAGTGTAAAAAAATGCAATCATTATTGCTCATTTTCAGTGGTGTCACTAAAGCTGCAAGACTTGACGATTAATCGTCGTTGTGATGACTTTTTAACAAAATTTTGGCAAAATGAGGATTGACACTTTTTGCATTTTTGATATATGGACAATTGACGCCTCTAAAACTATAAATAACTCTTTATAGGTGAGACAACTGGCTTACTTCTTCTGATTTTTGCTTGAGCTCAGTGTTATTAAAGAGTAAGGCCTGGAACAGAATAAAGTAGTTGTAGTAGTAGCTGAAGCTGACGACGTAATGAAACAGTAGGACAAAATTTATTACAAAAGAAACACATCCGATTGTATACTATTATGTCGTAGTCAGTAGGAAAAATTAAAATTAAATTTTTAAATACATACAACTAGCACTCGATTTGGATGAGTCTCATTCCCCATACAATGTAAAATTAAGTAAAAAGCCATCGCACTAGCATCCGATTTGGATGGGCTGGTAACGCATTACATTGTTATTATAGTTTCTATTTAAATTTTATTTGCTTTTTTCTGCTATTTTTCTAATTGTTGTCCTTAAGTTTTCCGTATTAATATGGAAAGAAAAGTGTTTTTAAAAGTGCAAGTGGACTTACCGTAGGTGTGGTGTATGGAGCAGTTTATATGGAAGCGATTGTGGTCTATATGCTGGATTTTCATTATTGTATTTGGGATAAATAAATAAAATGAATGAATGAATAAAATGAATGTCTGTAGTATTGGACACATCCAACCTTCACTTACAATGTCTGTAGTATTGGACACAACCAACCTTCACTTACAATACAAAGTTTCTATCGTAGGACCAGTATTGCCGTTTTGGTTATTTTTAACCAAAAGTGGTTATTTTTTCTTTGATGTGTAGATGTGTACTTTTATTAGTTTTTGTTACTTTTTCTCAAAGTAAAGAAAAAAAAATAATGGTTTCTTTTAACGTTTATTACTCAGGTTCTTACTGATTTTTTGGCAAATTTGGGCTTTTTGTTGTTTTGTTGTCTCACATCCTTCCGTTATCATATGGTTTTCGTGCCAAAAAACTGCAATTTTTTGAGGCCAAGAATGAATCGAACCAATTTCTTATATTCTGTTTTAAAGAGAAAGGAACTCCGATCGAAACAATTGGTAGTCTGACGGGTAATGTTTGGACGGGTAATGCTGAAAATATTTTATAAATAGTTTCTTTGAAAATTTGGTCGAGCGTTGTCCTAATAGATCTATTTTTTATCGCCATTAATTATTGAATGCCGCTACACGTTATTCCAGCTTGAATAGCTTTTTGAGTTTGAAAATAAACTTCACAGAGTAATGCCTTCAATTCATTATCTCCGAACATTTTTGCCTAACCTGGAAGGTCTTCCTTTTTCATGTCAAAATCATTACATCTGAAATGCATAAATGATATTGACTACGTTGAGATCGGTGTAGAATATTCGGCATAAGTTTTGGCAAGCAATCAAAGCAATAAAATTTTGTTGTTTTACTATTTCGTACATTGGCTAAGTGAGAATAAATATCAGATACATATCACTTCAACGCTATTGTTTGGTTCGGGTATTTAGCGATTCATTAAGATATTTGTTAGTAAAGGCTATTGAGCTAAAATTATCCACAAATAAATTTTAAAGCCTCATTATAACTAAACAAATTAAGAGAAGGATATTTTCTATTGTGTGGAGTTTGTTAATACATAATTAAAATGTTTAGAAAAAATAGGATAATATAACCCAATTGTTGTACCGATTTATTTATTTTTTTTGACCAGTTTATGTTCAGTCAATACTGCTAAAAATTTCTATATATAAAATTATATTTTAATGTTTTTTGTATTAAAATTATGACTCTAAATTTTTGGTTATTTTTTGGTTACTTTTTTATTGAAATTTGGTAACAAAAAAATCTAAGTTGTGGCAACGCTGCGTGGGACCCATCTCACCTTCGCTTGCAATATCTGTTCCATTGAACCCATCTGACGGCCCAGACCATCGCTGTGTAAATGTAAATAGGAATTGTATATAGGCATTGGATGGGTCCTACTTAGATTGTATGTGGTCTTGGATCGAAGGTGTATGTGGTAACAATTTTGATGGGGAGTAGTGTAGCAAGAAAAAATGGGAACAGAATATAAAAGCTTTCTATATGGTTGCCAAATAAACTGAATAAAACTTAGAGAATTATTCGAGAGTAATATACGAATTTCTTTTTAACAAAATAAGCACCAAATTGTGTAAGAAATGCATGTTAAGCTACATATAGTATTTCACATTACTATCTAATAAAATTTTTAAAGTGGAGTTAATCGATGTGTTACGCATTAAAAATTTGTAATTTATTATATGTACTATATAGGTACTTTAAATAAAAGCGATTACTTTGACGATTTTTTTACGATTTGTCGAAACTGAAATGACGATATTTTTAAATTTTTTTTGAAAAGTGACGATTTTCTGCAAATTTCACTTAGCAGTACTTTGTTTTTAAAACGTCTATTCATCCATCTTATTGTATTGGCATCACTAAACTGTTTGTTGTCACCAAGCAAAACAGAAATTAGCCTAAGTTGACTACGGGCTACAGCGGTAGTCGTGTAGTCTTATAGCCGTATTGCCGCTAAAATAATATTCTTATGTGCACACACGTAATCTGTTTTTGACAACTTGTAGTCGATGATCGGTAGCCTTGAATGTGTTTATAGCATTTAAGAAACCCATAAAACAATAAAAGATAATTGTCGTTTTAGAGTGAGTTAGCTATCTGTAATAAAAAATATTTCAATAAGTACCCTAGATCGCGTTTGATCAAAATAGAACAAAAATAGCGCCGTGAATATGTTGCAATAGAGTATTTGTCGATATTGAGTTTCTTTACCGTTTTGTAATCATGGATTAGCCCTTTGATATGAGAATAAAAGTGGGCGTGGTTAAAACTATTTCGAATAGGATTAAGTTATTGGGTGAGCTTTGAATATGCACTGATATTAATTTCAATTTTCTATCACTTTAGGTTTTACACTTAAGAGATGACACTTATAAGCAATATGGAGCAATGAGAGTTCATTTTAAAAGAAAACGAACCGCTTGACCACGATATTCGATAATAACATCACCTTCGAACGTTTGGCAAACATTTCTCTAATAAAACATCCGAACACGATTATTAAAAGCGAAACAAAAAATAATTCATAAAATTCACTCGTCGCTCAGTTTGTGGTAGCAAATCCTTCGATCTCGATATCAACAGCAAACCGTTAGCAATAGCGGAAGCGCCGTTTCTTTGGCAAGTTTTTTCGCCTCTCAATGTTTTTTTTTTTTTTTTAAAGAAAAATAAAACAAATAAAATAAAAATAAAAGAAAATCAGCATATACCCGCTACGCGTTTTCATTTATTGCTGTTTCGAAGACGACTGAAAGCAAGAGCATAAAAAACATGTTGATTGATAAGAAACTTTGGTCTTGGTCGGATTTAATTTTAATTGACTAACAATTTGTGGATGACATATTACGTAGCACTTCGGAGGCATCAATCATAAGATATATTCAAGTCGTAACTCTGGTTTACACTTTTGGTGTTTAGTAAATTCGATCATATTCATTTCTTGAGTACAATTTAAAATCTGTTAGCTCCATTACCAGCTCAGTTAGAATGCAACTTCGATTTAATTTTATTCTAAAACGATCCAGCGCACATAACCAGTTGCATAGCCAAACCCCTAGTCCTAAAGACTTCCAGTGCATATGGATGTCGTCGATTGTGTTGCTGCACTAGTTATTGCAAATATTATTGCTTTAATTACATTGAATCTGATTCTGAGAAGACTAATAAAAGTGAAGATATCTTTTCGTTATGGTCTCGGCGATACTAAGTGATACATCAGACTTGGAAGATTAGTAAATCAGAAGATATATTGTCTGTTAAACTTCCAGTTTATTTGAGAATTTCTGTCGGAAAACTAAAAGAAAATTTGGAGTGACTATAGTATGCATTTTCTAGAACTGTATTGTTCTGATTTTTTTACTGAATATAGTAGTAACTAACTACTGTAGCCAGTAAAAAAGGGATTTGAATGTAAATGCAAAATATGATCTGGCGTTACCTTACATTTCGGTGGAAATGATCATATATAGGACCAACTTTGAATAACTAACATGTTGGGAATATCTGCTCCCTCAGAAAGAATTTTTGGCAAAAGACTAGCAGAACTTTTATGTCATCAAAAATAGTGTGATATATCTAAATATGGTTAGTTTTGTGTAGAAAGGGCCTAACTCATATAATTTCAAATTCATAGGAGAAGGTGTGACATGTTGTATTTGTAAGAATTGTATTAAAATCACTAAGTCTCTCAACTTCGAAAAATGCAACTTAGGGCCTTTCTACATGAGACCAACGATATGTATGTATTAATTATTTTATATTTAAAATGTAAAAAATGTAATCGTAACCACATACCTGTATTTCTTTAATGTAATAAAAGTTGTTTATTTACAATCGATGCAAAGGAAACATCGATATATTTTGTGAAAAACCGATACAACATCGATGTAGATTTGCGATGCATTATATCGGAAAAATAGCGAAGTTTTTTTTAATGTCTATGTCTCTGATACTGTTTTTCTGATGGTTGCTGACTGGTACAACAAATATCAGCTTTTGCCAACCAATTTCAAAATCTTGAGTTTAAGGTAAAAAACTCATAAGTCAATGACTGGGTTAAATATTAATAAGCTAAGAAGCTTTTAATGAGTTAATATTCAACAAAAACCCAAAACAATTTAGAGCAGTTAGGAAAAATTCGATAGTACTTACAGACAATTAGTTGCAGTAGTCAGGCAGTTCTACTTAAATTTTTGGTTTTGTAGCATAGTATAAAAGCACTTATCACCAGGAAAACTTTCGCATAAAGAAGCTGTTAAATGACAGGGTCTCTTCTTGAATTCACCAAGGTAACTTGAAGGATCAAAAAGTGCTTATGAAACCATGATTATTGGTATAAAGTACGTATATGTATCTCTAGCTTGGAATCAATAAATTGCCAAGAAAATAGTAAGTATATTATTATTTATTGTTAAATGTTGCTTCTGTTACACAAACTTTTTAAAAATATTTTTCTCTCAGTGCTATATATTTAAATTTTATTATAATTTTTAATTAAAATGTTTGTTTGTATGTATATAAAATGTTTTTAAGTGTTAAATGAAAATGGCGACACTAGAATAATTATTGTAAAAATATATTTTGATATATATTACTAAATTAAATAAAACACAAAATTAATTGGAAATAAAAAAAATTGGTATGATTACATAAATGTATATGTTAACAAAAAATTAAAAAAAATTATATTAGAAATACTATTAGAAACTAATAAAATTAATAACATATTTGCAACCGCAAATATTAAAAATTCATAAAAAAATACAAATAAAAACCAATAGATTTATGTAAAAAATGAAACTATAATGAAGTTAAAAGAAAATTTAATAAATTAATTAAAACAACAAATCTAAAATTAAATTTGACTGCAATAAAAATAATAATAATAGAATTAAAATAAAAAATGTAACCAAAATGTTTTTAAAAATACTCTTAGTCAATAAAAATGAGATTTAATTAAAATAGAAAAAGCTAATATACTATTAGGCATGCAAAATTGTGTAATTTTAAATAAAGCATACATTTGGGATGCTGAAACAAAAAACAAAAAAAATATATAATTCAAATTGTTTAAAAAATCTCTCAGATATATAATTTAAACTTTATAAGTAAAAATACAAGTAAAATAAAAGAAAGATGCAGTATTATTTAATAACTATTTAGTTAAAAATTAAATAATTACAAAGGACCTAATTTTACAAATAAAATGGTATACCTTAGGGCGTATTTAGAATATTAAGATTAAAACAATAATTATTTATAAAATATGTATAATATACACAACAAAATGTTGATGTTCAAACATATTTATTCACTTGAGTAAAATTATTTCAAAAAAAGCATATAGAATTTCAAAGCACAATCTAAGGCTGAGATTGGAAAAGAAAAATAGGAGAAATTTAGGCTATAATTGTTATAAGAAACAGCATACTATGTACATATCTGTTACCTATAAACAATTTTAAATATTTTTTTTTAAAACATAATATAAGTATACTTTTAGGATTAAACTTTAAAAATATGCATACTTTTTGGATAATGGCAGAACAAAAACGAAATATTGTAACATTTTCACCTATTTAAAAACGTATATTTATGAGTTCGTCGATTGCAGCTAAAATACAATAAATTTTCTGTTTGATTTTAAGCATTATCCTTTATTAACACAGTTTTGTGTTCCACTCTTTGTAACCTTTTTACAAAAAATTAAAATTTCCATTCTTAGTTACTCGCTCTGTTTACAACTTTGTAAAAAACAACAATTAATCAACAGATCTTTCTACCGGCTGGATCAGGTTCGATCGCAACCTCTTCAAAAAGGGTTTAACCACACTAAACTCTCTTAAAATCAATAACATGTTCGCTGAGTTTAAACCAAATAAACTGATCGTTGTTCGCATCGATGTGCTTTTAATATGGCTGAGTAAACAACACATCGATTGATATAAGTTCTATAAAAAACTAACAAGCTTTTAAATTGTTTTGTGAGCAGTTTTGATTTTTTTAAGATGACCTAACACCAGTGCGGTACAATTGTTTCATTAATACAAAAATTTACGTTTCACATTTTCCGACCACTTCCTGAGATTAGCTTTTATTAGCCATATAATAAAAGACTATACGTATTCTATGTTTTAGCACTATTTATGTCCATACTGCTGTCTAAAATTTCGTACGAAATAAGTGAGTCTCATGTTTTTCGTAATAAGAACAGAGTACTGCTTTCTTAACATTATGTCACAATTATTTCGTACGAAAAAGTATGTTTGAAAATAAATTTAGAAAAATTCGTTCCAAATTGTGGAATTTCGCCAAAGAAAAAAAAAATCCGCCATAATATATATTTAGTTTTAATTTTATTAAGCTAAAATATTAGCAAAATCAAAAAGTGTACAATGTTTAGTACAATGTGGTTTAGTTAACTGAAAGCTAGAAAACTATAAAAAATAGTTTTTAGGATTGATATGAAATATATACATTTTGAACATGGATATGTAGTCTCAAACTATTCGGAAAGTTATAAAGCGTCCGCCAAATAATTTTTTTTTTTTTTGAAAACAGGGCGCAAAACATCGAGTGTAGCTTCGGCTGTGTGGCACGTAGCGCCGTCCTGTTGAAACCAAATGTTACATATATCCTCCTCTTCAATTTTTGTGAACAAAAACTCGTTCAACATGGCCCGATAACGATCGCCATTGACTGTAACGGCCGATTGACTTACAGAAGATGCCGATTTTGCCAAAAAAATTATTTTCAGATGATTGTCGCATGTGGGGCACAGAAAACCCGCACCCATACATTGAAAGGTCGACACACCCAAGACGAGTCACTGTTTGGTGCGGATTTTGATCCAGAGGCATAATTGGGCCATTTTTCTTCGAAAATGAGCAAGGAGTGGCCGTTACAGTCAATGGCGAAGCTACACTCGATGTTTTGTGCCCTGTTTTTGAAGATCGCATTATCAGCCGCAGAGCTGATTGTCATTTGGCCATCTTGGAGCTGCGATTTGACACCGTTGGACTATTATTTGTGGGGTGCCGTCGAAGATAAGTGTTACGCCAAGAAGCCAGAAACAATTGACGCTTTAAAGGACAATATTCGTGAAGCCATTGGTGAAATACAGCTGCACACAATCGATAATGTACTTAAAAATTGAACCGATCGTGTTCCATTATTAACTGGAAGGATTGTACTTTCAAATAAAAAAAGAAATTTGGAAAAATATTCAGTAGTTTGTTTTTATAGCATTTTCAAAAAATATTTGGCGGACCCTATACAGAGGTAGTTGTGGAAGACAGATGTGAGTAGAAAAAAATTGAAACAAGGCAAGCCATACGCTTCCCCACAAACAAACATAACCACACAAGTTGTAGGCTTCATCAATTGCGATTGTGATCTGTCTTTTTTTTAAATTATAAGAACAAAATATTTTTCGTCTCTTAACCCATAACCAATTAAAAAAAAAATGAAAACGAGAAGCTTTAAGCTTTAAGCAAGTCTAGACATGATCCCAAATGGTGAGTACTTTTTTGTAATTATTAGCAATTAAATTAAAAGTTTCACTGGTGGTACGTTGATATTATGTAATGATTCTGTTGTTTTAAGCTAAGATTCTTCAAATTTACTGTTAATTTGGTGGATGGAAATACAGATATCAAAACTGTGTTGATCAGGCATAATTTAAGGTTTAATTTTGTGCTTACATCTGTGCTATCATATGATTTTTTTCTAGGACAGCTGTTTAGTTTGACAACAATGATTATGCTGAAGCAGTTCCTAACATTTTAGACCAATCTGATGCTGACTTTAGTGATGATGATGATGTTGATGACACGTGAACCACTTTAAATGTAAATGAAGACGCAGATAATAGTGGTGATAACACGCCTGATGGGAATATTCCTGCGTTTACATCACAACAATCATCGAATATCATGAACACAAACTTAACAAGATTTATGGAAAATTGTATTATTCCAAAACATAAAACCAGTTATAATATTCGGTTATCAAAATGGAATAATTGGGAAAACTTCGTTAGATATTTTTTTTTAAATTACTTTAGAGAAATCCATTATCATGATGTTTTGAAGTACAATAGAAAATATGGATTGGCTAGGCGTGGGCAGAAAGTTTGTTATATATCAGCAGAAATTAAAAGATTTTGCGGATGTCTTTTTCATCCTTCCATAACAATGCAAGATTCCTGTCATATACAACTCTACCTTCCATGGTTACTTCAGCTCCGATTAGACATACATTTTGAAGACTTCTCTGCACCAAACCTAACAAATAAAATTTGATAAGTTTAGTCAGTCATTGTTATGATAAGAATTAAGTATAATGAAGTAGCAACGAAAAGCAAATGATACCATTTTAGGAAAGATGCCTTGCAATGCCTATTTAGTACAGGCAGTAATTAAAAATGTTGGATTTTACGGGATTAAAATGAAAATCAAGAAACAGACTGTTAAAGATTTTTTACATTTTTTTGGTCTGACGATCTCTAATTTTTAAATGGAATATAGAAACGATTAGAAACTTAACAATCTATCAAAGCCAAAAATAAATCATTTTTAACTTGCGATATGAACCCAGGTACTGTATTAGCTGCTTAATTTGCTACTCCAGAGAAAGAGGCAAAATTTGTACAGTCTAGAGACTTTTATGGTACAAAATATCCCCCCATGACGCACCTTGCTATATAAGGTGTGAACGATTTGATCAATGGCTAACATTTTTTGACGATTGGGAGGAATATGACGCTATAATTATGGAAGTCGATTAAGAGGACGATACCAAAAATGTCTATTAACTCTTTGTATAGCAAAGGAACAAGTACTCTTTTGAAAAATAACATTATTATTTATATTTCTATAAATCAATTTATAAAAAAAATTGTTAAACTGTGTTGAATATCCTGGAAGTTATTTTGTAGCTTATAACCTATACCTTTGTCGTTGTTATAAAAAGAATTGGTGGTAATAAAGGGTTGGCAAATTTGAGGTTAAGAAGTAAATTGGCTTAAAAACACATTTTTTTTGTCATACCAATATTAAGTAGAAATACATATGAGAATTAATAATGGCATATGATGTCGGGCAAAAGTCCACCTCTAGCACGTTGGCAGACGTGCGCTCTTTTCACCAAATTTTAAACCACATTTTTCAACAAAATCATCTTAGTGATGAGTCCCGCTTTCAATTAGGCGGTTATGTAAACAAACAAAATTGTCACATATGGGGCAAACAAAATTCACAGTCTTCTAAAAAGCATTACATCCGAAGAAAGTGGTCGTATGGTGCAGTTTGTGACCCGTATTTCTCTACGCTACCAAAACACGATAACCAATTTTTTGTGGCCACAATTGACTAATGTTGACATCAGTGACCTTTGGCAGGATGGCGCCACAAGTCGCAGAGCCATTCACTTATTGTATAAGAAATTTCCTGGTCGCGTAATTTCTCGATTTGGCGATGTCAATTGGCCGCCACGTTCTTGTGACTTAATGCCGCTGGATTATTTTCTCTAGAGCCATTTAAAAGACCGGGTTAACGTGAATAAACCACAAAAACCTGACACTCTGAAAGATGAAACTCGGTGCTGCATTGACGAGAAAAGCGAAGCTTTATTGTAAAATGTGGTTCAAAATTTTGTGAAAGACGCGGACGTCTGTCGACGTGCTAGAGGTGGACATTTGACCGACATCATATTCCATTATTAATTCCCACATTTCTATTTTATATTGGTATGAATAAAACTGAATTAAAAAAAACAAAATATCTTTTTAAGCCAATTTACTTCCTAACCTTATACAGGGTATCCGCCGGGAAGGTAAACTACTTTGTTTCTTTATAGTTTTTGATTATATGAAAGAAAATGGATCTTATATTGATATTTATTTTATTTAATGTCGGCAATTATGTATGGAATACAATATCAGATGAATGCCTGCTTCTGTTAGCCTCACAAATGCGAGCCCTTTTGTGCACATTTTTCTTTACATTCTCACACATTTCGCGCGGTATTTCATTAACTTCATCACGAATATTTTGTTTGAGTTGCTCCAGCGTTTCTGGTTTGTTTGCATAAATCTTGCTTTTCAGATATCTCCACAAAAAGAAGTCCGGAGCTGTCAAACCAAGCGACCGTGGAGGCCACAGTAATTCACAGTAATTCCATTGTGATACTGGCTGTATGCGATGTCGAACCGCCTTGTTGAAGCCACATGTTAGTCAAGTTCAAAGCATGCAGTTGTGACGTTAAAAAGTTTTCAATCATTGTATGATATCGCTCCCCATTGACAGTTATCGTTACGCCGTTTTCAGTTTCAAAGAAGTAATTTCCAATGATACCACCTGACCAAATTGCAAAGGTGACTGATGAACAATTTGAGGGTTTTCCATTACCCAGAACCGACTATTCTGTTTATCCACATAACCATTCAAATGAAAATGAAATTTCACGTAACTTTCTCATCGTCACAGTAATCGATGATTGATTTTGATAAAATCTTTTAACGATTAAACACGTTGGTTTACTGAATATTTTTCCATAATAAATTTGCCACGTCTCTTTCTTCACGACTGCAAAATATGAACTGTCAGGACTAATGTATACCAAAATGGCGGCGGACACCCTGTATTAGTACGATGTATTTTACGCTACATGCATAAGTAAATAATATTTTAATTCTGATAATTTTGTGGATTTTACAAGCAATATTAGGTATAGATTTGAAAGGCTTATAGAGTTTTATTATTCTTTTATTTTATTTTTTATTTTTTGTGTGTTCTTTTTAGTTAAATTTCTACACTAAATGCGTCATCTCTTATATTTACCCAACGCCTAATTACCAACTTTATTTTTTATTTCATCCCTATTTCCTTAGCAATCTTTCAGCGCTTCTTCAACCAATAAATAATCTTAAATAGGAAAACAGTAAAAAAAAACTTAATAAAATTTATTATTCATTATATTATTGAAAGCAAACTACCGGGATTACAATGTAGTAATTTGTTACAGTTACCAATTGATGTTTCTTCCAATATTTCGCTTTGTTTCACCATCACGAAGTAATAGCGTTGTATTTAACAAAGACCAGTTTTTATTACTCGCAGCAATAAATTATAAATACAGAGTTTAATTTATAATATAGGACTGACTGTATAACAACCAATAAATGAGAAAATCAGTAAAAAAAGGATTGGAAATTTTTTTTATTGGCTGAAATCCCTGTAAGTGATGTATATCTTTGTTACGCTGGTGTACCGTATATATGTATATTGAACCAATAGTGAATTATTTATAATAAATCAAATAAAATACTGAAACGCAGGTGAGAGCTTAAAAGAAAGAAAATCCTTAAATTTAATTCTCTGTGAAATCCACTGCCACTGAAATTTAATAATGTAGGAGGAAATGTTAAGGAGTTAATGATCCTTAACGTAGGCAACAGAGCAATGGTGAAAATAATAAATGAATAAAATGGTAATTAATACACCTTAAGGTAGGCAGTCGTATTTTCCATAAGTGATTAAATGAGCTCAATGAATTTGTAACAGTAAATGATAGCCAAAAGTAAGCAGTGGAATTTAAAGAAGAAACATTTAGTGAACGTTGGTATCATTACTTAAAGGTGAATACGAGGGGTAGGAATAACAAATAATAAAAAAAAAAATTTTTGGAATAAAAATTGCTTAACTGTTTTTGATCAAAACACATTTATATTCGTTCAAACCATATCTCAAAGCAAGTCTTCAATTCCTCTTAAAACAACTCGAAAGCTTTGTTTTTGAACTCTTCAACTGCTTCTTCGGTGCTTGTAAATTGTTGACCACAATTAAGGGCTCATAGATTTATAGAAATTTTTTTGATTAAACATTTAAAAAAGCTTTTAAAAATTAAAAAAATTGTGAAATATATGTTGGGAAAATTTTGTACAGTATATTGCCTATCGTAGGGCTTCTTATATTCTAAAAAATATTAAATTAATTGTTTCTTAAGTTATAAAACATTTTCGAATAAAATTTTAAACTTTTTGTACTGGAGTTATAAAATCAAAATAAATACAAAATTTTATTGTCTTTCTAATAAAACTTTGGTCCATTTCCACTCCAAATGGAAATTTCCTGAAAAAACTAAACTTTTTTGCTTTTTTGGAATACGAAGTGATAGCAAATATTCTTAAATGAAAATAATTTTGTTGTTTTTCGAAATTTTCCCCTTGATGATCAATACACTGTATTCGTTGAAAACACATACAAGTCTTCAATTCCTCTTTAAACAACTCCAAAACTAGGTTTTTGAATGCTTCAACTGCTTATTCGATGCTCGTAAATCGTTGAATTCGCAGCTTACCTTTGATTTTCATAAACAAAAATAAGTATGGACTGTACGGATGATGAGACATCAACTCGTTACTATGACTACTAAAAAGTTCAGCTATTTGACGAAATGTGTGATAGCTCGCATTGTCATGATGAAAAATGATGCGTCTGCAGCGGTTTGTTTTACGAATTTTTCCACGATTTTATACACATCTTTGAAGCATCACGGTCGATCTTTTCAATCATTTCCTTACACCAATCGATGCGAGCGTTTTTTTAAGCGATTGATGAATTATGTGGTAACCAACGAGAAAAATTTTTTTTACAACTGAGTGTTCTGGCAAAATTGTATATATTGAATTGGAACTAATGTGCAAGGATGGCTCTATTACACAATATGTAACATGACGATTATCAGCTAACGCACTGTATCGAAGTTTTATAGCACACCAACCTATATTGGAAGACCTTCACGGAATTTGGCGGCATCCGAACTACGATGACTATATACTGTGGTTTTTGATGGTGCTTTATCGCCATCATATAAAGAACTGAGTTCATCAACACATTCTTGTTGAGAAAATCCACGTCAAAAGTGTTGAAAAATAATCCAACGAAAACATTCTCTTGAAATTTCAATTTTTTGGCCAAATTGATTTTCTTAATTCACTGTAAACAAAACAAATTGCACTTGTACATTAAAACATTGTCAATACGTTAATGCTAAAAATATCAAATGTTGTTATGGTGTTGCCAGATTTTAGCTATTGTTGCCAGTTTCCTAAATATAAATAGTAACCCACGTATTTTGTTTTATAATCATAAGCCAATAAAAGTTGATAAAAAACTAATTTTTAACTTCATTTGAGAACATTTACTTATTATCAGTTTGATTTTTTAAAAGTTTACTTACTAAAATTAAGAAAAATTTTGTATCATGTTGTACAAAATGTGGCTCAGCGGTAATTATTTAGTCCGAATTTTATTAAATACGGCTGTAGACTAAATACAATTTTCTAGAAAAGAATGTACAGTCCGGCTAATGCCTGCATTTGTATAATGTGCTGTTCAAGAACTAGCTGGCACTTATTAAACTAGCCGGGCCTACCAAAGTGTTTTTCTTACACTTTTTAAGTCTCGTAATCGGTAGTTACTTTGAACTTCATTACTGCTGACGATAGTAGGGATGAGAAGTTTGCCCTCTGAGAAGACACAGTCGCGGTCTATACCGATAACTGGAGGACGGAAACAAGTATAGGTTCGGTCTCCTTCACTGATAATTTAAGCCGCAGGGTCTCTCTCAGACTACCTGATGATTACACTGTTTTTCAGGCTGAGGCTTACGCTTTCGGGCATAATTATCGGGTACTGCATGGTAGGTCGCATGTCAGAGTTCATGGGACGCCCTGATCATGGCTACTGTAAGAGCTGTCAGTATGAGGAGGAAGAGGAATCAGTACAACACCATCTCTGTGGCTGACCCGCTCTATGGGACCTGATACTAAGGCACTTGGGTGCATGTCATTTCCATGATCTGGTCTGATTTAGGGATGAATTCGCTGTCAAAATTGATTGACTTCGTCAAGAGTAACGGTGCATCACGTAAAAAAACTGAAACTTTTTGCTTTTTAGGTGAAGATCTGTTTGGGACATTCCCACGTCCGGCCTTTTGTTCTCTTTAATGGGTCTGTCCTCTAAAGGGCACCACAATGGGTCATATAGCCTCCGAATAAACTCGTCAATCATGAGTGAGCCACATAACCAAATCTCAGTCTCGAAATTATTTCGGTCTGTTGCGTAAAATTTGTTGCAATATTAATACTCACTGCATTGTCCCTACTTAGATGGCGCCTAGTGCCGTTTAGTTGGAATTTTGATATGCATCCAGCTTAGTTCTTTAATAACAGACTTTTATCTCGTCTAACAAGCTTCTTCGTTATTTCCCTCCCGGTCGATTGCGGATTCTCGTCCAATGTGAATTCATAGGACTGGTTTCGTAATGTGTGCCTAACCACTCGACATTTTTGCAGTGTCATATTCAAGATAATGAATACATATGTGCTTATTTCTTACGTCAAGCTCTGCGTTGGACATTCAGTTGTATGGCCATCATATGGACAGAATATTGTACAGGTATCGGTTGATGAAACTTTGGAGCTTATTCGCTGCTCCCACTGACACGGGCCATGTTACGCTTTCATAAAGAAGTACAGACTTCACATTTACCTCAAATATTCCTATTTTGGTTGCAGATGATATTTTCTAGAACGGCCATACTTTTCGAAGGCTGGCAAAAAAATTTTTTGATTTCGCAATTCAAGTCACGCTATCCATTTTGACAACTGCCAACTGGTGAGATTGAACTCCAAAAGTAAGTAAAATTTTATACTTCTTCAAACACTCTTATTATTAAGAAAGATATGATAAATGGCTTTCATTTTATTAATGCGTGAATGGTATTTTTCAGCACATATTTACAAACTTCTAGGCTTATTCCGTACGTGGCTTCGCTTCATAGATACCATCGCAATTTTTTGAGCAAAAGTCAGTTTTGTAGGATGTTTCATACTAATTGGGTGTCAAAGAATGCCCCTGTTGGAATAGAACTATACTTGTCCGAAGCAACTTGTCGATGCTGCATCGTCCTGTATTATTCCCTATCTTGACAATTGCGATAGGTGTCATTACTTGAAGGTGTTATATTCATACAATATTATAGTTAATGCTAACGAAGTAGTATGGGTACTATTTATATTTCGGAAACTGACAACACTAATGTCAGTAAATAAAATCTCGTAACACCATAGTAAAGTTTGATATTTTTTTTAGCACAAACGTACTCACAACGTTTTGGTATAAAAGTGAGTTAAGAAAATAAATTTGGCCAAAAAATTGAAATTTCTAGAGAAGGTTTTCGTTGCATTATTTTTTACAACTTTCGACGTGGATTATCTCAAGAAGAATGTGTCGATGAACACAGTTCTTTGTATCGCGATAAAGCACCATGAAAAACTGCAGTACATCGCTAGTATAGTGAATCTAAACGTGATCGTAGTTCAATCGCCGACGAATTCCGTAAAGATCGTCCAAAATCGGTTGTTGTGAAACAAAACTTTGACACAGTGCGCCAACTGATAATGCAAGATCGTCATGTGACATATAGTGAGATAGAGTTATACTTGTACATTAGTTCCACTTCGAGACATAGCATTATGCAGGAACACTAAATTGTACAAAATTTGTTCTCGTTTGACACCCCACAATTTATCAATCGCTCAAAAAGGGCTCGCGTTGATTGGTGTAAGGACATGATAGAAAAGTTCGACCATAGTGCTTCAAAAGACGTATATACTCATAAAGCCGTGACAGGTGGCAACTCATTGACATATGGACAAAACATCAATCGACCGTGTGGGTATTCCAAGACGAGTTAAATCTAACAGAAGTTATTTGTGAAAAAAGCACAGCGAAGCAAATAGTCGCCTGTTTCTTTGGTCGACTAGCTCATGTGGCTACTGCTCCGCTTGAGCAAGTGTCACCAACTAAACAATGCAAGCTCTCACACACTTCATCAAATAGGTGAATTTTCGGACAGACAAAAAATGGAATTGATATCCCATCCCCCGTACAGTCTTGATTTGGCACCCAATGAATTCTTCTTGTTTCCGAATATCAAAGGTAAACAGCGTGGTCAACGATTTACGAGCGCCGAAGAAGCAGTTGTAGCGTCCAAGAACCGTGCTTTGCAGGTGTCCCAAGGGGAATGGAATAAAAGCTTTGAAAAATGATTTAAACGAATACAAAAGTGTAGTGATCATCAATGGGAATAATTTTTAAAAACAATAAACCCATTTTCGTTTAAAAATATTTGTTATTATTTGCTATTCCCGAAGTATAAGCAAAAAAGTTCGGTTTTTTTCTATTCGAAAGACAGTAAAAATTTGGACTTATTTTGATTTCATAACTCCATCAAAAAAGGTTTAAAATTTTATTCGAATATGTATTGTTACGTTTTAACATTTTTAAAAAGTTTTAGTTCGTTTGAATTGCGTTAAAATAAAATTGACACCACTTTGTTGTTTTTTATGGTTTTATTTCCTCACTAAAATTTAAGTGAATACAACTTAATAGTCGTTTATTAAACACTTTTATTTGCGCCTAAAAACGACTTTACTTTATGACAGTCAAACGATAACTACTTGACGTAGGTAAAGCAGCCTTCTTATATACCTTATTACCAAATATATAAAAATTTCGGCATTTTTATTTTCGTAACAGTATTATAATTTAAAAATATTTAATTTAACATTTTCTAGAATATTGAAACCATACGATATACTGCAAAATATTCTCTCAACATATAGTTTTAAAATTTTTTTAAATTTTTTAGTTTCTTTTTAAGTTTTTACTCAAAACAATTTTTCTAAAAATTAATGAGCCTTTAAATGGATTGTAGGTTTTAATTTAATTTTTTTGAATATATATTTTTTTTGTTTTTCCTTATAAGCATGTTATATACTTGGCCACAAAACTTTAAACATGAAACTTTTCGTTTGTCGTTTAACTTTTTTTTAAACACTAGAAAGAAGAATCGTAGCAAACAACAGTTTAAAACTTAAACCACTATGACCACAAATGACAACACAACGTTTAAGAGGAACCAACAACAATAAATAATTCTAAAGAGTTTTATAGTAAAAGGAAAACAGAAATTTTGTCTTTTTCCCACTTCATAATGATGGATAGATGATGAGATTCTTGATATGCAACCACCAAAAGTAGAAATAAAAAGACAATCATTTGCACAAAAATAAAATAAAATAATTTTCATTTGAAACAGTACCTAAAAGAAGACAACAAAATTTTTGTTTGTTTGTTTGGGAGTGGTAGCATTTCAACTCCTTTAAAGTAGACAATAGTTTTTTTTTAATTTCCTTTTAAGTTCTTTATAGAAAACTTAAGCAAAGCAAACCAATAACTTTTTTATGTTTATACTTTGTGAAGAGAAAAATTCTTTAAAAGTATTTTTTAATTATTTTATACGAGTTTTTTATGGTCTTCTGTAGAAAAAACTAGAGAAAAAAAATGATATACTATTTTTAAGATATTGTAAACTTTTTAATAACAACAATAGTATACTTTTAGGACTCTTTTTTTGCAGTAAAATTAGTTCTGGATCCTCAGCACCAACATACTTAGCAAGGATCCTCACCACTACACAATACAACACAATGGAGGCGTCGTTTCTAGGCGGCGATAAGATGGCAGCCCCGTCATCCTGGAACGGGTTACAGTAGACTAATCTTCTGCTTAGCTTGTAACTAAAAATCAATAACGAAACTGAAAGAAGGCAAAATAATAATCGACGGGAAAATACGACAACGATCTTCGGCACACGAGACAGGACGCTCGTTGCACAATGGGAAGTACGAACTCTTCGTGAAGCATCAAGGCTTATCGAAGACTTAGATAAGCGAAATGAAGTGGAATATATGTAGTGCAAAAAAATAGAAGAGTTTGGATATGAAATTAAACTTGGAACCTGGTTTCTCAAAAAAGGGAACTAAAACTGCAGCTGAATAGCAACAATACCTTAAGGCAGAAATACCATCAGCTGGCAAAACAAGTAAAGAAAGCTGCAAGATGAGACAGAAGTGGCAACAGCGGCAGAAGAAGCAGCTGGACAGAATAATATTAGAGAACTACACCAGACGATTAAATATCTCACTAATGAAAAGTGTAACAGGAACCAAGACGTTGCTGATAAAAATGGTACAATAATAACGAACAATGATGCACAAACACAGAGATGAAGAGAACATTTCAATGAAATTAGTAACGTCACAAACACTACTGAGGACAGCGAAACAGTTGAGAACATGGATGAGGAAAACAGTTTAAGAACAGCATGCAACCCTCCCAATCTGAATGAGATAAAAGAGGCGATTGGTAAATTCAAAAATAATAAGGCGGCAGGCGAAGATGAACTACCAGATGAAATTCTACGGATTGACATCCAAACCACAGATGAACTTCTACTGCCTCACATCACATCGGTATGGGAGAAGGAGAGGCTGCCTCCTGCATGGATGAAGGGCATCATAGTAAAGTTACCAAAAAGTGACGACTTAAAAGACTGTAATAATTGGAGAGGAATTACTCTACTTAACACCATATATAAGATACTTGCAGTCATAATACAGGGGAGGCTTCAAAGCAGAATAGACAACATACTGCGAGACGAACAAGCTGGCTTCAGACCGAATAGAAGCTGCGTAGATCAGGCCAATACTTTACGAATAATCATTGAACAGTCCATAGAATGGCGTACCCCACTGTACCTACTATTCGTCGATTTCAAGAAAGCGTTTGATACCATCAGGCGAACGGTTACATGGAAAGCACTAAGAACCAAGGGAGTACCACAGAAGATAATTCGAATAACTAGAGCGATGTATGAGAATGCAGAACTTACGGTTCTTCACAACGGAAACATCAGCCAACCATTCACACTAATGCTGGAGTTAAGCATGGATGTCCACTGTCACCTCAGCTATTCACCATAATGCTGGATGGCATGATGAGCAAAGTCTGTTCGAAAAGAAGATCACATGGAGTCTCTAACGCAAACTCGAAGGCTTGGACTATGCGGATGACATTTGTCTACTCTCGCATAAGATTTCCAATATGCAGTTGAAACTAGAGGACCTTGAAAGATTATGATAAACATCAAGAAAACCAAGGCCATGAGAATAAACAATACGAGCACAGAAAACATTATGGTACATGGTCAGCTAGCTTCTGCTATCTAGGAAATACAATGACTACAAGCGATGGCGCAGAAGCTCACATATATCCAGACAAACTAAGCTCAGCTCGATACTGCTGTATGGCAGTGAAACCTGGCTTGTATCGAATAACGTCACACAGAAACTCCAGGTATTCATTAACAAGTGCCTCAGAATCATATGCAGAACTGTGGAGTATGACTAATGAGGAACCCATACTGAAACAGATAAGGAAAAGAAAGTGGGGATGGATCGGTCACACCATCCGAAAAAGTCTAGAAATTATCCCTAGAATGTCACTCGAGTGGAATCTTCAAGGCTCGAGAAATCGTGGTTGACCAAAAAAAACCTAGAGACGCACAATTATCGAAGAACTGAGACAGAACAACCTAACATGGGAAGAGGCAACGTCAGCAGCTGTAAACCGTGTTAGATGGAGACGCTTTGTGGATGCTGCCAGGAGGAGTAACGGGAAAAAATTAATTCTATCCCAAACAAATTTTTCTTAACTAATGGCACTTGCAACAAAATTACTTCTTAAAATCTAAGAAGCCGTTAATTGAGTTAAAAAGGAGACGCCAAAAGAACCAAATCAATGTTATTTTACTCAGTTACAATTTTTACTTTTTTCCACCTTTTGTTCTTTCCGGTCCAAATCCAAACATTTGCGATAGCCTATAGTTCCTTCCAGATAGAGACTGTAGAATCTATCGTTTAGCTGTATGCAGTCTTCAAACAAACACACATTCATTTTTGTATATAAGATAAATATACCACCTAATTCAAAAAGTTCAAGCAATAACCCTCGTGTGGCGGTCTCATCTTTCCAATTTGAGTTCTGAAAAGTTGGTACATCTATTGTTGATATTCCCGCTAAATCTTAGCGTCATAGCTTGGCATTTGCTAATGCTACGTAGCCAATCTAAGAAATGGATTTAAATTTGCAACTACGAACTTGTATTAAATTTTAGGTTAAAAACGAATTTAATGGTGCGCTAAGTTTGGAAATGTTATAATGGTCTAGATCATCATAAATTCTTGCAAGAAGGCCAGACAGTAAAAAAAAAATATTACTTGGGCGTTTAAGACGTTTGCGTAAAGCAATTCACCGAAAGAAAACAGAATTGTGGGCAGAAAACTCGTGGATTTTGCACCATGATAACGCACAGTCGCACAGTGCCATTATTATTTGATGCAACAGCCACCGAATTTATCTGATTTGGCTCCCTGTGACTTTTTTATGTTCAATCGAGTTAAACAACTCTTACAGGAAACGCTTTTCAGCAGCCGAGAGAATACAATATAAAAATCGTAGGAAGCACTGATGGACATACCGAAAACCGAACATAAAAAATGCTTTGAAGATTTGATAAAGCGCTAGCATATGTGTGTTGCAGTCGGTAGGGATTAATTTGAAGAGAACAATATAGATTTAGATGAATAAGCTTTTACTTTTAATTTTCTAAATAAATTCCGGAAACTTTTTGATCAAGGTGGTATAGATGATTTTACTTAGTGTGCTTTCTGAAATATCTGCTTTTTGTCTAACGTGGACAGTGAACGATGCTTTAATTGTGCCATTCTCCACTTATGCAAAATGCAATATTTAGTATGAATGGAAAGCACCACATCCACTTATCCAATTCCCACAGTTACTGGCTGATGATGTGCTTTGTGTGCTAGTTTAGAAACATCTAATATTACGATTCTTAAGATATACAAAAATCAATATTTACTTTGTATGAGAGGTGCCACGCCTACTTATCCAATTCCTTACACTTTTTAACTGATGATTTGTATTGGCTATGAAGCTATTTGGACCAAATACTTGAACTTTAGCTCTAACCGTTCTCAAGATATAATTACCAAAACTCGAAATTCACTTTTTCCATTTTTTCTTTTTTCAATAACAAAAGTTGCTTCACACAAAATGCTTTCACTCAGGAATTAATAGTTAGATTTGCTGTCAAATTTATTCACGTATAGTTTATAGGCTTGTCGTAAATAAAATTCAATATTTACTTATTCAATCTTGCCCATATTTCAACAGATGATGTGTATTGATCACGAAGTAATTTAGACCAAATTCAGAACCTTCCACTATTACTATTCAAAGATATATAAAAATCAATATTTACTTTGTATAGCAGTTGTCACTCATACTTATCCAATGCCGCCCACTTTTTGAGTGGTGATTTATATTGATCACAAACTTATTTGGACAAAATTAAGAAACTTTTACTATTACCGTTCTCTAGATATACAAAAATCAATATATACTTTGAATGGGAGGTGCTGCACTCACCTATTCAATTTCGCCCATATTTCGACTGATGATGTAAATTGACTACGAAGTTCTTTAGACCAAAATCAGAACCTTCCACTATTACCATCCAAAGATATATAAAAATCAATATATTCTTTGTATGAGAATTACCACTTCTACTTATCCAATTTCACCCACTTTTTGATTGATGATTAGTATTGGACCAAATTCAGAAACTCTCACAACTGCCGTTTTGAATATATAGATATATAAATAAAAAATATATATGGGCGTGGCACCGCCCAGTTGAACAATAGTATGCTTTTTGTATAAGCAGCTTAAATGCTGTAACGAATTTCGTTTTCAAATAAATCTTATGCAATAGAAAGGAGTTCACTCTAACGTCAATAACTCGCCAACCAATGGACTTACATAAACCGCATATACAATACCTTGGTATTGACTTCACCTTTCATTTAAGGGTATACAATCGGTTCCCGCAATTCGGAGAACATCAGTTACAACGGATTTTATAGTCCTCTTTTATATACATAGATTTTAATGTAAGGGCATACACAACATCCAAAAGTATAACAGATAAGTACTTAAGTATACTTTGTTTTTAAGTACTTATTGTCATTCTCTGGTACATACACATATATAAAACTTACATTAAAACAAACAAAAAATATCATATTACGCCATTTTACGTTTTTATTTGATTGAACTTAAATCCTTTAGTAATAAATAGTTTACAGTACAAAAAAGTTATTAAATCTAAAAAAATCCAATCAATCGTTATCACATAATGTGGTTTAATTTATTAGTAAATAAAATATTTTTTTACGATAGTTTAAGCCGATTTAGTATATATTGTATTAAACATAAGTATTTTTTTTTTTAATTGACAATCCTGAGTGATTTTAACCAACAGCTGTCATCAAAGTACTTGTCAGATGACGCATAATTTGATGGATGAATGATTTCGTACGGCTAGTTGTTCTTTACTGGTGTTATAGTAGTTTATTGGACGAATTATTAATGTAATTGATGAGGCAGGTAACCAACCAGCCATCAATGTTTATGACACCAGCATAGATATAAAATGTAAACAGGAAACGAGAAAAAAGTATAAAAACTCGTAATGTTGGTTCTAAATCCTATGAGAGTTTATTTTATTTCCCATTTTTTTTTCATCGCGTATCGCCAATTTTTAATTAAAATTTCAGTTGAGTTTTTGGGCCATCAATATTATAACAATCAGGTCAACATTTCGATATTAATAATAACAAAAAAAAAAAAAAAAAAAAAATTTTGAAAATAAAAAAATGCATAATAAAAGCCAAAGCTCGTTTACATGGTAATGCCCCGTTGGTTTTTATGTGACCCATAAATTGTGTATGAACATGTTTCGTTTTTTTTTTTACACAATTCATTAATACATGTAAAATATTATCTTTAGTTTATTAGATGTTTACAAGCACAAAAAACAGGTAAAAAATAACGTATTGATGCCATAATGTATGCTCTGAAAAACTTTACTCCGAGTTGTATGCTTTTGTTTTTTAGACTTACAAAAAACATATACCAGCTGTTTTATAAAAAATTCTCAACTATGTCTGATTTATTGCTTATTGAGATTAAGGAAAAATATGCGTTTAATATTTTTAGCAATCAATGGAACATTGCAGATAACACGATCCTTATTAAGCTTGACTCCTCTGGTGATAGGGTCGTCGCTGATACAGATGATATCTCCTTTTCGGTATCTGGTATTTGCCCAGAGACACTGACGGTCAAGCTCAATTTTTCCCTGATGATTGTATCTGAGTAGTGCAGGGAGCTTGAGCTTAGTGTAAACCCTTTTAAAACCGATATAATGTTCATCACTTGAAGGTATAAAATACCTTAATTTACGTTGCCAAGTGTGAATGATACCAGGTCTAGCTTGAATCCTACTGTTAAATATCTGGCCCTATGACCCCACTTGTTGACATATCCACCATTATGATTTCAGATGTGTTAATGTTCTTTAGAAAAGCATCAGATTTGCTGGAAAAACTATAGACCGGAATAATTACAATCGATCCTTTTAGTCAGGGTCAGTGATAATAATGATAATAATATTCTTGACATCAGGCTAAGCCACATAGGCTGAGAGAGCTCGTTAGGCGGCTTGTGCCATCTCTTACAGTAGAAGAGCAGTGAGTGAGAAATAGGGTATCAGTGCTAGCGTTAATCGCTGGTTTTATTAGTCGGTTATTGGTCTTCTGGTAGACTGCCCTCAATAAGTATTTCATTGTCTACTGCAATCCAGATCATAGGTGCGTTACGTACCACCCCTACAAGTGCTCTTTTTGATACTTGGGTGGCTCCCGTCGTGGATATTTATCACACAATGTGCGAAAAGTGTAGCGGTGAGATTAAAAGCCCTATTACGCTGGTATATATATTATTCTAGGGACACTTCATTATTCTTTCTGAACCTAAACTGTGTAAGGAATTCCGTGTTATGATTCCTAGTAGAGAAGATTGGGTGTCTGGCTCTATCGTCCCCAGCGATTTAGTAAATGTCTATATTGGCTAGAGAGCAGGGTGGGCAGTGAACTTTTTGACTAGAGGGTCGTCTTTGCCCTCCGGGCTACTGTAGTGTATTTCAGGCCAAAGAGATGGACATTGTTCATGGTACAGAGTGGATACGTGGTAATGGCACTCCAACCAACGATGTACCCGTATGTACTCGTATATATCTGTTCTGATAGCCAGATCTATTTCTGGTGTGACTATCATTTCTAAGCTAGTCAGGGACTGACGTGACTCCCTTGTAGTATTATAGCGACAGTTTTTTGTACACCTTATCTAGGTTGCTGATCACAGGGACATCCTGAGTAACAGTGTTGCTGATGACATTCATCTTCTCATTTGGAAGGGTGTGCCTCTTTTCTCCGTTAAATGGGCAATCAAGCAGAAGTATATGTAGAATGCTGAAAGAGCCTGGATGGAAGGTAAATCTTGCTTTATTGCCAGACTTACCTAGCCCTGCTTGGATATGAAGCATACCTAACAACTGTGCAAACTAGACCGTCCAATCATTTTCTCTGTTGTATCCATCATCACGGGTCATTCCGTCATGGATAGGCAGGCACAAAGGATGAGCTTACTTGGATTGACTGAGGAGTGCGAGACCATGGTCCAATTTATCTGCCAGTGTCCATCCATCGCACAGCGGAGACTTCTCACACTGGCTTCTCCCTTTCTCGACGGCTTGTTGGAGCTATGCATCCTTCACAATAGGTTAATAGCCAGGTTCATTAGACTGTCGGGCTAGTTTCCGATCTAATCTAGGGAGGTACCTTTGTTTAATCACCAAGATACTGGTGAATAGAACAGTGACAATGTGTGCCTTATTTAACGAGGCTGCCACTCCTTCCTGTCTTTCGTACTATCCTCCGTTTAATAACATAAAACGTACGGAATTCTTTTTAATAAAAAACTTAATTATAAGCAATTAATCACTTTTAAGTGACAGTCGTTAGCTCCTCAAGTATTCCTTTATTGATTTTGTTGGTTTAAAAACAAATAAAAGGACCAGCCGGTCAAATCTGGTTTTTTTCACAAAATAAAAGCAGGCTTTTATATTAAGCCCTATTAATAAATCTAAAAAAACATAGTCAATTATATACCTATAAAAAATATAAAATGACAAATGTAAAATAAAAAAAATATTTGTTAAAATGTAGAATAAAAAGAGATATGATATAATAATATTTATAGATTTACATACACAAACATATATCCATAAATATATATGTATATGTGGCAATATGTACATGCAATATATTTTGCGTTAATAAAAACATTTACTCCATAAACTATGCAACAAAACATAACAACACAATCATTCAAATCATGCTATTGTTCTCATAGGCAAACAATGCATATATATGAGGCTATGGTTAAATCTCTTCATCAATAGAGATATACTGCATACGTTTAAAATATAAACAAAGCATATATATATAGCATACATATAGGAGTATGCTTTTTAATTTATTATTGATAGGTTTTTTTATTATTGTTTGTAAAAAATATTGTATTTTATTTATTAAAAAATAGAAAAAATAACAAGAAATACAATCGATACTATTGTTTATAGAAAAACATGCAGAGGTTTCAAGGTTTTCTTCAGTAAAAATACATTTTAAAATGGCATTTTTAAGCTCTAAACTTTTTATTTAATTTTATTTTATTTTAATTTATTTGTATTTATCTAGAGTTAATTGAAAAAAAGGTATTAAAAACAAACAGAAGTAACATTTAAAATGAATTCCAATTTTTTTTTTTTTTTGTAATAAAAGTTAAAAAACCAAATTGTATATGTATTGTATTGTAGTTAGGAAGAAGAAAAATAAGCAAATAAAATGGAATCTCAATAAAATAATAATTGTTCTAGATTTGTTACAAAAAAAGCCTATAGAGTATTATTGTTTTGTTTTTTTTGTCTAGTCTAAATCTATACAGCAAATATTTACAGGTTTTTTTTGCTTAAATAAAAAATATGCTGAAATTTTTTTCCCTGTTTTGCACACGACTAAATTGCCTTTTGAACAGATTAACAGAGGATTTTTAATTAATTTTTAATCACATTCTAGTAGGTGTGGCGCATTTGTATAAGCTCCTAAATGTATGCAAACTTTTTTTGTTTTAATAAAAGATTTTAAAATTTAGGTTAAGTATTTAAGATTATTTGTAGATTACTGGCATGGATCATGCTGAATTGAATTGATAATAAAAAAAAAATCCTAAAAATATGTTAAAGTTATTTGTTATTTTTTACTGGGAAAATTAAATTACTTGCTAGAGTTTTATACTGACAGCTAGAGCACTGCGTGATTAAAATAAATCTTCTAACGCTCTATTTCAGAAGTACTTGCAACTGTAATTTATGAGATAAAACAGTGCTTTAAGCAGCCTCCTATATACCTAACTAACTACAGTGAGGAAAGTTCCGGAAGTGTCTCAAACGCTCTCATATCCTCTATTCTATATCCTTAAATTTTAACCATGTAAGATTGTATTATCCAGGGATGGTCGAATTGGCAATGCCGTCAAATAAACATATCAGTACGACATTACCAAGGTAACACATTAACAACCTTGACACAAACCAATAGACCAAAATCCCACAATACAGTCCCTGATGTGGAGTATTTTCGTAACAATATTTTGGAATAATGAGAGACAGATTGTTAAAACAAAAAAAATTAAATAAAAGAAATTTTTAGAAAGAAGTAGTGGGCTCTACAATAGAGTTTAAAAAGGTTTATTAAAAAGCATATAATTAATTAAGTAGAAAGCATTAGTACATACTGGGAAGAATGAAAAAGAAACTCTCTAAAAAAATAGAGTCGTGTGCATTAAAAGAAATATATAGTAATGAAAATATAATTTTTTTGGATTAACTATTAAAATTGAATTCTTTCTAATCTAATAAATAATTAAAAAAAGGAGGAGTAAAGAATATTTTTTAATTATTTCTCTCTATTTGTTTTAGTGTAGGGAGTTTAACTTACCAATGAAAGCCAAAGATTTGTTATGAGTAGTTGATTTTTCTCGTCCTACAGTAGTTGTGTTTTTTAAAATTTTTTTTAAAGGGTTTTTATTTTTAACATTAAAAAAAATAATTATAATTAAAATTAAATTAGGAAATCAAAATAATAAAACAAAAAGAGGTTTTTGAAATCGGAGAGATTTTTTTTAAGAAATTATATAACATTACATAGAAAATTATATACAAAAATCAAAAGACAATTTAAATAATAGAAAAATAAAATTAAAAGCAAAATGTATATATAAAAAAAATTATTTTGGTAAAAAAACGAAACAGAGAGCATAACAACAAATATATTTATTAAGCAAACTTTTTATAACACAGTTTAAGTTTTTGTTTTTATATAATATATTTATATATATCAATTTTTATTAAATTAATTTTTTTTATTTATTATTATTTAAGAATACACAACAACACTTATTTAAATGTAGATGGCGACTGGAAAATTGAAAAGTACTTTGCACAATTAAAACAAAATATATTTATATAAAATAAAACAAGCAGTTAGACCATTTTTATTCGAATTATATTGTTCGCAGCTTAAATTACTTATATGAATTACCCTGTTCATATGGCACTTTTGTAAATCAATTTTGTTATTTGCAGAAAAATTGTTTTTTTTTTTTTAATGCGAAAAAAGTACGGAAATTAAATAAAAAATTCTAGCGTGGGCAAAAACCCTATAAAAGGAATTGCCTTGATGTTTCAGTAATTCACAGGATAATTGAAACTGAATTACTTACGAGAGATTCGCTTTTAAAAATTAGTGTAAGAAATTATTAAATTCGTCACATAATTTGGAGTTAAATGATGAATGACGGAGTAAATTACTAAAAACGTTATGGTGTGAACATGGCATTAGTAAGGCGCACGAAACAGTAATTTTCTGTGGATGAGATGGTGTTGAGCTTCATCAGAGAACAACATTTGGAGTGGAAATTCAATATCAGTATCAATTTGTGCTTTGGCTTTACTTTCTGCATAAATTGAATCTTGAAAGCTTTGAAGCCAAGATCCTTTCGTGAAATCTTCCGTAAAGTAAAAAAGATACTACTGATTTAGATCTTCTTCAATAATTCCCTGTATAGCGGTTACACGTCTAAAAACGATACTTTCTTATTCCAATTAGTGCTATAAACACATAGACGACGGCAGGCTACCAACTACAAACTATAAAACATAAAATACACACGTTTACATGAATATGATTATTTTGGCAGCTACACAGCTACACTGCTATACGACTACTTTTGCGTGTGGCCAACTTAGGCTTATTTCTATTATGTTTCGCTATAAAATTAAAAAAAAAAAATCGAAATATAAAAAATTAAAATGCTAGAAAGTGTTGATAATCAAAGAATGTTAAAAAGTAATGTATTTGTGCCTGTGTTATAATAATTTTATATATACAAATGAATGTATGTATGTATTTTTGTTTGTTTGAGACTTCTGGGCAGCTAAGCGGCTGGACCGATTTTCTTGAAATTTTTACGGTGTCCCTCTGTATGTCTTGAATAAGCTATGGGTTATATAAATTTCAAAAATTTAAACTGTGCGGTGCCATGCCAAAACAAAGTTAATATTTAATTATTGATATCTTCAAAATGGTAATAGAAAAAATTTCCAAATTTAGCCAAAATAGATTTATGGTTAATACAAATCATCAGTCAAAAAGTTAGCAAAATTTGACAAGTGGGCGTGTTACCTCCCATACAAACTAAATAATGATTTTAGTGTATGGTTAAGATACGGTTACAGCTAAAGTTTTAGAATTTGGTCGGATTGATTTCATAGTCGATACAAATCGTCTGTGAATAACTGGAAGACATCGGACAAGAGGGCATAGTATATCCCATACAAGCTAAATATTGATTTAAGTATATCTTGATAACGGCTAAATCTAAAGTTTCAGTATTTGGTCAATACAAATCATCAGTCAAAAAGATGGAATTATACAAGTGGACGTAGTACCTTCCATATATATTAATTCCCATAACATTCTATGAAGAAATATGGGGACTTCTTTCAGTCAATGAGCTGCATCCGATTCTACTTTTAAACTCATTGAAAGGGATCTACAGTTTAACGCCGTCTCCGAACGGCAAATGCATTTAGAGAAGTTTTCAGTAGTAGTAATATCCATAACCAGTTACTAGCTAATGTATAAGGTGATACCGTTGTAGAAAAGATTTTTTTCTTTTTTTTAAGATGGTCTGGCCTGGTATTGAACCGACGACCTTCTGGTTGGTAGGCGGGTGTCTTACCTACCATACAACAGCAGCACACACCTCCCATATAAAGTAAATATTAACGTTTGTATATATTGTGAAGGGTGATAGTAAAAGATTCAAAATTAGGTTCAAAAAACATCGTCAAAAATATACATAATACGTTAGTCTCGATAAGTAGGCGTGGCATCTTCCATTCATACAAAATATTGCATTTTGTATAAGTAAAAAAGGACAACTATTTAACCTTTGTTATCTATACACATCAGCTGAAAAGCGAGTATTGCAGACAGCTATCTATATACAAATACATTTTATATATAAAATTTAATGTGTATTAGTTTTACGACTGAAAATTAAGAACCGGTTATTTAGAAATTTGTTGTCTTTCTGGAAGTAACTACAAAAACTTAGATAATAGTAAAAGAAAATAACAAGGATAGGGGTAAATATAAATATGCGCATTGAAAGAAGTTGCAGCAAATGTAATTTTAAATTTAATTTATCAAAAAATTTATTTTTTTGAATCAGCTGTTTATTATGATGTCGTTTGCAATATATTTAAGTAGCTGACTACACGTCTACGAATGCTACTAACGGCAATTGTAGTCATGTAGTCTGCCGTCTTCCATGGTTTATAGCATAACCGCTCTGAAGGACGATTACGTTCGCCGTAACGTGGACGAAATGCAGAATAAGTTTCACAAAGAGAATCATAGTTTTGATAAAAAATTTCAAAATTATGCAAGCGTTGCTCTGGTGTAAGTCTTTCAACAATGAAATGTCAAAACAAACTAAACAAAAAGCAACTATCAGCTGCTAAATTTGTTCTCAAATAAAATACTCAAGGTTCTGAACCGCTAAAAAAAAATCTAATACTTAGTTATATATAAGCAAATCATAGAGTTTACTGAAAAGGCAGACCTAAATGGAAATAAGTGTACTCTAGGGTTTGCTTAACATATAACATGTAAGTCCTTTAATTCCTTAATTCTTAATTTTTCACGACTACTTTTGTTTCCAGCTGGAATCAGCTATCCAACATTTAATTCCTTAATTCTTAACTGGAAACAAAAGCAGTCACGAAAAATTAAAGAGTGAAAGGATATGATAGGATAAACTTAAAGTTGCCTTAGCTTCATGATTTATTCTAGCTGCCAAAAATTCTTGAAATGATGCACCAGGTAACACTAGTTTACAAGGTTTTTGTTAACAATTTAAAACATGCATGGGGCTACTAATCATAATTGACAGATAATATCAGAAAACCATTAGTGCTTTAGTCATTAACAGGGTAGCAGACGATATATGGTCTACTCATAAAAAAAATGTCGCTAAGTTTCCGTTCATTGCAGACAATAGCAGCATTTTTTATTGTGGTGACATTCAATGACGTTGTCATACATAACTCCCTTTGTTTGTGTCATGGTCACGAGGAGTCACCAATGAAATTTTTCATTTGTGATAACCTCATACAAACTTCGATTTGATACTGATTTTGAAAGATGATTCAATGATAAGAATATTACGTTGACAATGTCGCCAGAATACACCACTGGGTAGTTGATATAAACAATGCAAAAAAGTTTATTAAAATAATGTTTTTGCTATTTGGACGTTGATGTATCATACATCAAAATGTCGCTAAATTGTCGTAAATTATAGCAGACAATGTCGTTAAATTTCAGCATTCATTGTAATGGTGATATTTAATGACGTTGTCATACATAGCTTCCGTTGCTTATGTTATTCTCACGAGGACACACCAATGAAATTTTTTAAATAATTTTATAAAAATGTCCATTTGATACTAATTTTCTGAAGATGATTCATTGTGAAAATATCATAGTGACAATGACGCTCGAATACACCACCGGGTAGTTGATGCAAAAAAATTTATCGAAATATAAAAAAAGTGTACAAAAAGCGATGTCGAGGTTTTCCACTTTGGATGTCGATGTATCTGGCATCACACAGACAGCGCTGTTAATGTCGATGCTTATAAACGTTACATCCATTTTCTCTAAACATCCATGATTCTTTTGTGTCAAATTTGATATTTATCTCGGCTTGATATTGTCAGCCACATTTTCAAACATAACCCGATCTCAGGTTTAATTTAAAAAAAACCGCACGAAAGGATAAATTTTTCTTGATATAATGGTGTGTCCTTCAGTACAGTTTGACAAAGCTCTGAAAACAAGTACCTCTTTTCAAAAGTTATTTAATAATTCCATACTTTCTAAAAGGCAAATTAAATTATATTTCAAAGCATATTGAAAATCTTAAACAAATTTGCAAATAGAGCATACTTTAAGGTGCATATTTAAAAATAAAATAACAAAACAAAATATTTAGTAGGCATTAATTTATTTTTTCATTAAATGAATATATTCCTTATTATTTGATTTTACTTTTACTTACAGCGCCATCTACATATAGTATATTTAGTTTTGTTTTTATATAAATTTTAATATTTTAGTTTATTATTTTAAAACATAAAATTACAAAATAACATTATTTTTAGTGTTCGTTTTTAATTTTTTTTTTTCGCTGAATTCAATTTTCTAAAATTCCCGCATCGCTATTTAATCTTCAGTAAAGAAATTTTTTATAAAATCAAAAGTATTTCTGAAAACAAAGAGTATGAATCTGATAAGCTAAAACGACTTGGCAATAACAACAAAAGCAAATGTCTTAAGCTTTAAAGCCAAAGTCAAAAAAAAGTTGAATTTTATAAAAGTTTTATGGTTTTTTCTCCGGCAAATATTTTTTGTTCTGCAAAAATCCTGTCATACTCTGTTTGTATTTTATTAAGTAAAAGAAAAACAAATCCAAACTTACTGTTGCCTGCTTACATTCCTTTTCTCCATATTTTTATTCCTATAAATTCCAGACTTTTTGTAAGTTTTTGTTCTTTATGTGGTGTCGTATGTTTTTGGTAACAGTTAAGACTTAACTTTTTCCTTTTGCCTTTTTCTTTGCATACCATACTTATTGTGTTTTAGCCTTTTTTTTTGTCATCACTAAAATTTTCATTTAATTTATAAAATGTAAAACAGAAGTTTGTAAATTTCTTTGCTTTTTTTGTGGCATTATTCTTTTTGTAGACTTAAAATGACTTTTTTGCTTTATTTTGCTGGCTTTCGTTCGGTGAACATAAGAAAAGTCAGTCAAAGATATGTCAGACAGCGGCACATTGCCAAGAAAATTTTCAACCAAAAAGTAATACAAAGTGATTATGAAAGAGATTTTAAAGGGTAAGTAATTTTCGACTTTTATAAAATATTTCAATGAAAAGCCGGACTCTTGATTGGCAAAAGATATTAAGACATTTCTTAGATGTGTAAAAAAAATGTAGCAGTCAACAAAAACTGGTTAAGCTAAATGATTCTGGTAGTTAGAGCAATATGCGAGCATGCTTCACAATGGTAACATCGGTTAACACTTCCATAACAATGCTGAAGTGCAACAATAATGCCCACTATCACCTCAACATTAGCAAGAAAAGGTTTCATCATACCCTGTATTGGTTCGGAGCCTTACCGTGCAGCACCATTTACAGCCATCCTTAATCTAAGTAAGGATTGGGAACTTAAAGTGGACTTAGCCACTCTAGGGCGACGATCAATCCGCAATTTGTGCTGAGGTTTTCAAGTATGACAGACAGGACTTGAAACTCTTAATGTAGTTTCTTATGGACCATTGCGCCATGGACTGAGAGCGCATCTAAAGAAGATGGTGCTCAGAGATGTGGAGGTTTGTAGACTATTATTAGAGATAGTGGAACATATATTGTGTATATGTGGAGTTACAAAGAAATGTTTAGGCGACAAATGGTCTCATTGGGTGAAATATGGTTAAAAATCTGCTGGTTTTTATTAGAAAGGCAGCAGGTCTTCATAACCAAATTTAGAGCGGAATGGGTAAAATAGATCCCTGGGTAGCAGTATCCTGCAAGAGTACCTGGTCTGCATGATGATGGTGGTCGTCTCAGGAATTCACTATCCTGTTGGATGACATATTGACCAAAGTCTCAGAAAAGGAATAAAAAGAGATTTTCACACCAACTCGAAGATTTGGACTTTACAGATGACATCTGTCTACTATCTCATAAAATCTCGAATATTCAGTAAGCACTGGAGGACTTAGAAAGATTGGCTTGCAATGATGGATTTGAGATAAATATCAAGAAAACCAATGTCATGAGAATCAGTAATACTAGCACCTAGAAATGTATTACTGGAAGATCTAGGCGCTTTGTAGCAAAAAAAAAAAAAACGACTTGACGGATCGCAGTAACTGCAGGAGAATTATGTCGCTGTACCTGGCTATAAAGTGGTGGCCTAAATAATCAACGCTACGCTAGCCGATCTGAGCTGAGAAAAAAGCAATCCGGTTTTTACCTCATAAGTCTTGTATCTACAAGTCTTGTATCTACAGTTTTAAGCATTAAGCACATAAACGGCAGCAAGCAGCAGACAATAAAATATAAAAATTACTATACATATGTACGTTTATATGAAAACAATTATTTTAAAAGCAGCACAGTAAAAGCAAAATAAATTGGGTGGTGGTGCATATGACCTTGATCAATCAATCAGCGCTTCTTAAAAAATATTTTCAAATTTTAAGTTGGATGGATAGGGATTACAGCAACCTTGATCTGCGTCAAACAACTATCATTCTAAAGAACAAGAAACGTCTAAACGCTAGAACCGGATACTTGCAAAAAACGCAAATGATTGTCTCCCTCTCAGTAGTGTTCTTACAGTTTCTGCAGTAAAGGTTAAATCACGTACACCAATGTGAGCTTGGAAATAGAATGGCTAAGGCCATAGTGATCTGGTAATGGCATAGGAGGAGATGAAACTCCACTTGCTCTGTGCTTTCTTATGCAAACAACTGCAGATTTTATTCTTGGGGATAGTCAAAGGACAGCAGATGTCAATGAAAAAGGTGACAGATTTCGCATCCATCAAAGCCCTCCTTGCGAGCTTATCAGCCGTTTCATTTCCAAGGGAAATACCAAACACGTGGTGTAGTGATTGAAGTGCACGCCCTGGTTCGATTCTCCAGCAGAGGACATGGCGAAAAAACTTAAATGCAGTTTCGAGTGTTTAATGAAGAGGCTTCAACCTCCCTTCAGACAAATCCATCTAAAAAAAGCCCTCTTGGCCTTCCAGCTTACCTCTGGTGATGATGAAAAATATCGGATGAACTATCACGACAAAACACCATCTACTGAAAAAAAATTACTACGCTAAGTAAGGATCACCACCACCACTTAGCAATATCTGCACCAATACATAATCATATAGAGGTGAGCTACAGTAGTCTAATCATTTAATTGGCTTAAGAGTCACCTTGATTAATGAAACTGGAACAAGACAATGGATGCTTCTGGAAAGCATGCGCCTAGAAGAGAGACGAAGAATAAAATACGCATTATTGAGAAGCATCATCTCCTCCTTACGGTGGAGAACTAACATCGAGTTGTCACCAATGATAACAGAGCCATGATAGCAGCCTGGCTATCGGAAAAAACAAAAATTAAAGGAATGTTTTTTTTATCCTTTCTTGCAGATTTAAAATAGTTTTAGAGAATCAGTTTTACCTTGAATAGAAAACCATTTCAGCTTTAGATGCAACCATATGCAACAACAATATATTGTGCTTAGAGCAACTTAACAAAAGAGTAGCTTAAAGGCTTTTTTTTGCACTAAATAGCTATAGGGTGTATTACACATACCACTTTGATCAAAAATTTCCCGGAATTTTGCGTAAAAAACTTATTTAATAGGTGCACGAACGTTCGAAAAGCGTTTTGACAACGATTTTCTAAAGAAAATAGTCATTAAAGAAAAAGGTCATACAAGTAGGAGGAGCGGTTCAAAGTGGTGGGGAGCTAATAGAAGATGATTGACCATTGACATCGAAACCGACGAAAACATTAATAAAGTAAAAGAAATGTAGTCAATAAACGCAAATCAACTATCAGAGAAATAGCGGAGGACCTGAATTTGTCTATGCATTCTATCCGTTCCAGACAGAAGTCGGTGCCAAAAGACCTCATTGGGTTTATTAGTACGACAGACAATCCAGAAATCAGTCAAGTTAATGGCGTCCACCAAATGAGCCGAGACCAAAAAAACCACGTCGTTTTCAATCAAAATAGAAGGCAAGACTCACAGTTTAAATGGATTACAACGGTAAAGTGCATAATGAATTTTCACCAGAAGACCAAACAATAAACAAAAAGTATTATTTGGGCGTTATGACCAGACCAGAAGAAAACTCATAGATATTGCATCATGATAACGCACCATCGCACAGTGCCATAATTATTCGAAATTTTCTGACGAAAAACGCAACAAATACCATCCACCAGCCACCAAATTCACCTGATTTGGCTCCTGGTGACTTCTTTCTGTTCAATCGAGAAAAAAAACATTACAGGGAACGCGTTTTAGCAGCTTAAAGGAAAAAATGGAAAAATCGAAGGAAGCACTGAAAACTGAATACAAAGAAGCTTCGAGGATTGGATCCAACGCTGGCATAAGTGTGTTGTAATCGATGGGGATTATTTTGAAGGAGACAATATGGATTTAAATGAATAAACTTTTATTTTGAATTTTCTGGAAAAATTTCTGGAACTTTTTGATCAAGGTGGTATTTGGCACATTTTCAAAATTTAATTTGTAAGATTTCTAATACATTTTAGCATTTACAACAAACTTTTACAAGATAATAATTTTTATTAGAAAGTTTCCCATTTTCTTTTAAACTTTTATTGCCAACTTTTCAAAGTTTTTTGTCTTTCATTCTTGTCAGTGTGTTCAAATAAAAGTCATATAATTGCTGAGTTTTTATCTCTTATCTTTTTGCATAATTTTATAGCATAAATGCTTGCCTGCATTGTCTATTGATGTATTTGATTGTTTCTTTTCTACACTTTGTAGTCTTCTGAAGAAGTAATTTTATTTGATTTTATTACGAGTATTATTGTCATTTTATCATTCATGCATTTAGTCATGCATTTTGGTAAGAATTTATTTTAAGCAAATTTTCAAATAAAATTTGTAGTTTTATTTTTATAGTTTTATTTTTGTTTCTGCCAGTATAACTCTAAATAGGCCCTGTAGTACCTTCATAATGGTTATGTTAGAATGTGTATGCAATCGTATGAAAAAATTCAACAAAATTTTATGGCTTTATTTGAATAAAATACAAAAATAAGGTGGCCGCATGGTTAAAATATTTCGAAACCTTTGTACTTCACATTGTAAGCCTAAAGGCTTTAATATTTTGTTCAATTTTAGATGGTCACCTTAATCATGCTTGTAGTCATAGTTTTACGATTATTATCTTTAATTATTATATACTTTTGTGAATTGGTTTTTAGTTTTATTTTGTTTTAATATTCTTGAGAGTTTTTTTGTTCTATTATTTTCAACCAATGTATAGAGTTAGCTTACCATCCCACAAGGGTGGAAGTTAAAGTGTTTAAGTTTTTAATTGAGTTTTATTTTACAACTTTTGCCTATTGTTTTGTCATACTTTAGTTTTCAATATTTTTAATATAGAAAAAAATAGAGAGATTAGATTGCTCCTAAAAGAAATTTTATAATATTTTGGAAAAAGTGTACAATTTTGTTTTTTTTTTTTTCATTTTATTGCCATACTAAACGTTTTATTATGAATTTTATGTAAAGACAAAAATGAAAATCAATTAGTTGAAGTACTTTGTATTATTTAAATAAAACTATAAAATTAAACAAAAAACTTCAATAGAAATAAAAACTTTACTAATTGTTAAAAAAAATTCATAATAATTTTGATACGTTGTGGTTGTAAGCAAAAAAAATTTTCAAAAGAAGTTTCAAGTCGATACTTATGTGTAATAACGATTTTTTAAACATTTCTTAAAATATTGTTACGTTTTAACTCTTTTAAAACGTTTGAAGTTTTTTTTTAAATTTCGTAGAGTAAAATAAATGCAGCGAATTTCTTGTTTTATACTGTCCATTTATTATATAAACCTTCTTCTTAAAATGCAATGATTGAGTTGATAACACTGTAAAATACACAATAACAGGGTGATTCGTCATTGACAAGGTGATAGAAGCCTTGATACAAACCAATAGACTAACTTTCATAATAAAGTTTAGGGCTCTACATGTACCAAGTTTGGGTATCTCCTTTAGGAATTTTTATTCTCGTAACAATATTAACATTAATTAAATGTTCTTTGTAAGTGAAATCTATATTAAAAAACATGCATATACTTAACTAAATGTACATAAAGGGTGTTGAAGATTGTAGTATTAATTTAATTTTGCTGCTATTCTTATCTATTCTTGTAATTTTTATTCTAAATTTTTATTTTGAGATTTTAAATACATTCCGGTTAGTCACTGTAGAAAGCTACGCGAAGGAATAACGTGTTTTTATTATTAAAACATTTTTTACAAATGTCAAAAATTTTCAAGAAGTAATTTTGCAATTTAGAAAAAATTCGGTAAAGCCAATGTCACTGTAAATCGCTACAGGAAGATATTCTGAAGATTTTGTGTCTGAAGATTGATGATTTAGATGTAGGGAATAATATGTGGTTTCTACAACGTGATCGAAATAATGATAATGATAATGATAATGATAATGATAATGATAATGATAATGATAATGATAATGATAATGATAATGATAATGATAATGATAATGATAATGATAATGATAATGATAATGATAATGATAATGATAATGATAATGATAATGATAATGATAATGATAATGATAATGATAATGATAATGATAATGATAATGATAATGATAATGATAATGATAATGATAATGATAATGATAATGATAATGATAATGATAATGATAATGATAATAATAATGATAATGATAATGATAATGATAATGATAATGATAATGATAATGATAATGATAATGATAATGATAATGATAATGATAATGATAATGATAATGATAATGATAATGATAATGATAATGATAATGATAATGATAATGATAATGATAATGATAATGATAATGATAATGATAATGATAATGATAATGATAATGATAATGATAATGATAATGATAATGATAATGATAATGATAATGATAATGATAATGATAATGATAATGATAATGATAATGATAATGATAATGATAATGATAATGATAATGATAATGATAATGATAATGATAATGATAATGATAATGATAATGATAATGATAATGATAATGATAATGATAATGATAGTCGTGTAGGGTGCTATCGACTATATGTTTAAAGCGTATCTCCTAAAATATTAGTTATTAAAAAAAATTATGTTTGAGTATAATTTGGTGTTTAATTATACATGACTTAACGAAATCGCATAAATCATTTCAAAGTTAGTACAAGATCACATTTTAGAAAAAAATTATAAAAAAACTTATCCATAGAGTCTGAAATGCTGATGACTTTTGAAGTTAGGCAACCATAGCGCATCAAAAAAATATAGTGGTTATCCACGGTCAGAAAAATTTTTTCCATTTGTTGCATAGTTTTTTTTATTCTCCTTCTATAGAGCACTTAGGAAGACATAACTGTGTATCGAATGAACTTGCTCTGAATCTACAATGATGAAGATGAGTAGGAACTCTTGTTATTTGCAAAACTTGGTTTATTTTCTAATGCAAAAATAGACATTTGGTAAACAGCGTAAATATAATTTAAATAAATTACTTGTATACGCTAAAAGTTATTCTCTTTAAGTCTTACTTATTTCGTTTATTAAACTTTTCCATCAACGAATACTTGTGTATTGGTTTGTATCACATTTATCGCACACATAGATTATTTTACGCATATACATATAGTACGTAGCTCCCAAAGACTCTCTCCCGATGCAGAACGTTTAACAGACGAAATAACGTCAAAGGCATTTAAGTTCTTCTAGGATTTTAACGCAACACCTAAAGTAGAACTTTAGGAACAAGCAGAGATGGGATGAGATATACACGTACTCGTATTTTCAACTACAAAGTAAAACTTGGTCAAAATTAAATTTTACTTCATAATGAGTTTGTAATGAGACAAAAGTTCTGGCTGGTAATGCACGAAGCAAAGGAGGGCACAAGGAGATAAGAGAAAAATGAGCACAAAGAAAATGAGTTAAAGTGCGTTATAATAGATGAGTCGGTGTAATTTAGTATCTTTATCAATCAATAAATAGTAAAAAAACAAACAAAAAATTTAATTAAATTGATCAAACGATGGTTAATCACATTAAAGAGAAAAGTTACTCAGCAAGCATTTTAATAAAATGTTGAAACCAAAAAGAAAACGTGATTTAAATAATCATGACGAAATCCAATGAATGGGCATAAATTAGAATTTTTACTTTTGGGGGTTTATCGGCACAAAAGCGCTTAGAATGACGGAGTTGATGAACGTATTGTACACATAGTTTGTGTTTCTTATAATTTAAATGGCATTTTAGAGGGTAAATATATATTATTTGTCGTTGAACGAAATATGGTAAACAACAATCATTTAATCTGATGACAGATTATGACCCGGATAAGCCTGTGCACTGTACGGTCTAAGCATTTTCTGTTCATTTTGAAAACATGCACTTTGTTTTGCTACCCACTCTATACCTAACCAGGATCTCAAGAGGTTACAATTACAACTGCCACTGATTAAAATTGTTATGTAAACAAGCGTTTCTCAACGGAGACCATATGGCTTCCAGTCCAATAAAGGGCCACAAATACTTTCTCCTTCGAATTTTTGAATGTATTATGAAATCCTCCCTGCATCAACGCTATTCTATGTCAGATAGTCGATTAAGGTTGAAGAGGTGATATTTCAGGTAGTAGAGGACTGTCAGACAACTAATATGCTTCCTCATAAATTCCTCCCCCCTGTGGCCTAGGCCGCTATTATAGATAGAGCCGACAAGGCATCCCGAAACGGACAGCGAAGGAAAGCAATCTAAATATCCGAAAGACTTGGACACTGGCATAAGAAATGCTCGACAGTCTCCTCCTCTTCCTCATCCTGACAATCCCTACAGTAGTCAATGAACGGAAGACCCAATTTCCTAGCATGCGCACCAGCCAACCAGTGCACAGTAATCACAGCCACAAGAATTCGTAGCCTATGTCGAGGCATCCCTATAATAGACTCCGAGCGAACCCGATCATACAGGGACCAAATTTACCTTGATACGGAGTATGTGAGTTCATCATCCCACCGTAGCTGTGCCCTGCCCAAAATGTACCGCATGACCATAAGTCTGCAAGAGGAAAGCGGTATCCCAACTAAGTAGTCAATCTCCTCATTTCTGAGAAGAGAAAACCCACTCTCGCAAGTTGGTCTGCCACAGAGTTCCACCGGATGTCCGAAAGACCCTTACCCAGATAATTTCCAGGTGTGACTGTCTCGCCATCTCGTTCAGAGATGCCCGGCATTCACGCACCAGTCGCGATGTCGAGTTGACAACAGAGAGAGATTCGGATATCACAATCATATACCCTGTAGTACATCAACCAGTCCGCTGCCCTCTTTATCGCCGAGACCTCCGCCTGTCCGTATACAGGAATAAAGATACCGCCCACAACCCCTTCTGAGGATTTTAATCCATCCATGTATACCTCAACAGAATCGGGTCCAATTACCGGCTCTGGTAAGATGCACTCGGAGAACATTCTATTCAGGAAGGATTTGGATGTGCAGTAATCTATCCCATTAGATATCATATCCAAATACCTAAAGAAAGGTGCCCGTAGTTCCTGTCCGCCCATGCCCCTGCAATCTTCAATCTTATCGCAGATATACCTGCCATCTGCCATCGTGTCCATTGGATGCCTGTTTAGTAGTACAAATAAGGCTCTAGAAGGAGTGAGTCGGAGCGCACCTGTGATCATCAGTGCTACACTCCGCATAACTCTATCAAATATCCTGCAATATGTGGATTTCTCAGGAGACCTCCAACATACAATCGCACCACTACCGCTTGACCGCTATATAAATTTAGAATTCCCACGTTTTAAAACTCAGGACTTTCCAATAGCCCCACGACAAGTGTACAACGCGTGTGAGTAGTACTGATTCCGTCTTTTCCGGATTAATGCTTACCTCACTGTCAGTGTTTGAAAGACTGAGAAGGCTCAGAGATGCTTGAAGGCGCTGCAACATTATGTCGAGAAATTTTCGCAACACACACACTGCCACAGCAATATCATCCACATACGCCACAGCCTTGAATCGATTAGAATCAAGTCTCTCGAGCAAAGTGTTAACGGTCAAATTTCACAGGAGAGAGGAAAGAACCCGCCTGTGGAGTACATCATATTGTGGCATAGTTTTCAAAACTTTAGTTTTTCTTTAAGTGATATTGCCCTTATATTCACCAGTTTTATTCAATATGCTTCCTAGATACTGTTTCTCTAGCTTTAGCACGCCAGCTCGAGTTTATGGAGTGCTGACATTTTGCGTAGTGTCTTTTCTCTGCCGATGATTATTTTTAAACCAACCTGTGCTGCTGTTTCCTCGTATATTGATAGCTTTTCCTATGTCGCCGAGAAATTGTAAGAGACCAAGCATATATCATCAGATCGTTTGTAATGCCATATCTATTGCGCGTTGTTCTGTTTTTTACTATGCACAGTGTTATTGCTTCACACATCATTGAGCAAAAATTACAATTCAGAGTCAGCACCGAAATTAAGAAAAAAATACATTGATTTCTTCGATTCGATATTCTTGCATAAAATTTTTCAAAAGTCTTAAAATTTATTACATATTTTTTTTTAAAAAAACCCATCGCTTATTGCCCATACAATCCAAATCGATATTTTTCGCATAAAATTATTCCTGTCTAAGCAAAACAGAGTCTTTTTAGAAAATTTATAATTTTGTTCAGACATACGTGTTATAAGTGTGGTGGTTTAAGTGAGTATCGTAGCGCTGGCATACCCTACGGTGCTCGAGTCAAGAGTAAACATTACGTCCACAAATGCCCCCCACAAATTATAATCAAAAGTGAGTGCCATATTCAAAGGCGCGCTGTAAGGACACAAACCTGCACACCTTGGTGAAGAGTTAGAGACCATCTAAGCTCCTGCCGTGATATGAGTTACGGCAACCGGTTGAGGAGATGCAACACCACATCGAGCTCGCGATCTGCTGCGTTTAAGATTTAAAACCACAGCTACCACAAAGCTTCCACAAGGGCTCCTATCTAAAGGTAAGGCAGGGACCGAAGTCCCTGTGACACCTAAATCCTGTGGCACCAGACCGCCTCTGGTTAGATGCAGTAGCATAAATGCTATCTCCAGTTTCGGCGCTATAACGTCCCCGGATTGCTCACCGTTGAGATATTGGCTAAACTTAAAAAATATGGATGTAGCCGAAGCCAACTTGTTTCTTCTATTGAAACCTGCAAACGTTAAATTTTTTAAAGCCATTTTAAATCGTTCATATACACTAAACTACGTACTTTAAATAAACAAGAATATGCAGTATTTGAATTAAAACAGCACTAAAATAATGTTGCGAAAATAAAAGTGTCTAAAAGGTCACAGCTTTAAGCTTTATTGGTTTGCGTCAAGGCTCTTGTGTATTTGTTACTGCCCTAATTGCCTGTGCTATTAAGAGTGCTACCATTTGCATGTTTAACGGTGCTGGCAGTTCGGTTCCTTTTTGTGTATCATTAATTAAATAGCAATTTGTTGTAACAACAAGAATATTCGAAATTTATAATAAATTGCTACAGAAGGTGGTGGATTGCATTTGGTTTTGCTGTCAGGAAGTAAAGTCCTGTTTAGGCGTAAATAAAAGTGTTGTTTAAACGAATATTAAGTGCAAGATAAATAAGACGAAAGTGTTAAGTGTGTTAAGAAAAGTGTACAAATTAAAAAAAATGTATAAAAAACAAATGCGCTGCATTATTTTATTTATTTGTATGCAATATAAAGGAACTTAAAATATCTTTCACAAGTAAGATACTGAGTTCCAAGAAAATTTTCATCAGTATTTGTTTCACAATAGTTTTTTTTTTTTTTTCTAAAGCGAAATATTTGTTACTTTTTGCTAAAACAAATGTGGATTTTTCTTAGTCGAACACTTCCCTATAGAACAGACGGTAAGAGTCAAAAAATGTATTTTCTGCCAACGAAATACCTCTGTGCAACGTACTGTAAGCAACTGAATACAAAGAACTATAGTACGCAGTCTTAACCTACTCCGAAGAGAATTACACGTCTGTTGCTAAACAATTTTTATGTAATATTCTGCGGGTGACATTTGAATATAAGGCTTTGATAAGGCCTATTTCTATATCATTAATTTTTTTGTTCGTATAAATATTTTTTGCCTAATTAAGCCATTAATTTTATACAAATTTCATTATGGTCTTCATTAGGATTTAAATAAGATGGGAGTAAATGTAATGTATACATGTATGCGTGTATGATTATATGTGGGCTCATATATATGTTTATAAAGATTTGGACACACACATACAGCCGCACAAATTATGCCAACAAGCTATTTTAGAAGCAAAAAAGAAAAACCTAAACAAATGGCATTCCTTACACTTCTACTATACAGCTCTTACACCCACAAGTGTTTGTCAAAAGTGTTGACAAACATGTAAAAAATGTCAAAACAACAGATGACAGAAAAATGATGCGAAAAAATATGATTTTTGTTTGTGTAATGTTATTAAAGGAACACATATACACTTGCTGTTTCATACCTACAATAATAATAATAAAAAAACAAGAACTGAAAATGAAAGTCAACGCAAATACTTTATTTTTCCTTTCAATCTCTGCTCTCAAGCTGCATTTTAAAAAACATTTTTTTTAATTTTTTCTCTTTTTTGGTATTTTTCTTAGAAAGTATATGATGAAAGAAATATTTGTTAGAACAAACAGAAAAACAAAAAAAAAAAAAAACAAAAAAAAATTATACATCAACTTTGTGGAAAGAAAAGACAAAAAAAGAAATGTTTTTGACACAAACAAATGTTACAGTTTGCGTTGACTTTTTGCCTAAAAGCTGTTGATTTCTTTGGAGGAAATGAATTCCCTTTTTTATGTTTCTTTTTTATCGTAATTTTCGAAAAATGTTTGTGTAAATGACGCATTTGCATATATCAACGCTGATGATGTGGTTTGTAGGATTAGGAAAATAAAAAACAAAATTTGTTTTTAAAGATTTATAATGGAATTGAATAAATAATGTTTTTAAAAGAATTTTATGAAATTATGAGGAGATGAAAATAAAATTATTTTTTTAAATATTTCTCTTTTAATTACTTAAAATCAATTCGAGTTTTTTTTTTTTGCATTAACCTGCTCTTGAAATTTTCATTAACAATTTGCATGATGCCGTATTGCTTAAATATTTACAAATAATTCATTAGTCAAGAAATGTGTATATTTTTTTCAATGTCAACGGATGAGGCAATTTATTAATAAACGAAAAACAAAGTTGAAAAATAAAATCTGCAAAGTGATGATGAAAGTTTGCTTGCATGAATTCGTTTATTGAATAATTTATCACCATTGTCATCAAACGGAAATCAGCGGATATTTTTGCGCATTTAAAACTGCACTGAAGGCTTGTGTATGGATGTATGGTATTTATAAGTGTATGTATAAGGGAATGTTTATTAAACTGTAGGTGTAAGTACACAAACGTATACATATTCTATTATATTATTACTTACACATACGGACATTGTTATAAAAGTGAATTTCCATTTGTTGTTTGCTCATCAGTACGTGAGTGATGGACTGTCTCCTTGTGAGATAGGTTGCATTTTGATCTGTTTGTGTATGCGTTAATAGCAGTTAACTGGTTACTTCCTTTTTGGGGATGTACAGTGACAAAGAGTGCTAAGTAGGGCACTCCTCAGGGAGAGCTCTTTCACCACTCCTATGGAATATTGCGGTTAATGTTCTACTCACTCGGCTTGGTTTCTCTGGTGATAGAATGGTCTCCAAGCACAATTTTGCTGTGGGCATTGTATCTGCCTAGTGTGAGGAGTTCTGATTCAGTGTGAACCCTTATAAGACAGATATAATGCTCCTTACTAGAAGATATAATGGATCTCACTTTATATTGCCTGGTGAGAATGGGATCGGGCTTAGTCTGAGTCCGACCGTCATATACCTGGGACTTAATCTTGATCCCTAGCTAAGTTAGAAAGCTAACATGGCTAAGAGGAGCTGTAGGAGAGCAGACTTGTGGTTATTTGCTGGATTTATTCGACTGCTATTGAACCTAATCTTTTATACGGAGCAGTCAATTAGGGGTCTGCCCTCAACAAACATTGCAACATCAAGCTCCTGGATAAGGTCAGAAGGTCTGCGGCAAATTAGCTTACAGAGGCGTTACATACTGCCCCTACGAGAGTGCTTTTGTCTCAGACCTGGGGTAATTTGCTGGATTTATTCGACTGATATTGAACCTAATCTTTTTTACAGAGCAGTCTTTTGGTGGGCTGCCTCTCAATAAACATTGCAACATCAAGCAAGTTTAGAAGGTCTGCGACAATTCAGATCGTTTTTGTCGGATATTTTGGTTGCCTTCCCTGGGGGATATTTATCAGACAACGGGCAAAACTTGTAGCGGTGATACTTAACGTCCTGTCACAATGACGTATTATCCCCTCGGTACACTCTTCGATTTTGTACGCAGAACCCCGAGTTTTTGATGGTATTGACTGGACTGGTGCTGGCTGTGGGATTTTATTCCGTGGTCCCTAGCAGAGATGGCGCAGACATCCCCTGTGATGCGGTGGAGATCCATACTGATGACTCTAAATGTGAGAACAGGGTCGGCTACGGAATTTTTTCGGAAAAGTTCTATCCGGGGTATCCGACTTCTAGGATACTGCAGCGTGTTTCAGACTGAAGGGACTGCCGTGATTCCCTTGGGTTGCTCTCACTATAGCTTGGTGTCCATCTCATTTGGGTCCCTGGTCACAGGGACATTCTGCGTAATTGTGTAGCTGATGAGCTTGCTAAAGCAGCACACATCTTCCGGACAGTCACCTACTTATAAGGGTTGGTGGTACCTCTGTCCTCCGTTAGGCTGTCAATAAGGCAGAAGTATTTATTGAACGTTGACAGATCCTGGGCGGAGGATGGTCCTTGCTTCAGTGCTAAATCTTTAAATTTGAAGCAGTGGATATTTCGAATCTAGCAATACATATGTCATTCTATTCTGTCAAAAAATACAGTATATTTTCTCTACTGAATTAAATGAATCGATTTGCGCTTGAGCAACGTTGGGATTTGTTGAAAATTTATTTCCAAAACCAAGACAATTGGTCAGAAAATGCACGATTTTGTACAAAACTTGATCGCAGAAAAAGCCCAACAGTGCCAGGTATATGCAAGTTTATTGCTTAAGTTCGTGAAACTGGTTTCATTGTTGATGCGCCATTTCACGCATTTGAATTGAACTTTTTCGCTTTTAGCGAAAAAATTTCAGTATGACGAAAGCCAGAGTTGTATCCCCATGACCATCCGCTTCGTTTTCGTTTCGCTAGAAAGGCAAACGAGAACTGCTCCATAATGTCGATTTTGCCAAAAAAAAAAACATCTTTTCAGATGAAGCTCATTTTCATCTTTCGTGGGTACGTTAGTAAGCCAAATTGCCGTATTTGGGCCTCAGACAACGCAATCATAATCTTTCAGAAGCCAATGCACCCTTTACGAGTGACTGTTTGGTGCGGCTTTTGGCGCGGGGCATCATTGGCCCATATTTTTTTGAAAATGATGGCGGCGCAGTAATTAAGACACTTATCGCACAATGATAACCGATTTTTTCCTGCTCTTCATGGTATTGATGTGAACGATGTTTGGTTTCAACAGGATGGTGCAACACATATCATGACATAATCGATTTATTGCCTTAAACTTTCGATGACCGTCAATTAGCCAAAATGGTGATGTCAGCTGATCGCCAAGAAGCTGAGATTTGACACCGTTGGACTATTAACTTTGGGGCGCTGGTTAAGACAAGTGTTATGCCGACAAACCAAAGATAATTGAGCATTTGAAGTCCAACGTTCGTAATGCCATCGCCGAGATACGAGAACGTAAACTCAACAAAGTTCTCGATAATTTGTCTGATCGAATGGGGTACTGTGAGGCCAACCGGTTCAGCCATTTGAATGAAATAAGATTGCATTTCTAACCGGAGCAATTGTACTTCACAACAAAAAAATAAATTTTGCAAATTTTCAAACCGTTTTTTTTTATAGCATTTTAAATTTAAACTTTTTAATGGTCCACCCTAATTTATTATTCCTGAAATATAAAAAGCTTTACCGACCTTTGTTTTCTTCCATTAAAACCATTTTTAAGCATTTTTATTAAACTTTTATTTAAAAATTTTAATTTTTACAGCTTTAAAGTAATTTTATAGCCAAACAAGTATAAATGAAGGTGTTGTGGCAAATTTTTCAAGTATTAATTTGCAATAAAATTACATACAGAAAATGCATACTTTTTGATAGGACACAGAAATGGTTTGGAAGCTTAAGCTCAAATATTAAAAAGTAAAAAATGAAACAGACTTGAAAAACAAAATTATTGCACTCGTCATTAGAGTCAGGCTCATCATTACTGAGTGGTAAACTTAAAAATTGTGTTGCAACCACATATTTAATATAAAACCATACACACACACATACTCAAACAGACATATTTATTAATAGTCATCATTTGTCACATACACCTTTCATATGATTCTCTGCTGCTCTCTCTTGCCACAGAAGTATAAACACAGGTTTTCGTATTTAATAACTTTCAACTCAAAACTGTTATGATGCATAAAAGCAAAAGGTATGTGTGTGTGTGTGTGCATGTCTCAAGCAACATTTAAATCCCGCTATAAAACTATGTCATACAACACGTGGTGTGTATTGTAATAAAAATAAAAAAGTTGTAGTTTTTTTTTTTTTTTTTTTTTTTTTTTTTTTTTTGTAAAAATTGTAACGTAATTCAATGTCGCATCAAAATATATTTTACGTGGCAGTGGCATTACATTAATGACAAGCAACTACTCCATCTACTCTCTACCGCCTGTGGTGGTGGTGGTGTTGTTGCAACGTATCTAAATGTTGTAACGACGTGAGTCATTAAAATGTCATAAACATTTTGCATATACAACATATTCTTACAAAAAAAGAAAGAAAGACCTCTGATGAAAATTCCATACCTTCTCTTTTACGGATACTGGGGTTTTATCAGCCATGAAGTACATGTAAAAAGTTTATTTTTCAGAAAAAGTATTCGATATTAAATATTGCTTTTCTTGCAGTTTATTTTTGTAGGACAAAAAAAAAAAAAAAAAAAAAAAAAGATGACAAATAATGTCAAAGACAATCACCAAATTTTTGATAGAATTTAAATGCAATTACTTTGATAGCTAAACGTGACCAAAATTTAAATTTTTCTTCCTGGGAAAAATACTATAAAATGTTGCTTAATTTTATAATTAAAAACATGTCTTGGCATGCTAATATTGCAATCATTATTATACGGTTTTTATGTAAATATGTGTTTCCGTTAGTGAATTTGAAAACCAATTTGTATTCAGAGGTATTTGAGCTTCATTTGAAAATTCATAAAATAGATCGTAAATTATATGCCCCAGTAGTCAAGTAGGTAATATCTAGTGGGCCATTTACTTGCATAAATTTGAACCAGCGGTTATTTTGAATTTGACAATACTTATGTCATACTATTCTGTCACAAAATTCAGTATATTATCTTCACTGAACGAAATGAATCGATTTGCGCTTGAGCAATGTTGGGATTTATTGGCAATTTATTTGCAAAACAAAGACAATTTGACGGAAAATGCAAAAAAAATCATCTTTTCGGACGAAGCTCATTTTCATCTTGGTGGCTACGTTAATAAGCAAAATTGCAGTATTTTGAGCTCAGAAGACCCAAACGTAGTCTTAGAGAAGCCAAAGCAACCATTACGAGTGACGGAGGCATCATTGGCCCATATTTCTTTGAAAATAAGGACGGCATAACCATTTCGTCAATGAACACACCTATCGCACCATAATAACTAATTTTGTTGGGCTGGCTCTTCATGGTATTGATGTTTAAGCTGTTTGGTGTTAACAGAATGGTGCAAATAGCGACACATCTCATGCCACCATCGATTTATTGCGTCACACGTTTCATGACCGTTTAATTAGCCGAAATGGTAATGTCAGTTGGCTGCTAATAATCTGCGATTCGACACCGTTGAACTATTTTCTGTAGGGCGCCGTTAAAGACAAATGTTATGCCGACAAACCAGAAAGTTTTTGAAGGCCAATTGGTCTGACCGAATGGGTTACTGTGAGGTCAGTTGCGGCAGCCATATAAATGAAATAATATTTCATTTCCGACCGGAACAATGCTATCCTCAGAGCAGCTGAGCATTTTCGTGACTTGGCTGTTGTGGGAGATGGTGTGGTCTTGGACGGTCAGGTCGATATTATATCATACTCCATAAGTTTCAACCTTTCACACAGAACTCTCGATTTTTTACGCAATGTGGAGGAGATTCCCTTTTGATGTACAGGACATAGTAGACTGAGGCTCCAATCATCGGCCATACGTTCCTCCAACCAGACAGTTCTAATAAGCTGATCAACTCACCCTACCAGCACATCGCCTCCTATCTTAAATAGCCGGCAAACTGTCGGCACCCCTCAACTCTGTTACGATTAAGTCGTGTTATTGCCTTTCTGATACCAACCTGTTTGGGTGGTACACATTCAACACCGTCATCTTCAATTGTTTGGGATGTATCTTCATTTCTGCTGCCGTTAGACCCAACAGTCTGGAAAAGTGGTCTTTGCAGCTCCTTAGCACGCTCTCAGGGTCAGTCATCAGATTTCCCCTTCCATCCCAAGAGGAGGAAATGTCTGTAGCAAACCTTGCAGCACTGCACTTAACGTCCCGGTAAAATTAGCGAACCTCATTTCGAATCCTGAGGTTTTCGGTCTCCTTATGGGCAAATGTTAACATCTAGCATGTCGGCAGACGTTCGCTCTTTTCAAAAAATTTTGAACCACAGTTTGCAACATAGCTTGGCTTATCTCGTCAATGTAGCGCCAAATTTCATCTTTCAGAGTGGCAGTTCTTTGTGATTCATTCACGTAAGCCCGGTCTTTCAAATGGCCACAGAGAAAATAATCCGCGGCGGCCACTTGACATTGCCAAATCGAAAAATTACGCAACCGGGAAATTTCTCATGCAATAACTGAATTGTTTGGCTAGCTGTGTAGCTTTTAGCGCCATCCTGATGAAACCAAAGCTCACTGATGTCAACAAAAAATTGGTTATCATGGTTTGGTAGTGCAGAGAATTCACGGTGAGGGCGTTTCCTTGCTCATTTTCGAAATGATATGGGCTGGCATCATCGGCCCAACACTTTGTTTGGATGTGTTGGTTTTTCGATGACTGTTTGTAGATTTTGTGAGCCCCATATGTGACAATTTTGTTTGTTTACATAACCGCCTAATTGAAAATGGGCCTCATCACTAAAAATTAAAAATGCGTCGCATCGTGCAGTTTTTCAAACAGCCACTTTACAAACGTTCGACTGGCCTCAATTCTTGAACGAGTTGAACTTTATAAGCGTAGAGATGAAGATCTTTATGCAAAATGTTGCGCAAAGTTCCTCTGGTGATGCCTAATTGGTGTGAACGTCGACGAGTTGTTGTTCAGGGCTCATTTGCAACACTTATGTTATGTTTGGATCGCTACGGTCACTTCGAGCGTATTGTTTATATCTATTGTCAGCAGCAATACCTTGAGCCTCGAATTTATCAATTAAATTACGCACAGCGGTCTTATGAAATACCTGAATATCAGAAAAAGCTGCTGGAAATTTACGAAATGATGCAGTAAAATTTTCACCATTTTCATAGTAAATTTTCAAAACTAAAATTCTTTGTTCAAGAGTGTAGTGCTCCATAGTTAAAATTTGCCGACTTTTTACTAAATAAGTGTCAAAAGTTGACAGCTCAGTTCTTGACATTTTATCATTTGACCGCTAATTTTTTTCCCAACCCCAAATTTTCCCACCCTGTATTTTTACAATATTGTCACTTTTCACACTTTTTTGAAAAAATCGAATTTCTTTCTACAAATATGAATGTAATTGGAACCATTTTACCTTTTAATTTTTTTTTTTAAATTTAATGTTTTAAGTTGAATAAAACACACTTAACACTGGGAATAAGTCATACGCATTATTTTAAGTGGTTTAAAGACATTTTATTAAAGTGAAGCTATTATTTTGATAGCAGCTGTATGATGGTGCAGAAAATGTTTTTCCGGTCGCAGTAGGTTTAGAATATAATATAAGTATGAAACAAATACTGATGTCACTGATGTCAGAACCTAAATACTGTAGTAACATGTATTAATTAAGAAAATGCTTAAAATTCCTCAAATTATTACTCTGGTCACGTTATGCTAGAAACATAAGAAAATCAATACCCGTGTGTGCAATTTCAAATTAATGTTAACGATGTGATGCCAAAAACTTTCAATGAAAACCATTAAAAAATTATGGGATATTTAAAGCAGCAGCAAGAAACAAAAAATAAAAAAGAATGCTCAGTTTGTCATCATTCCTTGCTAAAGTACAAACTGTTAATGACAACGTGCTTAGCTCTGGGAATTTGTTCTTCTTTTGGTACTGACGGTTATCAAAACGATATAAAAAAACCGAAATGATAGACAAGAAATATACGTTTTGATGCTGTTTTCTTTTCAATACAAAAAAATTGATAAATTCATCTATACGTTGAGAATAGGAATAGAAAAACATTGTATGCCTGCTATTGTGTTGACCTGGCAACCAAACAAAAATTTTCATATCAAGAAAAAACTTGCGAGAAAAAATGTTGTAAAGCTTTACAGCATTTAAAGTCATTTAACAAGTGTGTCAAACAAACAAACAAACACATGCTAAGCCATGTCACTTACAACAACACCGTGTATAAGACAAATCGTCAGCATTAAAGTACTTTTTATTTCCGTTTTCCTGCTGTGCTCTTTTGACGACTAACAAAAAATTATTTTTTTATGGGTGACATATCACACATTTAAGTCAAACTAACGTTTAGCCTTTGCCAGAAAAAAAATAAAATAAAAAAATAAAAAAAAATTTTGCTGTTTTTTGTTTTTGCTTTAATGTTTGTTGATTTAAAAAAATATTTTTGTAAATGTTTGTTGTACGTATTTGCTGTTGACACCTCATATTCATATGTTTGTTTGTTTGTTTTTTTTTTGCTTGATGTATATATATATGTTTAAGACCCATAAATATTTGTTCAATACACATGTATAGGTACATACCCGCACTTGTTTTTTAGTTGCTGTCTTTCACTTTTTTTTTAAGAATTTTTTATAGCTTCGTTATGGCAACAGTTGTTTAAAGCATGTAGAGAAAAACTGCCATGAAAATTTTTTTAAAATTTTTATATTTACCGTTTTCAAGGTGTCATACACAAACTTCAAACTTAAGCAGATATACAGGGTTTTATGCTGTTAAGTTTATCGCTGTAAAAACCCGTAACTTTTAAAATCAATCTTAAAAGCCTTTAAATATTAGGTCATAGAGAAGTATAGGTTGGGCCTTTTAAAAGTTTAAACTTAAAAAAGCAATATAACAAACACGGTTTGAAATTTTGCCAAATTTATTTTGTTGTTGTGAAGTTCTATTGTTCCGGCTAGATATTAAATATTACTTCAGTCATATGGCTGCGGCGACTGGCCTCACAGTAACCCATTGGGGCATCCCGAATGTTGGCCTTCAGTTCCTTTCAGTGCCCAAGTTTCTCTGGTTTGTCGGCATAATACTTGTGTTTAACGGCGCCCCACAGAAAATACTTCAACGGCGTCAAATCTCAGCTTCTTGGCGGCCCACTGATATTATTATTTCGGCTAATTAAACGGCCATCAAACGTTTGAGGCAATAAGTCGATTGTAGCATGAGATATGTGGCTAACGGCACTATCATGTTGAAACCAAACATCGTTCAAGATACCATGACGAGCAAGCAAAAAAAATCTGTTATCGTTATGCGATAGGTGTTTCCATTGACAGTAATGGTTGGCGCCGTCCTCATTATCAAAGACATAAGGCCCAATGATGCTTCCGCTCCAAAAGCCGCACCAAATAGTCACTCGTAATGATTGCATTAGCCATGTTTGGGTTCTCTGAGCCACAAATACGCTAATTTTGCTTACTAACGTACCCACCAATATGAAAAGCAGCTTCATCTGAAAAGAGGACTTTTTTTGGCAAAATCCACATCATTTTGCAGTTTTTCGTTGGCTTATCTAGCGAAGCAAAAACGAAACAGATGGTCATGCGGCTTCAACGCTTGAACCAATTGAACTTTGTAAGGTGTCATGCCGAGTTCTTTTCTCAAAATTCGATGTAAACTGGTGCGTGAAATGTTCAATTCTTGAGAACGTTGTTTGTGGATTCTCACACATACTTTCAGCCACAGTTTTTATATTTTTGGGGTGTGTGCCCTGTATGAGCACGCCTACGTCTTAGAGCATCCAGAGCATTAGAGCAAACCAGTTTTAAAGACTTTAGCAATAAACTTGCGTATATCGGGCACTGTTGGTTCTTTTCTGCGACCAAATTTTTGAGGACATTTTCGTACAACTACCGACCTCATAGTTTTGGGAATAAATCTATTATATAAAAAGAAATGTTCACTTTGATGTCACCACTAACTGCGGAAACAGGTCTACCAATTTCAACAAAAATTTCGAAGATTTTTAGAGATACTTTGTAGATGGTTTGTGTTAAGTTTTCATAAAATCGGCCAAGGAGTTCCGGAGATATGGCATTTAGATTTTCTGATATACGCCCATACAAATATCCATAAAATGCCCTCTATTTTCCATATTGTGATTTTCTATTGTCATTTGAAAAGTTACCAAGCCATGCATCGTAATGTTTTATGTGTACAATGACATTCTTTAATATTGATTTTTGTATATCTTTAGAACCGTAAGAGTGGAAGGTTTTGAATTTGTTCTAAATGACTTCTTAGATAACAAAAACCATCAGTTAAAATGTGGGCGGAATTCGATAAGTGGACATGGTACCTTCATACAAAATCGATATTGTTATTGTATATCTTGAAGTTTCTAAATAACTTGGCTATCAATTCAAACCATCAATTTTAAGAAAATATGGAATTTTACATATCTGAAGAACGGTAACAGCTTCGTTATCTATTCATATCAGTCAAAAATTAGGTACAGGCAGGCTCCCAGTACGCGAGAGGGTTGACTGTAGTTTTTTATAAATCCCAACGGTGCTCAAGCGAAAATCGATTCATTTCGTTCAGTGGTGATAATATACTGAATTTTGTGATAGGATAGAATGACATAAGTATTGCCAGATTCGAAATGACAGCTGGCTTAAATTAAAGCCCTTAGGTAGCCCACCCGATATATTTGACGGGCATCGAACCTAGATTAGTCTTCCGGTGGTCTGCCCTTGTTAAGCTTAGAAATTTTTTTCGCAAGACTTAACTTTGAGAGATGAAGCACCGATCATTGACATATTTATTATCTCTGACTGTCAAGCGGCCATCAGATTCTTTTTGGGTGTGAATATTGGTTGAGACTGTAACAATTCATTGAATTTGGTTTCACGGTGGTATTGTGTGTTCCTCATATACTTTGCTGACCGGGTGGATATTCCAGGAGATTATGTGGCAAATAAACTTGCTAGAGTGAGCACACTTATGCCTCGATTGTCCTAAATATTCATTAATATGCAACTCATAATATTTTCCATAACCTCAGATAGGAAGTGGAGATTAGCAAGCTTAGGGCTAGAGTCGTTATTCTTCTTTGGACTGGGAGTAATTTAGGAAGCTTTCAGCCCTCAGAGTTGTTTAAATGAGTAAGAAAAGGTAAAATTCTGGGCAATAACCCTTCAACTAAAATAACCCTTAGAAATGTGGAGAAAACAAATCGAGATTGCCTTATACTGGTTTACACAACGAAAGCTTAAAGGGTTTTCAAGGGAAACATAGCACACATCAGCATATAAGTTGTAAGAGAATTGAGGAATATTATATCCACAAACTAATGATTTAAATCACTAACATCAACATAGATCCCATGGGAAGAACTGCTTCTCTCTCCTATTCCAATCATGCGGATTTCCTTTTATTTGGACACGCTGTCCATTGCTGAAAAATATTTTTTTCTTTACTACATGATTGAAAAATGTTCAGGAGTTCTGGTGTCTTGAACCTCTTCAATCTAGCGTGATCAGCGTGACGCTCCCTAATTAAGGCCCGAATTCTAGCTGAAAAGCAGGGCTCCTGCTCCGTATTAACACGCCTGGTCCTTAAAGGCCCACACGTATCATGTAAGAAACACCAATAAATAAAATAAATAGCCACCAGCTGTCGATTCATAGGATAAAAATCTAAACTACGCGTACCACTGTATGTACGATACGTAGCTTGTTCTGCCATGTTTATATCATAAGTGAAAAATGTTAAATCATGTTTCAAGAATCTTGACACTAATAATTGATCAAAACTAATAATTGAGCAAACTACAGGATTGTCTGCAGAAGAGTGTGGGTGTGGACATTTTCACAGGTGTCAAATCGAGCGCTATCATCGTACCAATTAGTGGATTATTCTCCAGCAGCTTGTTGTTGAAATCATCAACGATAATAACAACAGTATATTGAAAGGTAAATCCCTATGAGGTCTATGTACACCACCAACAAGAATCGATTTCAACTTAACTACACATTTAATGTCACATCTAACATAAATCGCAACACCACCACCTCTACTTACAATCCTAATACCATTAACAATAGTTGTCCTAACTGATTTATCATAAATAGAATTTTGAATATCAAAAGGAAACCAAGTTTTAGGAATGCAGATTATATCAATGTCAGACGAAGTTAATAGGTACCTGTACTCGTCAATTCTGCGGTGTAAACTTTGTGCATTAAGGTGAAATATGAAGCATATTGTAAACAGTGTGCATAGAACTAATATTCACACTACCATCCGAAATCATCTCGATAATTAATACCAAAAATTCTATCATATAACTCTGATATCGGTTTGCAAAATTTTACATAAAATAAAATAAAAATATAAATATTGTTACGCTTTACCTCTTTAAAAACGTGTATTTATGAGTTTGTCGATTGTAGTTAAAATAAAATAAATATTGTGCTTAATTTTTAATTAAAATCCTTTATCTAACATAGATGTGCTGAGTAAAAAACACAACGAAAGCTCTCGAACCTCCCGATATTTCAGGTAGATTCCATTTTTTTCTTTTAATTTCTTTTCTAGCCATGCGTATGTAAACATCTACCTTTTTAAGTTCTTAGTATTTGTTGCTGCTTGTTTATTGTCTGTTACTTGTTTTCTTTAATGCTTAATTATTGTTGTTGCCGTGTTATTTTTATTTACTTTACCTCTGCTGCTGTTTGTTGTTGTATATTTGGTTATTTGTAAACAGCACATATAGTTGTTCTTGCAGCTTTTGTTTATTTATTTTAGCGAAGTAATAAACGCAGAGGTGCCCAATCTTATTTTCGTAAAAATATAATAATATAATAACAGATATTGTAACTTAAGTCGCCTTTCATGAATGAGACCTATTTTCAGCGCAAGCACGTGGTTCAGAAAGGCCAGGAAACAACTGGTTCAGGCTCTCTATTTCATCTACAAATATCCGATCACCGTTAATTTGTTGTTTTGCACTGCTTATTATTTTCTTCCTCTTTATAGGGGTGGCCGCTCGCAGAATATTAAATTGGAACGTGTAAGGTGCGCATTCAAATAAAACTTCTCATAGGAACTAAGACCAATGTCCTTAAGGCGGGAAGCAAAAACCTTATTAAGTTTTCTAAAGTTTGCCAATGACTTGATGAAAAACGTTTCCGTTCTATACCTTTTCTTTGTTATGTGTTTGATTTTATCTAGCCGATAAATTAATTTTAGTTTAGGAATGAGAGCCGTGTGCCGCTGTGGTGTGGTAGGTAAGACACCCGCCGAACAGCCAGTAGGTCGTCGGCTCAATACCAGGCCAGACCATCTTAAAAAAGAAAACAATTTTTTCGACAGCGGTATCACCTCATAACATTAGCTAGTAACTATTGAAAACTTCTCTAAATCCATTTGCCGTTCGGAGCCGGCGTTAAACTGTAGGTTCTTTCAATAAGTTTAAAAATAGAATTGGGTGCAGCTCATTGACTGCGAGAATGTTACGGGAATTAATAATCTCTATCTCTATATCTATATATATAAAAATGATGTGTATCTTCGTGATCGCTAAACTCAAAAACTACTGGACCGATGTTGACCAAACTTAATATACATGTTCTACGGGGGGTGATGAGTGTTTCCGTGTAGTTTGAAGTTCGTCCGCCAGATGGCGCAATATTTTTTTGTGTTTTTGCACCGTAACTCAAGAACTACTGCACTATGCTGTGTTTCGTTGAAGGCGTTGGATTGTTAATCAGCGTGTAGTGGCGTTAATTAGCCTGATATCGACTGAAACCTAGCATCTTTTTATGAAAAAAATATATTAAAAACAATTAAATAAATATCTTTCACTCTTTTTTAAACTCTATTTGCGCAATAAGCCTATTTTATGTTTTGCTGAAGGCGTTAGGTGCTTGATCAGCGTGTGGCGGCGTGTAGCGGCGTTAAGTATACCGACACCGACTCATACATAACCTCTTTTCGTGAAAAGTTCGTGGGTGTCAAACGAAAAAAAGAACTTTTTAAATTGAAGATTAATTTATTTAAATTAAATATCGGGTCCGCCATCTAACGTTTTTTTTTCAACTAGTGCTTATTTCGTGAATGGTAACACTTAGCTCATGTCTGATTTGACAGATAATTAGTTTTATCCTTCCGCTGAACGAATATGGTTGTGTATACGCTTGAACAACGCTGGGAAATATTGCGACATTACTTTGTTCGATAGACTTACAGAAGATGCCGATTTTGGCAAAAAAATTATCTTTTCAGATGAAGCTCATTTTGATCTTGGCGGGTATGTAAACAAGCAAAATTACCGCATTTGGGGCACAGAAAATCCACACGCATACATTGAAAAGCCGATACACCCAAGACGAGTCACTCTTTGGTGCGGATTTTGGTCCAGATGCATAACTGGCCATTTTTCTTCGAAAATGAGCAAGGAGTTGCCGTTACAGTCAATGGCGATCGTTATCGGGCCATGTTGAACGAATTTTTGTTCACAAAAATTGAAGAGAAGGATATTAGCAATATTTGGTTTCAACGGGACGGCGCTACGTGCCACACAGCCGAAGCTACACTCGATGCTTTGCGTCCTGTTTTTGAAGATCGCATTATCAGCCGCAGATCTGACGTCGTTTGGCCAACTTGGAGCTGCGATCTGACACCGTTGGACTATTATTTGTGGGGTGCCGTCAAAGACAAGTGTTACGCCAACAAGCCAGAGACAATTGACGCTTTAAAGGACAATATTCGTGAAGCCATTAGTGAAATACAGTTGCACACAATCGATAATGTGCTTAAAAATTGGACCGATCGTGTAGGCAACTGCATGGCCAGCCGAGGCAGCCATTTGAATGAAATTATTTTCCATTATTAACAGGAAGGATTGTACTTTCAAATAAAAAAAGAAATTTGAGAAAATATTCAGTAGTTTTCTATAGCATTTTCAAAAAAAAAAGTTATTTGGCGGACCCTTTATTACATACATTTTAATAAATTAACCCAAGGTGTTAGTGAAAGTAAATTAACTGTATTATTGAAAGCTATTGAAAAAAAAATAAGCAGCAGGTAAGACAATAAAGGGCAGCCTTAATAATTAATAACTAAAAACACTGATTTGCTTTTCTTCGAGAGGCAGTTCAACATAAAAGAAACATTTGAGGCCAGCAACGCGGATCGAGCTCAGCTATCAAAAATATATAATTCCATTTGAACAATAATTGCTATGTCGATTTAGCGCACCTTTCATTCTTCTTCTAAATATCAATCAGACATGTCTTTGCATGCAAACCAGACTTACAGTGAAAATAAATTTCGAAGGCAAAACAACGTTTGCCCGGGTGTGCTAGTATAATAATAAAATGGGAGCCCTGATAATTTCACATATGTTTTGAAAGATTCTAACCTCTGATGAAACAGGATCATTTTCCTTTTGTTTTACTATTATTTTTAAGGTTTTGTTTTCCTCTCGCAAATTATCCATTCCGACAGATATATTTTCCAAAATTGTTATTCTTTCATTAAATGCAAGCAGCTTATACTTCAAGACTTCATACTTTTCGTGTAAATCTTTTAATAAGTCCTTCTTAAACTAGTGTGCAAGTTGCAATTTTACCAAACCGTTTATCCACACAGTTTTATATTTTAAAAGGTGAATCAAAGATAGAAGGACACGATGAACATGCTGCTGACTGATGATGGACTTCATTTATGCGTTTATTAGTAGGAATATGCGGACTGCCAATACTTTAAAAATATTCAAAACCATACTTTTGTCATACTCTGGCCTAGAGAACGCTAAGGAGATTAACTCGGTTACACAAACCAATAGAAAATGTATTAACGTAAGCAATTTGATGTAAAGAAGCTGCTTGAATCGACAGTTTTGTTTTAATGTAAAAAATTTAAAAAATGTTTAAACACAAAAATCTGCACACTGGATTGGATAATTTGATGGAAGTTTGATGGCAATCAAAATAATTTTGGTCAAGTATCGTTTGTGTTTTATTTGTAGAAGATAACAAAATTATGTAGTTTTTTTGGCTAAAAAAGAGGTTTCAATAGAATTCGAAGTAAGTATAAAATGGCTTATAAACATATGTGACTCAATTACATATTTACATCCATCTAATTTGATGTTTTATAAACAAAATTCAAAGTTAAATAATGTTTTAAGATTTTTCTATAAATCTTTGTTACTTTTTCTTCGACTTGTTTTCCATTGATTTAATTTTATTGCTTTTTCTTTGAAACCTTTTCTACAGTTTGTTTCTTACATCAATCGAGCATCTCACATTCATCTCCAAATGCCACAATTTGTATGTGACATGTACTTTTTCTATTTTGCAAATTTAAAAATTGTTCTCCTTTCCTTTTTCTTTTTCGTTTTTCCTTTTTTTTTTAATTTTTCAGAATAAAACTCTTGAGCTCATATGTGTTCACTTGAAAATCTGTTACAAATCGCCACAAACAAATACTTTTACAAATGTTAGAAATAAGTACACATACATAAAATCAGCCATATATACATACATATACATATGTACATACACACACGTTTAGAGATACACATAAAAAACGTAACAGCATTAATAAATTTGAATGATTGAGAAAGGTTAATTGACTAGGTTAGTATGTAGAGAGAGAAGAAAGAGGGAATACAGAGTAAGAAGACAGCCGCCGATACGTTCGTTAAGTAAATTTTTCCATTATATCGGCATATAAACGGGTTTGTTTTAGGCAACCAAACTCTCTTTCATTATTTACCCTTTTCACTTATGATTTTCAGTTTCCTAAAACTTTAATGATACTTGAGATTGTGACATGATGCCCTACACTAGTCTAGGCCAACCAAGAAAAAATAGAGATAAACTTGTAATCAAAGAAAAGTTTGAAAGCTTAACTAAAATCTAGAAAAAGAAGAAGACCCGCTGTTTGTTAATAAGTGTGGCAATGGCAACCACTTCGATCACAGCCTTACTAGACATTTTGTAAACAGATATACATATTAGGTGTGAAGCGTTACGTGATACAGAGCGTAATGGCTTCAGGGATTTTGGACACTCTGTGTGGACAATATAGGCTGATGGCTTGCTTCTCACAAATCTGTTGGGAAATTGGTGGATATTGATATCTGATCGGTAATATTTGTCGAACAGAGTTTCTGAATAAATACTAGCGGAGATAGATTGCTATGCGAGTGGATTTGGGATAAGATAGGAAGACTAAATCCAGGCACAGTTGACCAATAAATCGGTCCGTCATCACAGAGACACATTTCCTTAAAATGAGTGTAAAAGCAGCCCGACGGCCTAATAAACCTGGCTATTAAGTTAATCTCAATGGTTTGGAACTTTCGAAGCTTGGTATTAACTTAATGGCCAGATTTATTAGACCGTCGGGCTGTTTTTAGACTCATTTTAAGGGCGAACAAAGGTGAAAAGTCTACACTAAGCTAGAAACGAGCATTGAAGTCACTCTTCCAGGGAGCATATTGGCTCTCCACAAGACATCCAATGCTTTGTTTTAGAGTCATTAATCAAGCTGATTTTCAAGATCAGTAGATGCTTGATCTATTGTAGCTCGCCTCCATAAGATTGTGTATGTAGTGGCAAAGATCCTTGCTAAGTGGTGGTGTCATCTCGGTGTAGGTGAATCTTCGCCGTGCGGCAAACCACACTGTGCCTCTATGGCACGAGTGAATACAATGTGTTCACCAACGCCCCCACCTATAATACCACCAAGTGAATATTAATTCGAAGGCGTGTTGTTAGGACATTCATAACATTCACAACTTGGTGAGGAGTCGTAGACTATCTAAACTCCTGCCGTAATATAGGTCACAGCACCCGGTTGAGGAGATGCAACACCACACCGAGCCTTAGGTCTAAACCACAGCCACCGAAGCTCTCACAAGCGGGCCTACCCAACAATCGGACAGAGGTCGGATTTCCATGGAACCAGAATACCTCTGGTCAGGCTAAGTGATATGTGAGTGTAAATACAACCACGTGCCGCCTCCAGTTTTGGCCGTACAGTGGCTCCGGACTGGTCACCGGTAAAGCTAAGTGGTGGTGGTGGTGATCCTTACTTACCATTGTAATTTTTGCCAGTAGGTGGCCTTTTCTGCTGATCTTTCGTGTAATGTTTTTCTCCTGAGGTAAGTAGGAAGATAAGGGGCTTCTTTTAGATGAATTTGTCTGGAGGGAGGTTAAAGTATATTTATTAAACACTCGTAACCACAATTAAATTTTTTCGTCATGCCCTCTGCTGGGCATTCGAACCTGGGCCGCTTGTGTTTTATGTGTGCGCTCTATCCACCACAGTTCGCTACCCTCCCAAATGAATTGTATAATGTTTTCCATCTCCTCAATCGATCCACAACCTCGACAGAAATCAATCACAGCTTCTCTGCGGACGTAGCCATTACGCAATGACCCATTATAATACATACAGTAGAGGAGATATTCCCACAATTAAGTCTTAACAGTTGATTGATACGCCTTTCATCCAATCTTAGCCAATCTAGGTGAGCGTAGCAGTAAAGCAAGATTTTTCTGCCCGCCATAGTTCATTAGTAACACAATTACCTGAGATGCTACTATGATCAGAACCCATATGAGGTGAGCACAAAACTGTCGCGAGAGTATTCCAAAGGAATTGCAACAGCCTAGAGCTATAAGTAACACTCGAAAGAGATCTAATAGCTACCTGGCTATCAGAAATGATATACTAATATAATTGCCAACACCCATAGAGAGAGATGTACTCTTAGCTACGTAGTTTTTGTAAATGTCGAGCTATGACGCTAACACTTAGCGGAAATATTAACAACAGATGTACCAACTTAACAAAGTAAAAAAAAAAGAAAACTGAAATCTGAGCAATGTGATAGTCACACGGGGGTTACTCTGGAAACTTTTTGATCAAGGTAGTATATGCAGTAGTAGCAAGGGATAGAATTAAGGTGTTGAAGAAAAATAACCCAGAGGTCAAAATATCGTTCAGCCTACTAGCAGGCGTAAGTCAGGACTATCACGGAGGACATCAATTCATGGAAAATATGTGGCCAAGTGGGACTTATATATTTTGCAAAACCGATTGGTAATAATAACCGGTGAATCAAATTAAGGACAGCGCTAGGCAGGTGTATTCATTATCTTGCTGTCGGGTAATAAAGGCATAACAACCTCGCTATCATAATGTAAAGCCGCTGAAGGTGACAAAGGTTGAATTGAGGCAATATTAGTTAGTTGGTTACAATGGGTAGACGGACGCGGGATCATCTTACTTGGTTCCACAATTGATCTTATTGTGATGGCCATAGAAATTAGTATCCAAATGGATCTATATGTCATCGCCTCGGCCCAAAACAAATCGACTACATGCATGTACAAAGGAAGAAAGCCTGCTGACATTTACACCAGTTAGGTCCAATATGCAATGCAGAAACGGATTGCCAAGGAAAACAGTCCTAATATCCGACAGATTCGGACACTGACATAGGAAATGTTCGAGACTCATCCTTCTCAGTCTGACGACTCCTACAGTAATGGTTTTGCATGCTATAACGGACCTAGTCAATGTGAGTATCAGCAGAATTTCTTCTTTTTGTATTTCTCTGGTTATAGACTATGTTAATACTTTCAGTATCATTACAGAACAATCTGTGTAGTAGCGCTCACCACTGTATCTTTGCTTTATAGATTTCGAGAAGACCTTTGACAGAAGGAAGCATGAAGTGATATAGAGTGAGCTGGCATGTATTAAGAGTTTATATCGCAATATATCTTGAAGAGTTAGATATGGCAAGCTATTAAGTGGACGGATAAAAGTGACCCAGACTGCTAGCATGCGCTCCCGCCACGCAGTGCCCAGTGATAACAGCCACCTGGATTCGTAGCCTTTGTTGCGGCATCCCCATAATAGACTGCGAACAAGCCCGATTGTATAGGGGCCAGATTGATTGATACTGCCCAACATGTATCGCAGCGAAAGCCTTTCCTCGCTAGTACGTTCGCCACACCATTACCATGGGTGTCAAAGTGACCTCTCACCCAGATAATCTCCAGGTAGGAATGACTCGGCATTTCATTTAGAGATGCCTGACATTCATATACCGGTCGCAACGTTGAGTAGACATCGGAGAGCATACTGATTGCATCGAATACTCTGTAGTAGATCATTTAGTACGCTACCCTCTTTGTCACAGAGACCTCCGCCTATGGAACATTGCAGTGGTCCAGAAGTTTAAACGATATTCTCACCCCATGTGGAGATATGCGTAAATAAAAACCTCCGAGCATTTTGACCCGTCTGTGTACACCCAAACAGAGGCGATTCCTAAAGCCAATTCTGGTAAGATGCTTACAGATAACATTAAGGCACTGGACTGGAAAGACTTATATGGCTCTTCGGTCATACTAACAAAGTAGGCAGGATCTATAAGCATGCTGTAGGGAAAACCTGATGCTAGCAGAACAAATAAACTTTCGAGTTTAGGAGAGTGGCGTACATTTTATTCATGGTTGAGTTCGATAATTGTAGGGCATGAATCGAGGGTTTCGTATACTTTCACTGCACATGCCCCGCTTTTGATATGAACCTGATATGAATGCCCTTTTTTGCAGGAAAGAAAGCGTCATAATCCTTAAAAAAAAACAGAAATTGATTATCTTGTAGTTTAGCATATAGAGACGACTATTACTGACACTACCGTACTTGCTTTTTTTTTTGCTTTACAAGTGTGTTGGAGTTATTCAGCATATTCAGTAAAGTGTGTGTATAAGAGTCTATTTTCACCTTCATGAATACATGCACACACTAATATACATACCTACTAGCATATACATATATAGTATACATCAGATGTATGTAAAGGGTCTACCTATACATAAAACATATTCAATCATACTCATACACTTTCATTTTCAATTTTATTCATCGTTACTGTCAAGGTAAATGATGTTGAGTAGAATTTCTCTATTTTTCTCTATTTTTTCATGTCGTTTTTTTTTTTTTTTTTTTTTTGCTAAAGGTTTATGAAGTATTCAAAAATGTCACTTAAACACAAGAAAAAAAAAGAGAAAAAACTTTTATAAAGTGTTAGAAATGAATATTTTTGTTGAAAACATTTCAACGCCAAATTAGGGGAAAAGGAAAGTTTTGCTCTTTTGATTTTAATAAATCATTAAAATCATGTTTAATAATGAAATATTCTTTTACAAGAGAAGAATTTCATTAAGGTAGAAACGTAAGAAAATTTTAAGAATTTTTTTTTTTTTTTTAATTAATTGAATTTATGCCAAAATAAAAAATAAAAAAAAAATATTATAAAAATAATAATATGATTTCACTTCAAAGGATATTTATTTTTATAATTTTTGTTTTTGTTTACACAAATTTTTATATGCGTAATTAGCTTTTAATTTAGTCATATAAAAGTGTATTTTTAACGTTTTGAATAATAAAGTTAAAGGGAAATTGAATTGTCAAAAATATATTAAAAATATTCCCGCCCTTTAAATGTAATTAGCGGGTTATTTCCTTTGTGTTTTAAAAATAAATTTGATTTTGTGAACACATACATCTACTCTGATAATAAATTTTAAAAAAAAAATATACTACACAAACATGTAAAATGTATTTTCTAAAAATGTTGGAGTTTAATCATGCAAATGATCTTAAGAATTAATTATTTTATTTTCAATTTCAGCTTTGAGTTAAGAATTCAATTTTTTCTAGATGAGTCGAATATTTTAAGATTTTGTCAATAACACAATGCAACAAATGAAAAAAATTTTTTTTTCCTGACCATGTATAACCACTAAATTGTTTTGATGCCCTATGGCCGCCTAATTTTAAAAATCATCAGCATTTTAGATTCTATGGATAAGTTTTTTTGTTTAGAAATGTTTTTCTAAAATGTGAGAGGCTGCCTCATACATCTTATGATAACGGCATTTATACCAATATACAAGGATAACATAACGGCTTTAATCAGCTAAAGATAATTACGGAAATGGAAAAATCAGAAAACTCATCTAACATAAGATATAGAGGAACAAGAAGTACCAATAGAAAATTACAATCAATAAACAACTCTATCAAATTCAACAAGAACTGGAGGCGAAATATACGGTCCGCCATCTACCGTTTTTTTTTCAACTAGTGCTTATTTCGTGAATGGTAACACTTAGCTCATGTCTGATTTGACAGACAATTAGTTTTATCCTTCGGCTGAACGGATATGGTTGTGTATAGCTTGAACAACGCTGGGAACTATTGCTACATTACTTTGAAAATCATGGTAATGTTGCAGAATCAAAAATCATCTTTTCAGGTGAGGCTCATTTTAATCTTGGCGGGTATGTAAACAAGCAAAATTGTCGCGTTTGGGGCACAGAAAACCTGCACGCATACATTGAAAAGCCGATACGCCCAAGACGTGTGACTGTTTAGTGCGGATTTTGGTCCAGAGGCATAATTGGGCCATTTTTCTTCGAAAATGAGCAAGGAGTGGCCGTTACAGTCAATGGCGATCGTTATCGGGCCATGTTGAACGAATTTTTGTTCACAAAAATTGAAGAGGAGGATATTAGAAACATTTGGTTTCAACAGGACTGCGCTACGCGCCACACAGCCGAAGCTACACTCGATGTCTTGCGCCCTGTTTTTGAAGATAGCATTATCAGCCTCAGAGCTGTGTCGCTTGGCCACCTTGGAGATGCAATTTGGTACCATTCGACTTATCCATAGAATCTGAAATGCTGATGATTTTTCAAGTTAGGCCACTATAGCGCATCAAAAATATATATTGAATATCAAAGGTATTTTTTCTTTTTGTATACTGTAAGCATTCAATTTTTTCTAGATGAGTCGAATAAATGATTTTTTTAGATTTTTTTTTAGATTTTTTCAATATTTTCTTTAACAAAATAAGAAAGAGTAACACCACTATTATTATCTATCCGAATCTGTACGGACAGTCAGGCTGCGATCAGGGCATTCTCGGGTGTCTACTCGACATCACGACTGATATGTGAATGCGGGATATCTCCAAACAATATGGCGTAACATTAAGACCTGGAGTTTATCTAAGTAAGGGGTCGGATACCCGGGGGAACTGTGTGGCAGATGAACTAGCGTGGAGAGTGCTCTCCGTGGTAACGAGGAGACTGACCATGTAGTTTGGATGCCACTTTCCTTTTGCAGTCTTCTGGTTCTGAGATACATGTTGGGTAGGCCATATATACGGTGGGAAAATGAACCCACGCGTTCTGTATCAAAAAAAAATTCTGGCCTCTGTACGATTGGACTTATTCGGAGTCTATTTTGGAGATGCTGCAACAAATCCTGGTGGCTGTTATTACTGGGCACTTGGAGGTCCACCATTCAATGGTTACTGTAGGGGTGGTCGCCATGAGGAAGAAAAGAAAAATGTTGGGCAAATCTTGTGCCAGTGCACAAATCTTTCGGATATTAGGACTGCTTTCTTTGCCTGATGTGAGTATCAGCGAGATCTTTTCTTTTGTGCATGCATCTGGTTAGTTCGGTTCGGACCGGGACGCAAACATAAAGGTCTGTTTAAACGCTACCTACCATGGGCGAGTGGAATCAATATTAGACCCAAGTGAGCTGGACGAGTGTCTGGCTCCCTAGTAGCACAATTGTCAATTTTCCCCCTGACAGTGGACCAGCTAATACCACAGTACGGTTCTGGTCCCACGACACAAATGTACGTGCCCCGTCTTTTGAGTTCATCAGTGAACTCGTTTTTCAAAACATTAGTATGCCCAGGCAACCAAAAAAGCGTTACTCTGTTCCTCAATACCAGTTTGATGACATTTGTAAAGCACTCGCGCACCATTCTTGAGTTTATATGCTCCGAAGAAAGGGTCCTTAGTGCCGTTGAGTATCAGTGTATATTTTAATAGAAGCGCCCCTGACTCCACGTTCTATATTCATGCGCACACAGATGGAAATAGCCTGGCCATTTGCCCATTGGTTCCCAGACTTTGGTATTGGGCTCAAATATGCCGGCACTCACACCACTATCCATTTTAGATCCATTTGTGTACCATTGTAAACATTGACCTTAGGCGCCGCTAAGGGACCCTAAGTAACTTTGTAATTTACCAAACAGACTGCTACTGGGCGGTAGTTTTCAGAGTAAGTAGCCTGATCTGTTTTAGGGACTGGTGTTACATTAGACACCTATTGAAAATGTAAGCTAATAACTGTGCAAGTGTTGAAGAGCACTTCTTAAGATTCGGTGCCGCGATGCCAACATTTGCGGAGGACTTGTTAACGTCTGAAGAGTTGCGAGATTATTAAGGATGCTCTCTATCTCCTTAACTATTCATCATCGTGCTGGATGATAACACTAACGAAATCTACGCAGAGTGAAAAGAAATTGCGTGAATGCTAATTGAATATTCTTATGCAAGCAAGATTAGGAGACCTCTAGAGATTAGCACGCAATGTTTAACTAAAGATAAATAGCAGAAAAATCAAAGCTTTAAAAATTTACAATACAAGTCCTGAGAATTTTATGCAGCAAGTCCGTCCAGTGGAATTATCTTCATATTCCTTATGCTTATGCAATTTTTTTATTGTTTATTTATTTATATTCTACACAAACATTAAACTACATAAACACTAGTTAACATTATTAATTTAAATTATACAATATCTCGTACAAGAGCTCTCTAGTATAAATAATATGTATGTACTCGCATGTATAACAATAATTACTTTTGTGGGTATATATTAAATTTTATGTACCTCAAATAAAGAATATCTTATTTTAATTTTATATATTTGTAATGAAAAATTTAAAAAAACATTAATTTTTTTTTTCGAATTAATTAAATTTGTCAAAAAAATTAAAAGAAAAATAGTATAACAATTTATAGACTTAGGCACCAAAATTTTTTAATTTTTAGTCTTTGAATAGTACGAGATACGTCATTACCTGTACAGGTGTTAAATCTAAATCATTTGTCACTAAATAACAACAAACAGTTTTCACATTAGCCCGTCTAGTAGTTATGATAAAACATCGGGACTAAGTTTTGATTTTGTATGATATTGGATTTATCCAAATTTATCCAAATTTATCCAAAAAAGCTTCAGGGGGTACAAATCCTTTTTCCAATGTATCAATAATATATTTTTCATTTGTATAATAAGGGGCCATTATTAAATTATTCCTACAACATGATGAATAATAAAATTATCAATTCTTATTATATTTGATAAATTGTACAAAGTATTGTTAGAGATATATTTAATATAATTGCTTTCAGAAGATCTAAACTTAGAAACACAAGCCCTAAGACATTTTCTTTCGAAGATTCTTAACTTTTCCATGTAAGATGGTGAAATGTTGAACCAAATAGGACAGCCGTAGGTAGTTGTTGGTCTAATTAATGTTTGGTACATAATAACTTTGACTCTTGGTTTAACATACTTTGAGTAAAATAAGGATTTGTATTTGAAAAAAGCTTTCCTCGCTTTATTTAATATCTCATTTATGTGATTATTTATATATAAAAATTTATCCAAATATATACGAGGGCGGATTGATATTGAAGCTACCTAAGTAGGAAAAAATTTTTTTTTTCAAAAACCATTCATTTTTCAACATAGTCTTCTTTTAGCTCAATACACTTAGTAAGACCATTTCCCAACTTTTTTATACCATCTGAATAATACGATTTTGCGAACTCCTCAAAATACGCATTAGTTTCGGTAATCACGTCTTTTTTGAGATGAATCTTTTTCTTGCGAGCCATTTTTTCAAGTTTGGAAACAGGAAAAAGTCACTATGGGCTAAATTTGGACTATAAGGTGGATGATCAACCAATTCGAAGTGCATTTCTCGTAATTTTAGCATCGCATTAGATACAGCATTAGATACTGTGTGAACCGGTGCGTTGGCTTGAAAAAAGAGCACTTTTTTCTTTTTGAAATGTGGTGGTTTTTCCTTTATTGCATCAACCACTTGATCCAATAATGTACGATAATACTCTTCTGTGATTGTGGATTCCTTTTCAAGATAATTGATGAGCAATATTCCGTGTGCATCCCAAAATACAGTGGTCATAACCTTGCCAGCCGATTTCGCTGTCTTCGCCTTCTTCGGAGCACTTCCACCAGCTTCCACCCATTGCTTCGATTGATTTTTGGTTTCAGGTGTAGTGGTGGACCCACGTTTCATCAACAGTTATTAATCTACGCCAAAAATCAGCAGTATTATGCTTTATCATGTGATCTGTCGAACTCGTTTTTGTTCAACACTGAGCAAACCCGGCACCCATCTTGCCGATAGCTTTTTCGTATGGAAATGTTCATGCAAAATGTTGAAAACACGTTCATATGATATGTTTACCATTTCAGCAATCTCGCGGATGACATAACGATATCTGGGATTTTTTTGATATTCTCTTCAGTAACCACCTCTTTTGGCCTTCTTATTGATGGTACTGTTGCAGTGCTTGTTCGGCCCCGTTTAAATTCAGCAATCATATATTTTACCACATAATCTGACGGAGCAGATTCGCCGTAATGTTTATCAAGCTTTTCTTTTTTCTCTTTCGCCGTTTTGCCTTTCAAATAATAGTGTTTAATCGCTACACGAAATTCACTTTTTTCCATTTTCCAAGAAACACAAAAGTTGCTTACTTCAAACGACTACAACAAATAAACTAATGGAAGAATTTGACTAAAATTTTAACAGCTGACGTTTGACAGATCGTAATTTCTAAGAAAGAAAAAGCTTTTTTGTTTATGCTGCCATCTAGCGCTAGGTAGCTTCAATGTCAATCGGCCCTCGTACCTAAGTATTTTACTGTATCCCTATTTGGGATATTAATGTTGATTCCAAATTGTTTCCAAATTTTCCTTATATTAGCATTACATTTATTAACTGGTGGTCTAAATAGAATGGTTTCACATTTTTCTGTGTTAGTTTCATTATACCAATCAATTGTATATTTTTCTACCCTATTGAAATTTGTTTGAAGATTTTGATTTATTTTTTCAATGGTGTTGTCAGCATTATATATTATAATATCATCTGCAAATGATATAATATTCCCTATTTTGCTCAGAAGCTCCAATATAAATAAATTAAAAAGAGTAGGTAAGTTCACTGTACCTTGTTGTAAACCATTAATAATTGTAAACGTGTTCTTACTTTCAACATTTTGATGAAATCTTTTAAAGGATTTATTGGTGATCATATTATAGATTAGCAAAGTTTGGTAAAACGGAAATTATAATTATTTAATTTAAATATAAGACCTGGAACTCAGACGCTATCAAGTGCTTTTTCCATGTCTATTAGACATGCTCCCGTGCAAAGTTTCTTATTCCAATTTCAGTTGATATTTGAAGTCATTAAAGTTATTGCATTTATTGTAGAAGAATGTTTGTACTTGAAACCAAATTGTTTCTCACTTATTAAATTTTTGTCCTTACAGAAGGAGTTGATATTATTATTAATACACATTTCCAATATTTTACTAATATTAGGAAGCACGAAGGCTTTTTGGGTTACTTGCATTTTCATCTTTTTTAGGTAAGATTACAACTTTAGTTTCTGTCCACCTAATGGGAAAGTAAGAATTGTTTAGCATATTATTAAACAAATTACAGTATTCGAAAATAATTTCATTGGGTATATTATATTGGTATTTAATATTTGGTATTTTATCAACGCCAGAAGATAATCTACCTTTTAATTTATGCAAAATATATATAATTTAGTCTCCCGTTATGAAATAATTTGCAGCTTGAATATCATTCATGTTATCAGCCGTTTTTTCGCATGAAAAATTTATTAAAGCAGTTTGATTATTTTCGTAATTACTTCTCATTTCTAAAAATTGATTAAAATAGTTATTAACTTGCTCCTGTAATCTATTACTGAGAATGATTGGTTTGTGTGAATGAAGAGACTCTAAATAAGCTCCAATAGCATCCAACATTTTTTCTTGATCACGTCTTATGAAGTTATTAAGGTTTTATTTTTCCAGTTTGTCAGGTAAAATACCTGCTCTGTTCAATATGCTTTCCGAGTCTTTTGGTATTTTTATATTCTGAAGAGTTAAAGGTTTCAATTTCTTAAAATTCTTTTTAATCTCTTGAAACATGTGTACTGAATCCTTTGAATCTATGCCAGTTAATTTTTCTTGTATATATTTGTTAAAGTTTTTTGAATTAATTTTCTAATCATTTTTAGTTTAACCTTTAATAGGCTTAGTGACGATTATGCTTTATGCTATCTGTACAGTAGAGTGACACCAAGTTGGAATTCAGAAACAGATATAAACAATAAAAGATTAGTCAACATTGCTCTTGAAATAATAGCAAATTTTTTTAAATAAAATTTGTAGTGTTTGGCGACTATGATCGATAATATTAATCAGACTAATGGTTTTTTAATTTTTAAATATTTATCTAATAATTAAAAAGTATATATAAAGTGCCATTTCTTATTTTTAATTAAACAAAAAGTATATTTCAGTTCATTAAAAAAATATAAAGCAATTAAAATTTATTACTTTTCTTATTCATATTTCCATAAAAATTTAATTTTTATTTATAAGTTCAGCACTTAAAAAATATTCTAAATATTTAAGATGCGAACTTCTATTGAAAACATAAAAATCTTACAAAATTACAAAAAAAAAAAACAAATATAAAAAAGATATAAAATATACATATACGAGTATATATATATTACAAGTGATTATTGCTTTTACCATAAAATTCAATTTCATATTTTATATGCCACATCAATCTTGCAACACTTTGTTTTCTTTTTATTATTTTTCTTTTGATATTTTCTTATATTTTTCTTGCTCTTTTTTCTGCTGAATTTGTTGTATTCGAAATAAAATATAAGAAATTGGTTTTTATTACAACTAGAAAAAATGTGTGTTTGGTTGGGTGTATATATGATTGTTACTTTAAATGTCCAATAGATTGTAAAACCACTGAATTTTCTTTTATTTTTATTTTTTATTATGAAATATTTTTTGGCTTTTAGCCATATTATCTTTCTATCTCTGTCAGTGTGTCTTTATCTAAACACGATGAGGGAGTGAGGGAGTTTCGTCTAAGACATTGATTGTGATAGTTGTGTTGCAATATCAAAACTGTTGATGATGGCTTTTATATTGCCACAGCAATTGTGTTGACATTTTTCTTTTACACTTGAACGGGTGATCTAAGGGTTGTCCCCATTTCATTTTTTTTTAGTTTTTGTACCCTACACCAAAGGATATGGTTAATGTATGTAGGATTTGTGCATATGTTTGTAACGTATAGTAATATAAGTCAGACATCTAAATTTTTTCTGTTGGTACGTATCGTTACTAATTCTTAAGATAACTTTTTTAAAGCTAACTTTTGTTATCTTGGAACAATAGGTATTTAATAATAATCAATTAATTTTGGCGATTTATTTCAGGTACCGACAGAAAAAAATCATTGTACAATCAATTCAAACAATATTGATTCAAAATTGTTTAATAATGATTTTTATTCATTATCGTTTCATGTTGATTCAATATGATTTTACAATAAAATAAAAATAAAATTTTTTCATTTAAAATAAAACTAGAAATCATGTGAAATTAATACTGTAGCTCTAGTTACATCAAGGTGATAATCCTGTTGAAATAATGCGAGATTCTTATTGAGTCAACATTGTGAAAAGTTAAAATAACACGACTTTTATGTTAATTCAATACGAAATTAGTTTTTATTAACTATGAAATCACTAATTAAATATGAACTCTCTTGAGAGCTTTTACAAATAGTTTGTCAAATTCTGAACTAGTGGTCTGGGAGATTGAAGCTAAACTTTTGTAATAGGGCAGAAAACAATATACGTACTCTTATTTCACAATGAAAATTTTATAATATTTCATAAAAAATCATAATGAAAGGCTCCAAAAGCAGATAATTATAAAGGGTCCGCCAAATGTATATTTTTTTTGAAAATGCTAAAAAAAAGACTGAATATTTTCTCAAATTTCTTTTTTATTTGAAAGTACAATCCTTCCGATTAATAATGGAAAATAATTTCATTCAAATGGCTGCCTCGGCTGGCCATTCAGTAGCCTACACGATCGGTCCAATTTTAAAGCACATTATCGATTGTGTGCAGCTGTATTCCACCAATGGCTTCACGAATATTGTCCTTTAAAGCGTCAATTGTCTCTGGCTTGTTGGCGTGACACTTATCTTTGACGGCACCCCACAAATAATAGTCCAACGGTGTCAAATTGCAGCCCCGAGGTGACCAAACGACATCAGCTCTGCGGCTGATAATGCGATCTTCAAAACCAGGGCGCAAAACATCGAGTGTAGCTTCGGCTGTGTGGCACGTCCTGTTGAAACCAAATTCCTCCTTTTCAATTTTTGTGAACAAAAATTCGTTCAACATGGCCCGATAGCATACGCCATTGACTGTAACGGCCACTCCTTACTCATTTTCGAAGAAAAGTGGCCCAAATCCGCACCAAACAGTGACTCGTCTTGGGTGTAACGGCTTTTCAATGTATGCGTGCGGATTTTCTGCGCCCCAAATGCGACAATTTTGCTTATTTACATACCCGCCAAGATCAAAATGAGCTTCATCTGGAAATATGATTTCTTTGGCAAAATCGGCATCTTCTGTAAGTCGATGGCAGGCCCACTTAGCAAAGCGTATACACAACCATATTCGTTCAGCGGAAGATTAAAACTAATTATCTGTCAAATCAGACATGAGCTAAGTGTTACCATTCACGAAATAAGCACTAGTTGAAAAAAACCTTAGATGGCGGACCCTTTAGTTAGAAAAAAAAAATCATTATTATTTAGTTAACCTTAAACAGCTTAGAATTACCTATTGATGTTATTGTATTAAGATTTGGTTGATTTTGTAAACGAGAGACAACTTTATCGGAAATCGTTTCAGGCAAGATATCGTACCATTGTCGTACTGTTCAAATAATCAAAGAAAAATGGAAAAAAATGGAAATGAATTATAAAATAAATACATGTCTAAACAATTTTCGTCTTTAACTCCCTTTTTCTTCAACAGAAACAATCAATTCTAGGAAACAATCACGAAGACCTATACCTGGTATTACTTTCATTTATCTTCCTTTGAAACATATCTTAAGCTCTCAAAACAAGAAATTTTCAAAACCAAAAGTTTAAAAATAAAAATAAATATACATACATATGTAATTGCCTAAGTGACAAGGAAAATTGTATTCTAGGGATCAAAAAAAGAAACTTTGCCCCAGGAACCATATCTCTACAATAAGCTCTGCTGTTCCTTAATTTCACCCAAAGGTGAAATTTTGAAAAATCCCACTCTGACTCATTTAAAGTACTCCAATCGAGTCTAAATGTATGACCGACCCCCAGTAACTTTAGAGGGCCGACCCACCCATGCTAGTGGTACACGCCTTGGTACCTCTCTAGGTGGGTCCCCATACAAAAATTCCAAAAAATCACCATTTTTTGAACTTTACATGAAACAATCAGCGAAATGGCTTTTTTGTTTTGGAGTTATTTTTGGAATACAACTTAATAAGAAAAAAGATACTTAAAACAATTATATTTTTTTGCTCTCAAGTATGGGCAATTTCGCACCGCTCTCTGATTTCGTCGCCATAACAGCGTCTACATTTTCTGGTATAAATCATTTGGAAGCGCTAGCTAGAAATTGAACATGTCGTTCCGTTCCTTGTATATGTGATGAAATGTCTAGATCATTGAACGGTGGATAATCTTGATTTAATAATTCTTTCAATGTATCGTACGGAATACTTCACGTGAAAACAGCAGTTGGCAATTTATCTTTACCTTGTGGCATAAAGTGAATAAGTTTTGTTTTTAACTGTACTAGTACAGCTATTAAGCAGTCAACCTTTCTCCCTTTTTTCTTATCTTTTTGTTACTTCAGCGCTCTTCTATTTGTCGTTACTTTCTTGCATCATTGATTGTTGCAACTACAACTTTGAAATGTTGATGTTTAATAAAGAGCAACACAATTATTGTTGATGTTGAATGCTTTTCTTTTTTTTCGTTTTTGTTTCATTTTTTTTTTTAATGTTAAATGTTCATTTTTTATTGCTTTTTAACTGTCTAAATATTTTATGTTGCATATAGAAATGAACGAGTGTTGCTTGTTTATGTAGTTTTTTTTTATATTTTATTTTCATTTGTATTGTACATTGCTGTTGCCTGTTGATGTTGCAGCTGCAATTTAATATTTTATGTTGTATAACATCTGTTTGTTGTGCTAAGTGTTGTGTAAAGTTTACAATATGATTGTTATTTGCTTTTGCAACATTTTACTCCCACACTCACTCAAGTTATTTACCTTGCGTTTATGATTTTAAAGCCATGGGGTATATGTGTGAGTGGTTTTACGAGGTTTTAAGCTAATCAAACAGCAATATTTTGAAAAGGTTTTTTAAATGTGAAATATTGCTTAAAAAATTATTTTTGTCAGGTTTATTGTGAAAGAATATTTTTTTTTTAAATCCACTAATTGATTATTACTCATACGTAGTGCGGTATGGGATAACTTGTTTGGTGGTTTTAATTAAATATTACTCATACCACCAGTGGCTCATTGTAAAGCAGATGGGAACAGATAAGCTCGTACGAGTCTTATCTGGCTGACAATTAACTACAGCATACGAGGGCGGATTGACATTGAAACTACCTAGCGCTAGATGGCAGCACAAACACAAAAACTTTTTCTTTCTTAGAAATTACTATCTGTCAAACATCAGCTGTTAACATTTTAGCCAAATTCATCGATTAGTTTATTTGTTGTAGTCGTTTGAAGTAAGCAAGTTTTGTGGCCGAACAAGCACTGCAACAATACCATCAACAGAAACGCCAAAAGAGGTGGTTACTGAAGAGAATATCAAGAAAATTCTCGATATCGTTATGAATTATCACCGGGTCAAAATACGTGAGATTGCTGAAATGGTAAACATATCATATGAACGTGTGTTCAACATTTTGCATGAACACTTGCATATGAAAAAGCTATCGGCAACAAAAACGAATTCGACAGATCACTTCACAGCGGTGTTTGGACATAATAAAGCATAATCCTCTTGATTTTTGGCGTAGATTAATAACTGTTGATGAAACGTGGGTCCACCACTACACACCTGAAACAAAAAATCAATCGAAGCAATGGGTGGAAGCTAGTGAAAGTGCTCCGAAGAAGGCGAAGACAGCGAAATCGGCTGGCAGGGTTATGGCCACTGTGTTTTGGGATGCGTAAGCAGACGTATGTCGCTTTCCTTTTTGAAATTGTTTGTTTGTGTTGTTGTTAATCTTTTTAGTCTTTCTCTTTAGCGCGCACAACAAGAATTCATTAACACTACTACACCAAAAATTTCTGGTTTTAGTCACATCCCTTTTAAAGTATAACTTAATACTTTTACTTGGGTTACTGTTAGGCTTGCGAGATGGTCTTTAATTCGCTTGATATACAAGAAATTTTAGCACATGTCAGAACCAAGATAAATTAAGGCTTATCAAAACTTGTTTGCCTCATTAATGGTTTAGTCTTGTAAAAGGTATTGCAATGGGCCATAAGACTTCCGAGTGAGCTCGTAAATCACGAGCTATCCGCATAACCTCATCTAACATAACTTCTGAGCGAAAAACTAATCCATTTACGTTTAGCAGGCCGCTACGGTGTATAAATTTACACCATTAAGAGATTTCAGAGATCGAAACAAATGATGATATGGTATGGTGGATGCATCTAAACTTCCCAGCCAAACTTCTTAAGTGTAGGGTCATCAAAGACGTGTGTGGTCTAGTGTTGTCATAATGCAATACAAAACCTTTTCTGTTGATTAATCTGACCGTTTAAATTAAATTGCTTACTTCGGTGGCATATCTTTATCTGTTTGTCCATATTTTCAATGATTGAGATATAATAATAAGAATATTTGAATGTATTTTGTATACACAAAGATACTTTAGATGTCCATATGCACAGATTCATATTCAGCACAATTCTGAATAAGATTTGCCTGGGAATTTTTTCTATATTCCCTATTCCCCTATTCTTAAAGAAATTTTCTCAGGAAATATTTCCTTTTCAACTAAAAAAAAAAAGAAAATTCCCCAGGGAAATAAGTAAGTATTACGAAAGTCAAATAAAGTCCCATAATAATTATGCGAATAAATTCCCTTGAATATTACAAGAGAGTTGTCCTAGAAATCATTAAAGTAGTAGTAGAAGAAAAATTGGTTAAATTAATATTATTTTTCAATTTCCTATGGAGTTAATTTTATAACATAATGTGCATCTTAATAATAGAAAACCAAATAGAAAGTTCGAGGACTCTATCTTTTAGAATTACGAAGATATACCGTAACAACTATTTGTATTGTAGGAATGGACGATAAATCAAAAATAATATTTTTATCCCTTAAGGGGATGCCCCTTACTTATGCAGTGCATTGTGCTGGTACTAGGAATAATCGTAATAATCATAATCGTATCCACCGTTATTTTTATCAATAATGCTGCCAAGACATCAAAATTCGTCGACGTCTTCTATTAAACTGCCGCCTAGCTCTTACTAGTGAGGCGATATAAGTAGATTTTTATTTCTTCTCCGTTACTCCTCTGTGGAGCATATTGGCTTTCCACAAAGCATCCATTGGCTTTTGTCAGTTTTATTATCGGGTTGATTTCAAAACTAAGCATATGCTTAGTTTACTGTAGCTCGCCTTCGTATGAATATGTAGTGGTAAAAATCTTTGCTAAGTGGTGGTGGTGATCCTGACTTAGCTTTGTAATTTTTTTCTGGTAGGTGGTGGTGTTTTTTCCTGATCATTCGTCTAATTCTTGTCATCATCGCTAGAAGTAAGCTGGAAGGTCTGTGGTTTCTTTAGATGGATTTGTCTGGAGGGAAGTTGAAGTCTCTTTATTAGACACTCGAAACCGCAATACATTTTTTTTTCGAATTTGTCCTCTGCTGGAGATTTGAACCTGGGCTGCTTCTCTTTTAGGCACCCACCTAAACATTATTCTCATAAAATTTCCATAAAATTCCAACAAATTCCCTTTCATTGATATACAAAATAGTTTTGAAAAAAAAAAAAATGTCCAAAAGGAAAATATACCAGTTCAGGGACTGTAATGTGGAATTTTTGTCTATTGGTTTGTGTCAAGGTTGTGAATGTGTTACCCTGGTAATGCCGTAATGATTTGTGTATTTGACGGCATTGCCATACTGATTTAAGTATTTGCCAATTGGGTAACACCATATTACATGTTTCAAATTAACGAACATAAAATAGATTTGAAAGCGTTTGAGACATTTCCGCAACATTCCCAACTGTAGGCAATTTTTAGTATAAAGAGGTTGCTTTGCCAACGTCGTTTTGTAGTCATAGAGTAAAGTCGTGTTTAAGCGTAAATAAAAGTGTTGTATAAACGAATATTAAGTACAAAATTGAGGAAATAAAAACTGTAAAACAACAACAAGATGGTGTTTATTTTATTTTGACTCAATTAAAAAGAATTCAAACATTTTAAGAAGATTAAAATGATTATTAAACATTATTATGATTTAAACTTGTGTAACTGTAAAATGACACCCGATAGAAGTGCTATTTCGTTAAAATATGAACGTAAAATCTCATGATATTGTTTTTCTATTTAAATTTCTTTACCTGTCTATTTCTTCTTCATCATTCGTTACATTTTCCTAATTTTAGAAAATTTTGCAAGAAAATATTTAAAAGAACAACCAGTTCCTTTCCTTCCTTCGAAGCAGAACAAATTTTTTAAAAACAAGTAAGAGTGAAAACCCTTTAACTTTTGACTTTTACTTTTAATGCCACCATTTTTTTTAAGACCTTTCAACAAACTTTACATTTCAAATGCCACTTCATAAGCTCACCAGCACCATTCATGGCTGCGTAGTAATCATTAAAAACGAAAAAGAAGAAGAAGAAATGCATGTAACTTTTTGTCCAGGGCCAAATACGAGTACATGACCTTCTTAATGAAACAGCCTCAACCATAAGAAAGTCATTAAAGTTAAGTTTTAAGCACAAGAGTTTATGTCTGCCAAATGAAAAAATAAAAAATAAGAAGAAACATTTGTATCTTAATGACGTGTTAAGCCTGTTACAGCTTAAAGTTGCACTTTTTGCTACAAAATGAGCATAAAAAGGAAGAAAAAAACAACTTTTTTTTTACTAAAATATGCCAGTAGGACTATAGGTGTTAATGCTATCGAAAGTTTTTAATTTGTCTAAAAGTAAAAAAAAAAAATTTAACTGAAAAGCCCTTAAATACACTACTCATTAGGTTGGTTAGATGTTGTTTACCAAACTTTCTTTTTTCCATTAATTGTGCCATTTTTCAATGTTACACTTTATTCTTCTTCTTTATTATTTAAGCTTCATCATTATTAATATTTTTTTTCAACATATTTTCTCTTTCCTTTGCCACATAGTGTCATTACTTGTGCTCTAGCTGAGTAACAACATATGGCGGCACATGTTGTCTGGCTTAAAAAAGTGATGAAGCAATTACCGTTATAATGTAAACAGTTTTGTCAATGTTATAACTAACGGTAACTGAATACATATGTATGTGTGTTTGCTATGTTTTTGCAATATATTTTAAATGCAAGTATTTTTTTATAAAATATTAGGGAGGTATTTAATACATCATTTAACAAGTCCACGGTCTGAAACATACAGTGACTTCAATGCCTAACTGGACAAAAAATGTTTTCGCAGATAAGTCCTTTACAAACGTAAAAAATGTAATAAATGTTTTAAATTAAAAAAAATATATTTTTAACTCACTACCGGCGAATAACACGATGATTTTGCAGAAACCCTTCTCGTGGATGGTGAATAATACAGGGTGTCCGCCGGGTAGGTATACTACTTTGTTTGTTTATAATTTTTGATTATTACGAATGTTACGGAGCAAAAGCCGACTTTATCGCATCTTTATGTTGTTAGAAGACAGTCTGGTATTTATGATTTGAGTTACTGTTTTGTTTACCATGTCATAGTCGAGTATTGGATTTATCTTCCAAATGCTTTCACGATCAATTGAATTGAAATCTTTCTCAAAGTCAGTGAATATTATGTGCAGAGGCAGGCTAAGCGACTAATGAGACCCTTTAGCCATAACAGGAAGTTGCGCCACATGGTCAAGGCAAGTATAAGAAAATTGTGTTGACTTCCTGACGGGCAATTACTATCTTAAATACCACCTTTTCAATCTCAATGTGGTACCTGAATCGGAGTGTCGCCTGTGCAGGAGGGATGACGTAACATATTCTCTCTCTGGAATATTTATGGAGCTCTTTATTGAGACTGAACAGATTCGTCGACTACTCATTAGAGATATTGCTGTCGTCATAGGTAAAAAAGAGGGTGTTCTTCTGAAGACTGTCTCGACTGCTATTAACGGACGACTTGGAGAGTCACGATAGGTAGCGCATTTAAATAAATAAATGTAACAGGTTATTCAATAAGTCCGTAAGATTACACAGAGATGGGTTTAATAAAAGGTCCGCCATCTAACGTTTTTTTTTTCAACTAGTGCTTATTTCGTGAATGGTAACACTTAGCTCATGTCTGATTTGATAGATAATTAGTTTTATTTTTCCGCTGAACGAATATGGTTGAACAACGCTGGGAAATATTGCGACATTACTTTGAAAATCATGGTAATGTTGCAGAATGTGTGCGAAAATTAAGTACGGATTCTTGGCGGGTATGTAAACAAACAAAATTGTCACATTTGGGGCACAAAAAACCCGTACGCATACATTGAAAAGCCGATACACCCAAGACGAGTCACTGTTTGGTGCAGATTTTAGTCCAGAGGCATAATTGGGCCATTTTTCTTCGAAAATGAGCAAGGAGTAGCCGTTACAGTCAATGGCGATCGTTATCGGGCCATGTTGAACAAATTTTTGTTTACAAAAATTCAAGAGGAGGATATAAGCAACATTTTGTCTCAACAGGACTGCGCTACGCGCCACACAGCCGAAGCTACACTCGATGTTTTGCGCCCTGTTTTTGAAGATCGCATTATCAGCCGCAGAGCTGATGTCGTTTGGCCCCCTCGGAGCTGCGATTTGACACCGTTGGCCTATTATTTGTGGGGTGCCATCAAAGATAAGTGTTGCGCCAACAATCCAGAGATAACTGGCGCTTTAAAAGACAATATTCGTGAAGCCATTGGTGAAATAAAGATGCACACAATTGATAATGTGCTTAAAAATTGGACCCATCGTGTAAGCTACTGCATGGCCAGCCGAGGCAGCCATTTGAATGAAATTATTTTCATTTATTAACCGGAAGGATTGTACTTTCAAATCAAAAAAAAAAAAAAAAAAAAAAAATTGAGAAAATATTCAGTAGTTTTTTTTTATAACATTTTCAAAAAAAAAAAAAAATATTTGGCGGACCCTATACAATTTTTTCCATGTGATTTTTATTTAGTACTAGTTTTTAAACGATAGGTGTATAAATTTGGCAGCAATCTGACTATTGGTTAGTATGTTAGAGCATTTTGTGTGAAGCAACTTTTGTTATTGAAAAGAAAAAAAAAAAAAATCGAATTTAGAGATTTGGTAAAGCATTGCTTTTTGATGAAAACAATACAGTGGAAACCAAACAATAGCTTGATAAATATTATCCAAACTCTGCTTCATTAAGACAAATAGTAGGGAAGTGGTTTATTGAATTTAAACGTGATCGTACCAGCACAAATGATGCAGAGCACAATAAACTCAAAAACAAGATTGTTATTCAAACAAACATCAAAAAAATTCACAAATTGGTTATAAATGGTAATGCTTTCACCATTTTACAGGAATATTTGGGTATGCGAAATCTCTGTTCAAAGTGCGAGCCGCGTGAGATCACATATCGTGCCGTAAATCGATGAAAACTATGGCAAAATTAAATGAATTGGGCTTCGAATTGTCTACCCACCTACCATATTCGCCTTTTTTGGCCCCCAAATCCCTTTTCCTGTTTTCAGAACTCAAGAGAATGTTTGCTGGAAAGAAATTTAATTCCAACGATGAAGTAATCGCTGAAACTGAGGCCTGTTTTGACGAGAAAATGAAATCTTGCTATAAAAGTGGTATCGAAAATTTGGAAAATCGCTATACTCGTTTTAAAGACCCCAAGATTTATCGAAATTTTGTTTTTTCTTACCTACCCTACGGACTCTATAAGAAGAAACCCTGCTTAGCTCCTTGGTAGTTGCTGGTTAGTAGCGTTATTGGTACGATTCAACAAGACTTTGTTGGGTATTCTTATGGTACGATTCTCTTTCCATAAATGATCCATATTTTAATATTTATACTTCAAAAGCCGGTAGAAAAGGTAATGGTTTAAAGCCTACCATTTTTGTCCTGGAGAGATATGTTGCAAAGCTTTAAAATTTTATAAAAAACTGTTTTAAAATCATCATTTCTGGTGACTGTCTTACTCTTAAGTGTAAGATTGTTTATACGACTGCTTTAGTCCCTTCACGTCTCTCGTTTTGCAAACTTTACTACTTCCCTATGTTGTATTGTGAAAGTGAAAAAGTAGCCTCCCTAATAACCAAAAACCTGTGGTTAAACTGTCACATTTTACCTTAGCTTTACATACAGGCCACATATTTCCTGATAATATGTGTGTTTAATGCTTTTTTTTGATGAAAACGAGTACGTTTTTATAGACAAATATGGCTGTTAGACTATCACATTTAGTTTAGAAAAAATATACGAAAAAAATTGAACCAAATGGTGTCTCTTTCTCCAACCTTGTAACTCATAACCAAAAAATTTTATTTTGCTGCAGATTATTTTAACTATATGCGGCATTAAGTTGTCGTGTTTCTAACACTGACAACACCATCATCATCAACGTTATTATCAGTAGTTGTGTAAGACAACAAAAAAAAAGAAAAAGAAAATTGGGCAAAATATTAATAAATTTACTTTCTTAGCTAATGACAGCAGGATAGATAATGACACACTTTTTGAAAAAGTTTTCAAGGCTGGTGTCATTTAAAAATTTAAAGAATTTTAATATTTTAAAATATTTTAATTGAATCAGTGAATTTGTGTTTGCATTTTTCAAGATTATGTTGTTCCACCACAATGTTTTAATTTAATAATTAACCAGCGCTTTGCGTTTGCAATTGCAAGTGGTTTTTTCTGGTACTTGCCACATGAAATATGGCTTAAGGTGGTTTATAAATCGTGGCGTGCACATGTGTAAGAGGGTGACGCTATAAATCCTTTCTTGCATTCATTCACAGCCATATGTGCAAGCCAGCTATAATTTCACAATTAATTATTACAATTTTAACAGAAAAAATATGCTGAAAAAAATATTTATTTTGTTAACAAATTGAAAAAAGTTGTTACTTTTCTCTCCAAAGCAAAAGCAATAATAAAACAGAAAAAAAAATCTAGGAGAAAAAGAAAAAAAACACTGTCACTTGATGACATTGATTTATGTTGCCAACTGTAATTTGTATGGTTTAAGACAACACAATAAACCGAAAACACATGGACACACAACAACATCAACAAAAAATGAAAGAAAGACAGAAAGAGAGAGCAAATGAAAAATATAATTATGAGTGAAAAGAAAAAAAAACAAATTGCACATGAGAGAAATTATTAATAAATGTAAACAAATACTGTTGCTTGCATTTTCCTAGTGAGTGTATGTGAGTAAGTACAGCATAAATCAGAGGCGAAAGTGTGAGTGAGAAAGTAAGCAAAAATAGTGATTTATAAATCTGAGTTGAGTATGCGTGCGTGTGCATGTGTTGGTTGGTAATCACGTACTGTATGGATTTACTAGCAGTGTTGCCTGCATGAAAACTAATGATCAACTGTTGGAGTTTGTAAAGTTAATATATTTACTGTTGCTGCAGCTGCAGCTGTTAACAGTGGGAGGTGTAGTATTTCTTGCAGAAGTACAAAATTAAATTACAAAGTAAAAGCGGCTGGCTTTTACGATTTAAGTAAAAATTGTTTGTTTGAGATATTATGGGTTTTACACATTTTTTGCTTACAACTTTTTATGTCAAGTATGTTTAACTATCTATCTATCTATCTAATTGTAGGTTAAGTAACGAGAAAGTGGTAGCTTAGAGAGTGGATACTACCTGCAGCGATATCACCTAACTTGCCACCGAGTCCAGATTAATCAGTCGCCACAGTGAGCACGGAGGTCCCATTTGAATGCACAACTTTAATAAATTAAGTTAGAAACCAGTTTGAAATCCTTACTAATCTACCAATTTACCTGATATCATAGCTACGTCAAACCATCAAGAAAGCGAAAAACGAATGAGAGAAGTCTAAGATGAGCTTACGACAGACATTTAAAAAAAAAGTGTTCCACACTCTCAAGTTCTTCAATCGATATATAACCCCGACAGAAATCACTTGCAGGTAAGAGCAGCCTCTCTGCATACATACTCATTACTTACAATGAGCTATGAGCATAGATACAGTAGAAGAGATGCTCATAACAAAGAATGACAATTAGTACTCAAAAATGGACTACACTTAAGGACTTCTCTATATTTTTTAATGTTGTGTATACCCATGCACTAACAACATACAGATATATTTCCACTTCATACATATAGCAAACTTATCTGTACACAACCATCTTAAATAACTTAAATAACATGTTTGTATCCATTTTATTCGCTTTAACTACAAAAAATACTTAAGTGCGCGCATACTTATGCATTCGAAGTATAAGTATCAATGGACATGGTAAAATGTTAAGAGTACATTAAGTACTCATGTGTTTAATAGATACTCATACTTGAAGCGGGTATGGATGAATAAAAGAAATGGTATGCTACCGGAATTAGGCAGTAAGTAATAAGCCAATCAGAGTCTTCACTTTTTCATTAGCAGTTGAACTCTTAAAGTGTACGCTACAAGTTTTAATAATGACAAACTGTGCCGAAATTTTTGAGATTCCTTCTTTACTCTGGATTTGCCAGCGCTCAGCAGACAGATACTTTTGTCTAATGAACAGTTGAGTGGAGGTTAGAGGTATACCCTCATGTGTAGATGGGTGTTTGGCAGAAATGTGGCCTTTATTGCAAATTCATCAGCAGCATAATTACATGAGATGCGCCTGTGATTAGTAAACTATATGAGGGTGACACTGAATGCCGCAATCGTCTTTAACGAGTTTAGAGTTAATAGCCACACCCAAAAGAAATTGAAAAAATGAAATACTTTAGTAAGGAGGTGGCCCTCCTAGAATAATGAAGTCCATAGTAATACCACAAGCATAGGAGCTAAACCAGGGATCAAGCAGTCTTCACAGTAAACTCTTTTGACTTCAAAATAGTTCTCACAGACACTCCTAGAAGGATGGAGTCTTACTTAGGCCAGAGGTTGGGCCCATTGTGTTACCTAAAGGATTAGGAGCTTACTACAGAAAACTATTTTGATTCCAGAATGAATCTCGCAATTTGGGTAATCTTTATTATGGAGAATTCAGTCAAATACAATGAGAATAAGGAAGCCAAAATCGTACATCGACTGTAAAAAAGGACAATTTCTACAGTCTAGCATAAACCAGATACATACATATTTCCCGAAACATACCAAGTGGAACATGGAGGCCTAATCTTAAATCAGTGAGATGGACCAGATTCTATTTTTAGACTCATTGAATGAGACCTACATTCTAACGACGGCTCGGAACGGCAGATGCATTGGTTAGAGAAGTTTTTCATAGCGTAATACTCGTAACCAATCGCTAGTTAATATTATCCTGCAAAATGCAGCCAGGGTATAACGAGTCTATCGGACCCGTGAGAAATACAATAGTGCTATGAATAGCACTTTGTTTGTTTATAATTTTTGATTATATGAAAGGGAATGGATCTTATACTGATAAATGTTTTATATAATATTGGCAGTTATGTATAGAATACAATATCAGATAAATGCCCGCCTCTGTTAGCCTCACAAATGCTAGCCCTTTTGAGTACATTTTTCATTACATTCCCACACATTTCATGCGGTACCTTATTAATTTCATCACGAATATTTTATTTGAGTTGCTCCAGCGTTTATGGTTTGTTTGCATATCAGATTTTCAGATATCCCCACAAAACGAAGTCCGGAGCAATCAAATCAGGTGACCGTGGAGGCCAATCAACATCACCATTCCTTGAAATAATTTGTTGTGGAAAGAAGTCGAGCAGTAATTCCATTGTAATCCTGGCTGTATGCGATGTGGCATCGTCTTGTTGAAACCACATGTTAGTCAAGCCCAAAGCATGCAGTTGTGGCGTTAAAAAGTTTTCAATCTTATCACGATATCGCTCCCCATTGACAGTTACCGTTACGCCGTCTTCAGTTTCAAAGAATTGCACTTCTAATAGATGCAGAGGTGACTGATGAAAATTTTGAGGGTTTTACAATGCTTAGAACCGACCATTCTGTTTACTCACATAACCATTCAAATGAAAATGTGCCTCGTCACTCATTATGATTTTTTCATGAAAATCGATGATTAATTTTTATAAAATATTGTAACGATTAAAACAGGTTGGTTTACTGAATATTTATCCATAATAAATTTGCCACGTCTATACTTCGCGGCTGCCAAATATGAACTGTCAAGACTAATATTTACCAAAATAGCGGCAAAACAAAGTAGTATACCTTCCCGGCGAACATTCCCGGTGTGTGTGGTCCCCAAGTATTACAACTTAGGATAAACTTCACAGGGTGATTAATAGCCATTAATGCGGCTTGAAACACACTAAAATATCCGGGAATCTAAAGATACGTCTTACGGAAGACATTACATTCACCACCATCCGATGTAGTAAATATCATTCAGAACTTGAACATAGAACATTTAGTCTTATCTCTACAAGTTAAGTAAGCCTAGATAGAAGCATAGGTATAACCAGAAGAGACAGTATGCAATCGCCGCTATTCTATTAGGGGCAGTCCGCCAGATTATCACTTCCTAAAGAAGTTCCGGTTAGATAACCTTTGAGTTGATTCAGCGAATAGCATTAAGCATATCATGCAATTGTAACCAGGTCCTCAGTTTCGTTTTTTTTTATAAAGTTTATTATAATATGTTTTTAATTTCGTAGATTACTGAATTATCTCTTAACATTTTCTAACTATTTCTGTTTTCTTTTTAAGATCGCATTGAAAAAAAATATAATAATAAGGTGTGCTTCAAAATGATAAGGTCATCTTAATGTCTGCTTAATTTATAAATGTTACGTATGGTCACCTTATTAAAAAAATTCTACGTTCAAATAGATGAATAATAAGCTGGTTATGCTCTCAAAGATGTATCGCTAAATTCAATGCATCAATATGATAAGTTCAGTGATTAATAAGCTATTAATCTCATAAGTAGGTATCACAATTTAAACAATATCTGCGCGGTATGGGTCGCCGGAAGCCTTTGCCGCCTTATGAACAAGGACAAATTGTGACACTTCATGAGCAGGGATTGAGTATGCGTGGAATGGCGAAAGAACTAGAACGATCTTTATGCAAAATGTTCTCAAAAACAGACAAAATTATGGAAAATTAAAAAGCACGGTTCGTCCTAAGATCCTGACTGCCCGCAAAACTCGGCTAATTTCACGATAGGCCTCGAATTCCATGAAAAGTGCGGCAACAATAAAAGGGGAATTGTAATCAAAAGCTTCGAAAAACAATTCTAAGAGCTATCAACGGCCCAGTCTAACCTTGTTCGAGCAAAATTAAAAAAGTTCCCTGTCTGACTAAGCAGCATAAGATTAAACGTAAGTAGTTTGCGAAAAACAACAATTGGCATCAGGTAAACATTTTTCTAAAAAAGTTATAAGATATTCCATACATTTTTGGGTTTGTGGGTAATTTTTTCTGATGAGAAAAAATTTAACCTGGATGGACCCAATGGTTTCAATTGCTATTGGCGAGATTTAAAGAAAGAGCCCTTGTTTTTTTCCAAACGGAATTTCGGCGGTGGCAGTTTGTTGGTTTGGGCTGGCTTTAGCGTACATGGTACCACGGAACTTTACTTTCCTTCCACTCGAATGAATAGTTTAGAGTACCAGGACATTCTGCCTGAACGTTCGCTGCCTTATTTGGCTCAAAAATGCTCACAAAACTATCACCTTTCAGCAAGATAACGCAGCAATTCATGTCAGCAAGTCGACCAGAGAATGCTTTGAGGAGCACAATATTAAAGTACTTGATTGGCCAGCACGTTCCCCCGAATTAAACCACATGGAAAATTTGTGGGGACTGCTGGTGAGTAATGTTTATGCAGAAAAAAAAAGTTTTTTCGTCACTCCACGCATACTCAATCTCTGCCCATGAAGTGCCATAATTTGTCCTTGTTCATAAAGTAGCCAAGGTTTCCCGTGACCCTTACTGCACAGATGTTATTTAAATTATAAATTATTAAAAAAATAACAATTGTGATACCTTCTGATTAGATTAATTGCCTATTAATCACTGACCTTATCATTTTGACACATTGAATTTTGCACTTACTTACATAAATTTAAATAAAAAGAATATAACGGTACATGTCCATAAACAGAACCGGCTTATTATTCACTTATTTGAAAGTAGAATTTTTTTTAATAAGGTGACCATACATAACATTTTAAAGTTTGGATGAATTGAGCATATATTCAGGTGACCTTATCATTTTGAAGCATCCCTTATACCAAACTATTCTCAGTTTTTTACTTACAAGTAGAAGCAGTGAGCGTTAGGATGGTATCACTCCCATTTCAATAATAAATCGTTTCCATAATTGTGTAATGCAGTGAAGTGCAATTGTTTTTAATCGCCGTATCTATACAACTCCTATTATTGTGCGACGGTTACATCTTGTATTAGTTACGTTGAAGTTTTTAATTCTTCTAGAAATTATACAGTTTATAGCCTTACGTTCAAAAATTTTGTTCACGAGCTTTTTAATTTAACAAGATTTATAAATTTTTTCTAAATCATTGTTTCATTTATTTCTTATCACTTTTATCAACAAAAAAAAAAAAAAAAAAATCCATTCAATTTAATATTTAAAATTGCACAAGTACCCTGCACTTGAATTTGGAATGCCAGCATTTAAGTTTTAATAAAAATGTCACAAATTTTCATATACAAGAAAATGCTTAATAATTATTTTTTATATTCTTTTTTTGTGTTTCCAACACATTTAAGCGTTTAATTGAAATTAATTTAATGATTTTATTTTATTATTATTATTATTTTTTTATTTCAATTGAAGATACTTTACAATGAATTGAAATAAATGTTCATCTGACCAGAGAAAAAACAAAAAAAAAAAAAAAATATGTATCAGTCATGTAGAAAAAAGAATATTATAAAGACAGTCATCAGAGCCAATTAATATTTATTTAATGGTTGCGATTTTCTTTAAAAGAGAAGTTCAATTAAAATTTATTTTTTTCAAAAAAATTAATTCTTAATACAATATTTGTAATAAGAATTTATTTTTAATAACTTAGACATAAGACGGTTACCTTTAAATGAGTTCCATGATATGAAGTAAGTATGAGGAAATTTGTCAAAATCATTTCTAAGAAAATTTCTGATTAGAACTTTCGGAAAATTTCTAGATTACAAAGGATATCAAAACTGTTACTAATTGACCGATTATTGCTTTTTAAGTATTCATACTTTATTTTGTCTGAATATACACGTTGATTTACAAAATTTGATTATACAGTAGAAACTCACAAATTCGAACCGTTACAAATTCGAAATTTCCAGAAATTAGAACTGGCCTTGTCAATGTATTGGACGCTCTGAAATTGGAGCAGGAGGTTCTAATTTCTGGAAGTTTTATTATTATTATTTCATTTTTTTATTTTAATAAAACGGGGCATCGCCAAGTTATTCGTGGTGTGTACAATTTCGTCATATGCGTGTGAAATTTGATATGCTTGCACAAATTTGGTTTAGTTGATGACTGAGGATTATAGTGAAGTGTTTTTACGTTTAAAATTTAAAAAAAAAAATGCCATATAAACGTAAAAAATACATTGTCTTTGGATACGAAGGTTAAAATATTAAAAAGACTTAATGAAGGCATGAGTGGAAATCGTTTAGCTCAATATTTTAATGTGACAAAATCTTCCGTCAGCTACATAAAGTCAAAACAACAAGAAATAATGGATGCAGTTAACAGCACCTATCAGGAAGCAAAATAAAATCTTTGCATAAGACAGAATATGAAGAAATGGAAAAAGAAGAATACTGTCACAGGAGCTATATTAAAAGCAAAAGGTTAATTTTTAGTGAAGTGTACACCGATAAAGATGAAAGCACATTTACTGCAAGTAATGGATGGTTTTCCAAATTTAAAACCCGTCATGGAATACGGTTTTTAAGAATTGATGGTGAAATACTTTCGAGTGATGTTGGTGAGGTCGCTCAATTCCTGCACAGATTTCGTATTGGAAACGTAAATATACAATGCTGATGAAAGCGGTCTATGTTTCCGCTGCCTGCCAGATAGAACATTTGTCGCTAAAAAGCCAAGAAGCTTTAAAGGGTTTTATAACCCACTTCATTATGACTTCCCGGATATTTAATGATTGGTTTCACAAAATATTTATCAAAGAAGTATATCTAACCAAAGCATGTTTTAAGTTCCATATTTTTTTTTAATTTTTTTGTTCTACAGGTCATTCATTTTTCTGAAGACAATAATTTGGCCTCAAAAGCTCTTCTGCTTGTAGATAACTGGTAACCGCTCATGCACCAATTGATAAACTTCAAAGTGAGGATGGTAATATAATTGCATATTTATTGCCGCCAAATGTAACAGCAGCAATTTAGCCAGTGGATCAAAATCCTATTTGAAAGACAAAACTCATTTACAGAAGTAGATTGCTATCTCACTAACTTGGTGATGATGGTGATATTGATAAGCTTTTGAAACAATCATGGAATGAGGTACAACCGACAGTGTTTAAAAATTCTTGGTCCAAATCACTAAATTGGGATTCAGGCGATAGCATAATTGAATTAACGATATCAGGATTGCAATGAAGTTTTTCAACTAAATCTTGATCATTTGAATGAAATTATGCCAAACAATTCTAGAAATCTAAATGAAATCAAGAAATGGAATGAAGATGTGTTTACTGACGGATCTGGTGCGGAGAATAGCGATGAGAAGGCTTCAGATAGCAGCGATGTCGATATTGCCAACATAATGCCAGCTATTCCTCATTCAAAAGCCCTTGGAGGCATCAATAATGTTATAAAATGGTGCAAAGCCAGTGATATTTTGCCAGTTAACACACGTCTAGACTTTTGGACGTTTGTAACGATATAGTTGTATCCAAATCAAAAAAAAAGTATTACTGATTTTATGTTAAAAACCAATAAAATACCTAATATTTAAAACTCTTTTTAAAAGTTTTTCTACGAATTTGATATGTTTAATAAATTAAATGTTAATGAATAAAAACTGTTTTGTGTTAAAATAAAGCTTACATAACTAGTTTTATTATAATTTTATCATTTTCTTAAAAAAAACAAGTATACAGAAATTCGAACTTGTCAGAAATTCGAACTGGCCGGTGCACAAAGTGGTTCTAATTTGTCAGATTCTACTGTATATGTAGCAAGTATTTCGGTATATTCAAATATTTAGAATTTTTACTAAATCAAATTAAACTGTCGTGTTGTTAAATTTCCTTGAAAAATCGGCATTTTTGGAGTCAAAATCGGCAAAATTCCAGGCCTGTAGAGCGATACAGTAACTTTTAACGATACGACAATCGTAAAATAAGTCGATATTTTTTGTCGTTTGCAGTAACGATTATGTGATTTACTACGTATACTTAAGCGGTAGTCGGCAACCCTCTTTTTCGACTGGCAATTCTGTCAAATAACGAAAAAAACAAAAAAGAAAAAAAATCAAAAAATAATTTTGATGTATAAAGGGTCCGCAAAATAAATATTTTTAAAATCCTATAAAAAAAAACTACTGAATATTTTCTCAAATTCCTTTTTTTATTTGAAAGTACAATCCTTCCGGTTAATAATGGAAAATAATTTCACTCAAATGGCTGCCTCGGCTGGCCAAGCAGTAGCCTACACGATCGGTCTAATTTTTAAGCACATTATCGATTGTGTGCAGTTGTATTTCACCAATGGCTTAACGAATATTGTCCTTTAAAGCGTCAACTGTCTCTGGTTTGTTGGCGTAACACTTATCTCTGACGGCACCCCACAAATAATAGTCCCAAGCTTCGAGGTAGCCAAACGACATCAGCTCTGCGGCTGATAATGCGATCTTCAAAAACAGGGCGCAAAACATCGAGTGTAGCTTCGATTATGTGGCACGTAGCGCAGTCCTGTTGAAATCAAATGTTACTAATATCTTCCTCTTAAATTTCTGTGAACAAACATTCGTTCAATATGGCCCGATAACCATCGCCATTGACTGTAACGGCCACTCCTTGCTCATTTTCCAAGAAAAATGGCCCAATTATACCTCTGGACCAAAATCCACACCAATCAGTGACTCGTCTTGGGTGTATCGGCTTTTCAATGTATGTGTGCAGGTTTTCTGTGCCCCAAATGCGACAATTTTGCATGTTTACATACCCGCCAAGATCAAAATGAGCTTCATCTAAAAAGATGATTTTTTTTTTTTGGCAAAATCGGCATCTTCTCTAAGTCGATCGCAGGCCCACATTCCCAGCGCTGCTTAAGCGTATACACAACCATATTCGTTCAGTGGAAGGACAAAACTAATTATCTGTCAAATCAGACATGAGCTAAGTGTTACCATTCACGAAATAAGCACTAGTTGAAAAAAACGTTAGATGGCGGACCCTTTTTAGCAATTGTGCATACGATGAGTTGAATAAAGAGTTTATTTATTAATTTTATTTATGTCTACAATTTCTTTTATTCATTACGGCTACAAATGCTTCCAAAAGAAAAAACTAGCGCCGGAGCCGTAGAACAGAATCAACTTTTCGATGAATTTTACCATTTGTCGATCAAATACGTAACACAAAAATTTTTGTCGTTAGCTTTCGACAAACCTATATCGAATATTGTAAAAAAAGTAACTGAAAAGCAAAATCGACAATTCTTTTGTTTACTATTAAAAACAACACGATTATCGTAAAAAAAGTTACTGCATCGGGCTACTGATTACAACGCATTTTAAAGTCCTCTTTTATACACGAGTATATAAAAGATGTAAGGTGTGCTTCAAAATGATAAGGTCACATTAATATGTTAAAATGTTATATATGGTCACCTTATTCAAAAATATACTACGTTCAAATGAGTGAATAATAAGCCGGTTTTGCTTTTAGAGATGTACCGTTATATCCGGTTTATTTAAATTTATGTAAGAAAGTGCAAGATCCAATGCATCAAAATGTTAAGGTCAGTGATTAATAAGCAATTAACCACAATAGTTTTTTTTATATTTTATCATTTTTTTTTTTATATAAATTAATAATTTAAATAATATCTGCACGGTATGGGTCGCGGAAAGCCTTTACCGCCTTATGAATAAGGACAAATTTTGACAATTCATGAGCAGGGATTGGCGAAAAAACTGGAACGGTCTTTGTACAAAATTTTCTCAAAAACAGACAAATTTATGGAAAATTAAAAAGCACGGGTCGTCCAAAAATCCTGACTGCCCGTGAAACTCGGCTAATTTCACGAAAGGCCTCGAATTCCATTAAAAGTGCTGCAACATTAAAAGAGGAATTGAAATCACAAGCTTCAAAAAACACAATTCTAAGAGCTATCAACGCCCAGCCAAACTTTATTCAAGCAAAATTAAAAAAAATTCCCTCTCTGACTAAGCAGCATAAGACTAAGCGTAAGGAGTTTGCGAAAAACAACATGGCAACTAATTGGCATCAGGTAAGAATTTTTTTAAAAGGGTTATAAGATATTCCATTTTTTGGGTTGGTAGGTAATTTTTTCTGATGAGAAAAAATTTAACATGGATGGTTTCAGTTGCTATTGGCTTTTGGAATTTCGGGTTGGTAGTTTGATGGTTTGGGCTGACCTTAGCTCACATGGTACTCTGGAACTCTACTTTCCTTCCACACGAATGAGTAGTTTAGAGAACCATAATATTCTGTCTGAACGTTTGCTGCCTTATTTGGCCCAAAAATGCTGACAAAACTCTCACCTTTCAGCAAGAAATATAACGCAGCAATTCATGCCAGCTAGTCGACCAGACAATGGTTTGAGGAGCACAATATTAAAGTACTTGAAAAATTTGTGAGAACTGCTTGTACGTAATGTTTATGCAGACAACAAACAGTACCGGACAAAAGATGAATTAAAAGAGGTAATCTGCAACAGCTGGCACAAAATCCTCCCCAACGTTCTGGACAATTTACTAAGTGCAATGCCATCCCGTATTTTTGAGACAATAGAAGGAAATGGGAACTGCATAAATTAAAAATAATCGATTAATGCTTAGTTTAAATAAAAGTTTGGATAAATGAATCACTGGCCATATCATTTTGACGCATTGAATTTTGCACTTATTTAAATTTAAATAAACAGAATATAATGGTACATCTCTAAAAGCAAAACCTGCTTATTATGCACTTATTTGAATGTAGAATTTTTTTTAATAAGGTTACCATACATAACATTTTAAAGTTTGGATGAATTGAGCAAATTTTAAGGTGAACTTATCATTTTGAAGCACATCTTATAGATTAATAATATGAAGAAATGGACTGTGGGTATACAATAAAAATATAAAAGTCTACTTATTGAAAAAATCATACATCTTTTTCCTTAAAAACAAAACCTTATGCTTATCTCGAACCCTCATATAAGCACACAACAAATAACATGGTTAAATTGATCAACTGAAAAAACTTTTTGTCAATAAATTATAACGAAATAACCAAATCTCAGCACGCACCTTCAATAGAGTGACAAAACAGTTTGAGTTCAAACGTTTCATTTGCCAAATAATATCAATTTTATTTGTTCTTTCCTCCAAACCACCAGCATTTAAACAAAATGTCAACCTAGAAACCTAATCAAATGGCAGGATTTTAAAAATTAATTACTTTTCATAAAACATATGTAATTTGTATTGTGAAGCATTATTATCAATAGAAGATAAATTATATACAGGGCCGAAATATATGTACTATTTACACATGTATTAACACAAGTGCCTACAATGTACACACATGTGTACATATATTTGGTGTATAACTTAAAAATTCGATTTTTTTCTGGGAAATTTTAGGAGATTTTTTTTATAAAGTCTTAATAAATGTGTTGATATTATATGCCAACGAAATTATCAGCCATAAACTTTTTTCATCTTCATGGCAATATATGGTTTCCACGCCAATTACACCCACTGTATGTACATACAATATATCGGGTACTTTGTTTATAGATGCATAACTTTGAGTTGGCAACACTCGAATTAACAGCTGATAGTTGCTTTTTATTTAGTTTGGTTAGACATTTCAATATGGATAGAATATGAGGCAACAATTCGGTAGATGGACTGAAGGGGAAATTGATATTGTTGCTTATTAAATGAGTTCGTAGATTGCAGTTAAAATAAAAATAATTTTGTCTTTGGTTTTAATTCATTAACTCTTTATTAACACAGTTTAATGTACCACTATTTGTAACATTTGCACAAGCAATAACAATATTTATTCTTAATTACCCTCTCTATTTATAATTTGTAAACGGCAACAATTACTCGACAGATGTTTATTCTTAAAGATCTTCTTACCCGATCGTTGTTACAACTTAAGTTCGATCGCATCCTATTCAAACAGTTTTTAACCACATTAAAGTCTCTCTACACTGAACTGGTCTTAACAACATGAATTCAAACCAAACTCTACTCGCTGGGCTGACACGAACTAAAACTTTCTTCACGCTCAGTTTATACCTCATGAACTCAACTCGCTGAGTTTACTTTACTTAAACTGACTGCTGTCCGAATCGATGAGCTTTTTATGTGGCTGAGTAAACAATACTTCGAAAGCTCAGGAACCTCTTGATATATCATGTAGATTTAATTTCTTTCCTTTACTTTCTTTTTTGGGAGTGGCGTGGTGTAGTGGTTAAAGCGCACGCATAACAACACAAATGACCCATGTTCGAGCACCAGCGAGTGATATGACAAGGAAAAATTCTGTTATGGCTTCGAATGTTTAATAAAGAGGCTTCAACTTGCCTCCAGACAACTCCATCTAAAAAATAAAGAAGAAATCACATGACTTTCCCGCATACCTCTGGCGTTGATGACAAACATCAGACAAATGATCAGAAAAATACGCCACCTACTGGTAAAAAATTACAATGCTAAAGTAAAGATCACCACCAATTAGCAAGGGTGTTCATCACTACACAAAATCGTATGGAGAAAGCTACAGTGGGTTAATCATCTAATTAGCTTGAAAGATCAAATTGATTAAAGAAACAGAAACAAAGCAATAGATGCTTTGTGGAAAGCCAATATGCTCCATAGAGGAGTGACGGAGAAAAAAAGTAAAGTAGTTCTTGTAAAGCAGTTCAATGGTAAACAACTTGTTTCTTTCAGTGTTTACTGCGTTTTCATTGCCTCTTATTTCTTTCTTTGTCTGTTAGCTTTGTTGTTGTAGTTTATCTCTGTTCGTAAACAAGTACGTAGAAGATTCTGTGACTTTGGTCTATTTATTTTACTGCGCGTATTTTGTTGTTAGTGTTTATTTATCTCTTTAAATAATAAATATATAAAAATTACCTGGTACTCAATTTCGAAACAATATTGATATTGAATTTCTATTCAAAATTCTGTTCTGCAATGAAAGCCATTTCTGGTTGATCAATGAACACTCGAGTGTGCTTAACATCATACTCAGGTCATGTCAGTTTTGTGATTTTGCAGGAGTTCTCAGCTTTTTATCTGTTGTCTGCCCGATTCAGAAGGAAGTCCAGAAAAGAAAACTTCAGAGGCGTAATAGGGATGCAACCGAAGCCGGCCTCCGTCTACCCAATGCCAATGCCGCGCGAGCTGAATCGTCTCTCAGCACATTCCCATAGAAGTCAGGTGACCCGGGGATTTTCAATAATACTTGTTGGATTTTACGAGCCCCAAGAGCGACAATTCTGCTTGTATATGAAAATTCTGCTCGCGATAAAAAGGGATCTCTGCACTCAAGATGATATTTCGATGAAATTCCGGGTGAGGTCAATGCATTTCAAGGGCCAAATCAGCAAGTATATGATTTTATTGTTGATGGTTGATGGCCTTGAGTTCTTAAGTAAACTACGCTTTCAAAGCGACTTTTATTTATAAAATCGATGAGAAACAGACAAACCTGAATTTTTCTCAAGTCTATGGGTTACAAGACAAATTATCTCAGTTGTTCTCGAGCTGTCAACTTCTCCCAGCAGCTTCAGAATTTTTTAACGACCAGCTTAGCCACGATCCAAAATACTTTATATTTGTGAATTATTATCGAGAAGTTGTCACTATTTTTATAGTGAATTTTGTTTGCTATAATTTCATCTGTAAAGTAGTTACGGGGTGGCTAATATATGCAAAATAAGTAGAAATTAGTGAGATATTACAGGAATATGCCATTTATTTCATATTAATGCCGAAGTAAAGCGATAATGCCCTCTATCACCTTCATGCCATGTAAACAACGTAATTTGTATTAGTAATTTTAACAGTGAACACAGTAATTTGAAGTCTTGTGTGAACATGGCACATGATTATTAGTTCCACTTTCGTTAAAATTATCGAGACAAACTGCTTTTGAAAGCTTATAAGCATTACTTGTACGCACCTGCCATGGCCGTGGCAGCTATATGACCGAAATCATAGTTAAACACTTATTAACATTTCTACCCAACAAAGCCCGTTTCACTGATATCAAAAATATATTTTTTTGTTTTATTATAATGTAAACTTGTGTAACTACAAAAAAAGCACCCAATATTGGCTTATATATGTATGTGTAATAATATCTTCTATAATATGATTATCTATGTACGATAAATCAAAAGTAATTCAATTAATTTTTGACATTCGATTTGTTGTTTTATTAGAATCCAATAACAAATTTGAACTTTTAATTCATATTTTATATCATGCGAGCTTATTCATTAATTTTAGGTTTTTTTTCCTACTTTATCTCGCCTCTACATTTAGAGTCTAATATTTATTTTATCTACATACATATGTATGTATGTACATATGTTTATATTGCATTATAGTTTTTGTTTTTGTTTTTGTTTTTGTAATAAATCATTATCAACATGCATACAATTCTATGCCATTTATGAATTTATAATTATGTATGTAAAAAATTTGTAATCGGCTTTTATACATATTATGCCTAAAACACCTTTATTTATAGCCCTCTTTTGTTGAGGGAATGTTGCTGAGCCGTTGCTGTTGCCTAATTGGTAATTATGCAAATCCTGCTATTGATGAATGAGCTGATGCAAGTGCAAACTGTAATATTTATTTGATAGTGTCAAGGTAAATTTATCTTGAAATAAGAGTAGAAGCCTAAAGGTAACAAAAAAAAAAAGGTATGAGCAATGAATGGCAAACAGTAATCAATCATTTTGTATTGAATACTTAATATCACCACTGAAATGAAACAAATTTTGTAACAAATTGCAGTTTCTGTTTGAAGTGCAGCAAAAAAATACAAAATAAATAAAGGAAAAAAATTAGTTATTAAAAAATGTACAAATAGACCACACTAACCGTGCTTTATTTAAATTTAGATGCGGGAAAGAGAGACAGCGCTTAAATAACGCATTTGCTGTCAAGAAGAAGTATACTTTACGTATGTGGTAGTCTGTAAGGAGATCGCACTGTTATTATTCGCCCGGCTTTAGCCGGCTTTTTTTTGTTTTGTCGAAAAAGAATTTTTAAAAATGTAAATCTTTCGAATATTATATTATTCCGAAAATGAGATTGGGAGCCTCTGCGTTTATTACTTCGCTAATATAAATAAACAAAAGTTGCAAGAACAACTATACATGATGTTTACAAATAGCCAGAATCGACAACAACAAGCATTAGTAGCAGAGATAAAGTAAATAAAAATAACACAGCAACAGCAACAGCAACAGCAACAACAAACTAACAGCAAAGAAACAAGTAAGAGACAATAAACAAGCAACAACATAACTGTGTTGAATAAGGGACTTTTAATTAAAACCAAACTCAGAATTTATTTTTTTTTTAACTACAATCTACGAACTCATAAAGACACGTTTTTAAAAAGGTGAAAACGTAACAATATATTGTTACGAAAATAAAAATGCATAAAAAATACACCACATCAGCGCCTTTAAAACTGTATTTTGGAATGTTGGTATATATGCTAATTATGTGTCACCCTGCCTACGCCGTACATATTTGCGTATTTTGCAGCACTTTCAATTCAACCATCTTTGCGTGTTTTATTTGAATTAACGGATATAAAATATCAAATCTAGAGGCAATTAGGTATATAAAGAGGCTGCTTTACCTACATCAAACAGTTAACATTTTGTATTAAGATAAACTGTACAAAGGATATAAAGTGAAGAAATAAATATTGTTATAAACAACAAAGTGGTGTTAATTTTATTTTAACGCTATTTAAGCGAACTCAAACGTTTTTAAAAGGTTAACACGTAACAATATGTATAACTAGATGACCCGTGCGAATATTTCGCACTACTAGTCGTAAGTTTTGTAACATAATCTAGTGAAAATATTAAATGCGAATATTCAATATTATTAGAACTTCAATATATCTGTATATATTATGTATATATACTATTATTATTATTATTAGTAAAAATATAAAAATATAAAATATAAAAATAAGTTGTCCTAATAAGTGGGTGTGGCACCTCACACTTTTGATTTCTGTATATCTATAGAACGGTATAAATGACTTGCTAGTCAATACAAATCATTTATTTTAATGCATTCCTTTAAATTTTTTTTATGAGAAATACATTTTATAGGTAAAGAGTGTCCGCCGGGACTACTTTCTTTTGCCGCCATTTTGGTAAACATTAGTCTTGATAGTTCATATTTGGCTGTCGTGAATTAGAGACGTGGCAAATTTATTATGGAAAAATAATAATGTTTTAATCGTTAAAACATTTTATCAAAATCAATCATCGATTACTGTGACGATGAGAAAGTTGCGTGAAATTTTTTTGCCAACAAAACGCACTATTTATCGTGTAGTGAATTATTTCGAAGAAAGAAGGGCTGTAGCTAATAGGCTCAAGCAAGATCAGTTGAAAACATTATTGGCATTCAAGAAAGTGTTCAAAACAATCCATCAACCTCAATTCGACGCCGTGCTCAGGAGCTTGGCTTTCAAAGAACAACTTTGGTCACAATTTTGCACAAAGATTTGCATTTGTTTCCATTTAAGATACAACTGATACAAGAGCTTCTTCCAAAAGACCATTTACGCCGCCGTACGTATGCCAATAGGATGTTACAGCTCGCCCATGACAACCCCGATCTTCAAGAAAAAATCATAATGAGTGACGAGGCACATTTTCATTTGAATGGTTATGTAAATAAATAAAACAGTCGGTTCTGGGCAATGGAAAACTCTCGAGTTATTCATCAATCACCAGCATGCTTTGTGCTTGACTAACATGTGGTTTTACTAAGACGGTGCCACATCGCATACAGCCAGGATTATAATGGAATTACTGCTCGACTTCTTTCCACAACAAATTATTTTAAGGAATGGTGATGTTAATTGGCCTACACGGTTGCCTGATTTGACTGCTCCGGACTTCTTTTTGCGAGGATATTTGAATAGCAAGGTTTATGCAGACCAACCAGAAACGCTGAGACGACTCAAACACAAACAAATTCGTTAAGAAATTAAAGAAATACCGCGTAAAATGTGTGTGAATGTGGTGAAAAATGGGCTCAAAATAGCTCGCATTTGCGAGGCTAACAGAGGCGGGCATTTATCTGATATTGTATTCCATATATAATTGCTAACATTAAATAAAACACTTATCCATTCTCTTTCATATAATGAAAATATTATAAAAACACAACGAACATGTAAGCAGACAACTACTTAAGGCAAGAAATGCTTTTTTTGCCATGAGTAATTTATTTTTCTTCAAAAATATACAATCAAGGGTCAAAACTTTAATGTATCAAGTACTGATTGGACCTATTTTGTTCTACGGTTACAAAGTAGGGTTCAATATTTCTCCTGCTTATATTGGGAAAATACGTATTTTTGAAAGGAAGTGCTTGTGCTGTTGTTCTATATTAAATAGATCTTAAAACTCTAATGTTAATACATATTTTGCCCAAAAGATAGGTGGAGTTAATATTACCCTGTATTAGGTTTAGAAAGAAAGCCAAACTGGAAGCAGTTCTACAGCTTTTTAGATTATGTAAGTTTATAAGCGCTAGACGGCTACGATACGACGGAAGATATATGTTGGGATGCAACTAAATATGGCGAAGACAAAGCAATAGAAATTGTTTTTGAACAGATTCCAAATTTCTTATTTGCAGATTATTACAGATCAATACTCAAATATTGGTCATACTAAGGAGGTAAGGAAACATTTAGCAACGTAATTGTCATCAAACTCTTTAGCTCAACGCATAAGACAACTTTAACTTTTTTAATAATTAAAAGCACATGAGAATTAAAACTCAGTTTCTCAACAAAAAGAGCTCCAAAATCCAGAAACGAGTCTTCCATTTTTAATACCACACCTTTGATGAGATAAATATTGTGCGAATTTGAATGTCTAGTGAAGGCCATCGATTTACATTTAGTCAGCAATGATGGCGCCTAACCACAAACCACACCATTCGGTCACGTTCTTTAGATGTAATGGTTCTTCGATGAATGTTGGTGGATTTTATGAGCCCCATATATAACAATTTTGTTTGTAATAGAAAAGAGGCCGCAACACTAAAGATGAGTTTGTTGAAAAATGCGTTTTTTTCGATCAGTTTTTCAAACAGTAATTTTTTACAATTAAAATCCTGTGCTCAAGAGTGTAGCGTTCCATCGTTAAGATTTTCCAATTTTTTACTAAATAAGTGTCATCATCATAAGCTCATCATCATTTGATAGCCAATTTATTTCCTAACCTAAAATTTGCCCACCCAGAGTCTTGTTTCCTTCTTATTCTCAGCCACGAGTATATTAAAATTTTATTTACGAAAAAATATGTGTATGTGTATCACAACCGTGTTGGGAGTGGCGGTAAAATTAAACAATTTAAGGGCCAACCATAATATGCGTAGGCTAGCTTAAACAACTGTGCGAATACATGCATTCAAATTTATATGTCATATATATAATGTGCTTAACAATTTTTTGTCAAGTTACGTTAAATTTTATTTGTTTATGTTGCGAGCGAAGCTGAACGCGCTGCACGTACTTTAACAGCTGCTTGTATGTTATATGCAAAGCAATAATAAAGAAATAAGCTGTGCCATGGATGCTGAAAGCAACTACTTTATTTTTTTACTTTTTGTTAATTATGATAAAATTTTTTTTATCAATTCGTTTGTTGTAAAATGTTAAAAATAACACTGTGCAACAAAAATGAACGAAGTTGAAATACCTGAAGAGTGTTACTACTTTTCTGATAGGCGCTGTTGAGTAAAACAAACATCGGTTTTTGCAATTATCAGAAAAATGGTATCACTTGCCAGGTATTTGCTTTTCGTTGCACCGTATAATAGATATTAAAACAAGATAATTTGATTAGAAAAATGCTTTATTCATGACAGCTTGCATTTAAGTTCAAAAAGTACATTATGATCACCAGAAAAATGATTAAGTATTACAGACTTATCGTTGATTTTTAACAGTAGCTTAAGTAAGCAGAAGTATATTATAGTAGGACCTTAAGGCCATACTTTCATTTTACAGTCCTTTCTTTGATTTTTGACAGTAACTTGTATAAGCAAAAGTATATTACATTAAAGGCCTTTTTTTCATATTGTATATTTCGTTTACACATCTAAATTTTTCAAGTTCTACCTTTTGTTTGAAATGTTTTCTTTACACACGAACACTAAAAAAATTTATTGTTATTTTGTAATTTTTAATGTTTTTTTTTTAATTTAAGTTTAATAATAAGTTTGATAATTAATTGATATCAAATACTTAGATTTTGTTGAATACATAAAATTAACATGCAATTATCTTTAACACATTTTATGACGTGTTTTGTTTTAATTATTTAGATATTTATTGTTTAAATTGTTTAGTTTTAAATCTTATTTACTTTTTTTAATTTTATTTTTAACACATTATGACATGTACCCAGCAATTAAATAGAAATATAATGAAATCATAAGAAAAACTAAATATATAGACACATTTATGTATATAGACAGTACTTTAGTTATATAGAAAATTTTTAAATTAATTTTGCGACACTTATGGATATAACAACTAAATCAGAATTAAATTATTTTTTTAAACAAAAACATAAAAATATAACGAAAATTAATTTTAAAAATTTAATTCTTTATAAATCAGATTAAAACAGATAATAAAATCATTAATTTTATATTGATGACACATATTACTCCTAAATATCTTTGCAAAACCGAGTACGAAAGTTAGGGTCGGTAAAGACCGACCGTATGATACTCAACACCGAAATGAACTCTTTAGTATGAAGAAGTCTCTTTGCGGTAACATGGTTTGCATTACATGGTCTGTTTGAATTAATTTATAATTTTCGCTGTACTAGAAAACTTTAAAAAACAAATCTAATCTTTGGTTTTCGTACTCTTTTTTACAGAAGTGTGTGTTTAAAGTATTAAGCACATGAATGATAGCAAACTGTCATATATGTTGGAATATCCATGTTTATGGAAAGACGATTATTCTAGCAATAGCACAGCTATAAGGCTGGACAACTATATTTTTAGTTGCTTATAAACTTAAGCTAACTTCTACTCTTTTAAGTACTTCTACTCAGTAAGTAGATTAGTGATGCCAGTACTATATGAAACATAAAATAAATAAGAGCTTAAACTGAAGATCAAAAGCATTCGCTGCAATGAAGACGTTTTGCCTTATTGCTTTTTTATCTCTAAATGCTTTGACTTATCCCATCCACTAAGCTTCATTCTCACATTCCCTTACTCGACCACAACTTGGCATTCTCTAAGGGTATATATCAAGACCTTGTTCTATTCCGTTATATGTGGTTTTTCGCAGTGTAACAGATTACTTATTAAGTCCGTAGGGTAATAGATAAAAAAAAATGGGACAAAACTCGAGCTTATTATTCAACACATATAGTTGCCTTCGAGGGCGCTACAACGAGTATAGAGATTTTCTAACTTTTCGATACCATTTTTATACAGGGTACGCCAAAAAATTTTTTTTTTGTTGCAAATACTATAAAAAAAAACTACTGAATATTTTCCCAAATTTCTTTTTTTATTTGAAAGTACAATCCTTCCAGTTAATAATGGAAAATAATTTCATTCAAATGGCTGCCTCGGCTGGCCATGCAATAGCCTACACGATCGGTACAATTTTTAAGCATATTATCGATTGTGTGCAGCTGTATTTCACCAATGGCTTCACGAATATTGTCCTTTAAAGCGTCAATTGGCTCTGGATTGTTGGCGTAACACTTATCTTTGACGACACCACACAAAACGACAGCAGCTCTGCGGCTGATAATGCGATCTTCAAAAACAAGGCGCAAAACATCGAGTCTAGCTTCGGCTGTGTGCCACGTAGCGACGTCCTGTTGAAACCAAATTGCTAATATCCTCGTCTTCAATTTTTGTGAACAAAAATTCGTTCAACATGGCCCGGTAACGATCGCCATTGACTGTAACGCCCACTCCTTGGTCATTTTCGAAGAAAAATGGCCCAATTATGCCTCTGGACCAAAATCCGCACCAAACAGTGACTCGTCGTGGGTGTATCGGCTTTAAAATGTATGCGTGTTTTCTGTGCCCCAAATGCGACAATTTTGATTGTTTACAAGATCAAAATGAGCTTCATCTGAAAAGATAATTTTTGATTCTGCAACATATTTCCCAGCGTTGTTCAAGCGTATACACAACCATATTCGTTCAGCGGAAGGATAAAACTAATTATCTGTCAAATTAGACATGAGCTAAGTGTTACCATTCACGAAATAAGCGCTAATTGAAAAAAAACGTTAGATGGTGGACCCTTTAGTAAAATTTCTCTTTCTCGTCAAAATAGACTTTAGTTTCAACGGTTAATTCATCATTGGACTTAAATTTCTTTCCAGCAAGCATTCTCTCGAGATTTAAAACAGGAAAAAGAAGTTGGAGGCCAAATCTGGTGAATACGGTGGGTGAGTAAGAAATTCTAAGATCAATTCATAAAATTTTGCCATCGTTTTCATCGACACGAAGACACGATTTGTGAGCTCACGCAGCAGCCACTTTGAACAAAGCTTTAGCATACCCAAATGTTGGCATAAAATGGCAAAAACACTACCATCGGATATCTTCACAATGTCGGCTAGCTCGTGCACCTTCAATTTGCGATCGTTTATAAACGACTTGTGGATTTTTTTAAATGTTTTCTGGAATAACTGGCTCATGTGGGCGTCTACTGTACTCTGCATCATGTGTGCTGTTACGAACACGTTTAAATTCAGCAAACCACTTCTCTGCCATTTGTCTCGATGGAGCAGAGTTCGAATAATGTTTATCAAACCATTGTTTGGTTTCCACTGTTTTTTTTTTTTTTGCTTTATTAAAACTGGAAGTTCAGGAACCAATAGTCAGATTGCGGTCAAATTTATACACATATCGTTCGAAGGTTAGTACCAAATAAAAATTATATCCTACAGACTTATTGAGTAACCTGATATATTAAAACCAGCGCCATTTTTTCAATCCCATCTCTAAAGCAATAGGTATTTTTTTGCAACTTCCATAAAGCTCTGTGTTGGAAATTTTTATGCGCAGAAACTTTTTTGACATCAAGTACAAGTCTTAAGATTTCTTTTTGCCATAGACAAGAAGTGTTGGCTTCACATTTGCGAAAAATTCTAGCTTTTTTTTTATTCCAAAATAAGTTAAGATGTTCGGTTTGGAACCATCTGTTATTATTTGGCTGCCAAAATGTGTAAGACTTTGCAATCAGCAATTTTACATCTAAATAAAAACGAAGAGTACGTGAGCTGAGATAGCAACTTAGCGTCAGCAGGCAGAATATCTCTCGTTAGCAAATTTTCGCAGAGAAATTAATTAGTCTGAATGCCGGCAAGGAAATCAAGAGTTTTGTTGACAACTAGATGACAATACGGGCCTTAACGTCGAGAACGATAATCTTAATTCTGATCTAAAGATACAAAGGGACCCAACGATGCATATATTAAGGTGTCGTGTTATTATGCTTTGGTAGGCAGCTGATATAGATCAGGCTATGTATGTGACTGTTGTTTCTAAGCAATGTGGATAGGAAATAACCTCTATTTGTTTAATTTTGAGAAAAAACATGGCCAGAAGAACGATACTCTAACAAAATATTTAAGAGAAAATATTCCCTGGGTAATAAGCCAATAAAAAGTGCCTAAAAATATGCACGAGAACTTTTACATTTTAAGCTATAAACTTTATAACAGAAGTTATTCAGTTGGGTTGTGTCAAGGCTACGATCACCCTGCAAGGCTATATTAATTTGAACAGCGTTGCCAATTCAATTTTAGGTATTAATGCATTATATTTGAATTAACGTAAGTGAAGAGAAGGTTTTCGAATTTACTAGAACATGCGAAATTAATGTAAATTTACTATAAAAGATGGCACATTGTACTTAGGTAGTCAGTCATAATTAGACATTTAAAGAGTAGTCATGCTAAGATGTTAGTAAGAGTGTTGAGAAATTTGTGTATTAAGTGGAAGTTGATCAGTTGGGCACGTATAAAGATAAATAAAGAAGTAAAACTATAAATTTATGTCGTTCGTGCAAGCACAGGCTCAGCATACTGGATTCAGCAAACTTAGCAAACATCAGTACACACACTTGACCTTCGCTTATTTATTATTGCCAAAAGAAGGCTTATATTTTGAAATATTAATATTTCGAATGCATAGTATTGTCGGAGTTTTTATATAAAATTGTTTGCAGCACCGTTACGTCAAATGTCACACGAACAAACGGAGGCATTAATTGGGAACTACGGGCAAGTTCTGCAGTTTTCAACTATGTGAGGCAACTTCAGTACGGTCGAGGATTTGTCTACAAAGGTGTTACTAAAAATAACCTTTGGCAAATGATTAGTATAAACGCATTAACCGCACAAGATTTTGTAAGCACCTACTTTTGCAAAATTCAATGAAAATTTGTGCCCGTAAGAAAAAATAATGCTGATATTTGGTAAGCAAAAATTAAGCTAAATTGAGTATATACTACAGTCAGATAAGAGACGTATTACAATACTATCCCACACATGGAGACAACAGCTGAAATAGGAAATAATAACTGCAGTATTAATGTAGTTCCCAGCTTATGTCCAGTATATCTCAGCGAGGAATCTTAAATAAATAAAAGATCTCAGTCCAGTCCAGATGATCTGTCCAAGCAGCCACCTGAACCCGGCTTCGGTTATAGAGAAAGGAAAAGGAACATCAACTACAAAATATCATCGGTATGGTCAGGTAACATCAGCTTTTGGGCAAAAAAAAGAAAAAAGGTGTTAATCTACGGCAAACAGCAGCAGGACTCTGAACCACCACAGCACAAAACATGCGGGGGATATTGTTTGTGGGCAATAACAGGTGGCATCAAAAGCACCTATTTTATACACCTGCCAATATGTATCGGGTGGGCAGTCTATCGGTTATTTCGAATCTGGCAATACTTATGTCATTCTATTCTGTCAAAACATTAAGTGTATTATCTCCCCTGAACGAAATGATTGGATTTACGCCTGAGCAACGTTGGGAAATTGGAAATTTATTTCTAAGATTGGTCGAAAATTGCACGAAAATGTTGTATAAAATTTGCTCGGGGAGAAGGACCAACAGTGCCCGGTATATGCAAGCTTATTGCTAAAATTCGTGAAACTGATTTTATTGTGGATGCGCCAAGACTTAACCGTGCTTGTACAGTGCGTACACCCAAAAATATCGCAGCTGTGGCTGAGAGTGTGCGTGAGAATCTATCAACATCAATTCGTCATCGTTATCACGCACCAGTTTACGTCGAATTTTGCGAAAAGATATCAGTATGACGCCTTAAAATATTCAATTGGTTCACGAGTTGAAGCCTTATGACCATCCGCTTCGTTTACCCTCACTAGATAGGCCAACGAGAAACTGTACGATGATGTCGCTTTTGCCACTAAATCATCTTTTCTAATGAAGCTCATTTTTATCTTCGTGGGTATGTTAATCATGTGCGGCTGTGGTATGGTAGGTAAGACATCCACCTACCAACCAAGTGGGTTCAATACCAGACCAGACCATCAGATAATTTTCAACAGCGGTATCACCTTATGGCACTGCCAGCGACTATTTATGAGTATTTACGCCTTGAAAAACTTCTCGAACTAATGTGACGTTCGAAGACTAAATTGTATAGGTACCTTTCAATGAGTCTAAAAATAGAATCGGAAGCAGCTCATTGATTGAGAGAAGTCCCCCTTGCCCCACTTGGGATGTCGCAGGAATTAATCAGTAAAGCTGTCGTATTTGTGGCTCAGAAAACCCAAACGTGGTCTTACATAGACCAATGCACCCACAAGGAGTGACTGGTTGATGTGGCTTGTGGAGCGGAGGCATTATTGACCCATTTTTCTTTGAAAATGAGGACGGCTCAACCATTACGGTCAATGGAGAGACCTATTGCTCCATGATAACCGATTTTTTTGTGCCCACTCTTCATGGCAATGATGTGACCGATGTTTGGTTTCAAAAGGATGGTGCAACTTGCCACACATTTCATGCCACAATCGATTTATTGGGTCAAACCCCTGATGGCCGTTTAATTAGCCGCAATGGGGATGTCAGTTGGCCGCAATTTGACACCGACAGACTATTTTTTGAGTGGCAGAATTAAAGATAAGTATTATGCCGACAAATCAGAGACAATTGACTACTTAAAAGCCAACATTCGTGAAGCCATTGCCGAGATACGAGCCCATACACTCGAAAAAGTTCTCGAAAATTGGTCCGATCGAAGAGAGTACTGTGAGGACAGCCGCGACAGACATATGAAGGAAATAATACTTTAGAATAAAAAAATAAATTTTGAAAAATTTTAAACCATTTTCGTTTTATTGCATTTTTTAATTTAAACTTTAAATGGCCCACTCGATATAAGTAATAGTCTGCAGTCTAGTCCAGATAATCTATTCAAGGGAAAGTAGCATCAACCACAAAACATCATCGGTAGGTTCAGTCAGCACCATCTTTTGAGGAAAATAAAAGTACGAGTCTATGATGAGCAGTAAGACTCCGAAGCACGAGCAAACAAAACACGTAGAGGGTGTTGTTTATAGGTAACGGCAGTTGGCAGCAACAACACCTATTTTGTACATCTGCCTTAAGACATCTCAGGTGTAGAGTATTTTTTTAGGAAATAATATGTAAAAATAAAATAAAATTCAAAAGTTTGACATTAAAAAAATAATTTTGCAAGTGATTTGACTAAAACCTCAAAAAACTAATAATAATAATAAGTAAAGAAAAAAAACCTAAATTCTTCTAAAAATTGTACAACATTAAACCACACATATTATATATATACCCACACAAAAACATAAACGCACACACACACATAAATAAATAGTTTTTGTTTTTAACTTTTTTTTTAATTTTGTTAACAAAAAAAACATAAAAAATTATTAATTAATGTGCAATTTTACACCTTTTTTAAATCAATTTTGATTTTTTTCTCACACCGTTTTGAAAATGTTGTTTTAAACAAAATAAATAATTTTTTCAACACTTGCTTCCATATTTTTTTTAATTTTGTAATATACACATAAATTATTTTTTGTGATTTTTTACAAAAAAAGCTTAAATTGCAGTTGTTGTAGATTTCAGCAGTGTTTTTTTTTTTATTTATTTAAAGCTGAGCTATGTAATATGTAAAACATAAAAGTGACCAGTTACTCTATATGAACATTTAAAAAATTTATTATTATTAATATTTTTTTTTATTTGTTTACAAGAAAATAAATAACAAAAACATGTTTAATATCAATACACACATTAAAAAAATTTTAATTTTTTTTAACAAAAAACAAATGGTTTTTTTTTAATATAAGTTTACATAGGAAATGTTTTAAATATTTTTAAAATTTATTTAATTTCTTTTTTAATGTCTCTTCTTATTTAGCACAGTTGGTATTATTTTTATTTGTATTATCGTTTAATAATGTAAAATTTTTATACAATGGTTTGTCAACTAAACACATTTAACATAAAATTGGCATATTTCAGCCAAAAACACACACGCAAACAATTTTATTTTTAATAAAAAAAAAAAAATTAAAAAGAATATTTATTATTTTGTTTATTTATTTGTTTATTTATTTTTGTTTTTTATTTTGTATAATTAAGGCTATCACTGGTTTTGATAATATTATTAATGCCCTACACCACCATGATTGGTTGTGGTAATAAGGGGTTGAAAACTTTCGATAATTTTGGTCCAGTCGGAGTAAATACCAGAGTAGTAAGACAGCTCGAAATGAGTTCGTTTGTAAAGAACGAAAGCTGGACTTAAAACGAATATTAAATACGACCCATAACCCTAAACATTTGCATTAAAATCGGCCAAGTCGTTTTCAAGTTATGATGATATATATCGACATAACTACCACATTTTGAACGAAAAGTTTGCTAGGCCTAAAAAAAGATATTTGAGCCCGATGGAAAAAAACGAAAAAACGGATTCGAATTCAGCGCATTGAAAATATTATATTCCATGTAGTTTTATTTGAAGGCTTTTTTTGCTGTAGACCAGTGTTATTTAAGAATAGGTGCTGTAGGGTGGGCATATTAAATTTGAGTACAAATTATCAATATCTCTTGTCGTTTATGATTTGCTGCCTTAAAGGATAAAAATACATTTGTAACAAATTCTGGATTTAATCAAATTTACTTAAAATCTGCCAATTTTAGTTTTTTTTTATCAATGTTGTCCATTAGACAACCAGTAGGTTAAGATGATACCTTATGTAAAAAGAAACCATTAGCAATTTGACGGTGGTGTAGAGTATTTAATAATCAGACTAGGCCGACTATGCTATTTTTATATCATTTAATTATCAATAATATTATTGTTTAGTTGAATAAATTTAAAATATTGTTGTATAGTATATTTAGTGATTTTTCCACTTATTGTTTAAATTTTAATTTTAATTGTTTCAATTGAATAATATTTTTAAAAAATCATCAAAAATTACAAAAAATTAAAACAATCATACAATACAAATTAAAATAACATTTTTTTAATAAAAAAAAACAAATTAAATTAATTTTAAATATAATGTGTATGTGCACGCATATACGAGGGCGGATAAACATTTAAGCTACCTAGCTCTAGATGGCAGCACAAACACTTTTTCCTTCTTAGAAATTACGATCTGTCAAACGTCAGCTGTTAAAATTTTAGCCAAATTCATCGATTAGTTTATTTGTTGTAGTCGTTTGAAGTAAGCAACTTTTGTGTTTCTTGGAAAATGGAAAAAAGTGAATTTCGTGTAATGATTAAACACTATTATTTGAAAGGCAAAACGGCGAAAGAGACAAAAGAAAAGCTTGATAAGCATTACGGCAATACCATCTACAGGAAGGCCAAAAGATGTGGTTACTGAAGAAAATGTTAAGAAAATCCTCGATATCTTTATGAATGATCGCCGGGTCAAAATACGTGAGATTGATGAAATCGTAAACATATCATATGAACGTGTGTTCAACCTTTTGCATGAACATTTGCATATGAAAACGCTATCGGCAAGATGGGTGCCGCGTTTGCTCAATGTTGAACAAAAACGAGTTCGACAGATGACTTCACAGTGGTGTTTGGACATGATAAAGCATAATCCTGCTGATTTTTGGCGAAGATTAATAACTGTTGATGAAACGTGGGTCCACCACTACACACCTGAAACCAAAAATCAATCGAAGCAATGGGTGGAAGCTGGTGGAAATGCTCCGAAGAAGGCGAAGACAGCGAAATCGGCTGCCAAAGCTATGGCCACTGTGTTTTGGGATGCACACAGAATATTGCTTATCGATTATCTTGAAAAGGGATCCACAATCATTCAATCAAGGAAAAACCACCACATTTAAACAAGAAAAAAATGCTATTTCTTCAATATAACACACCGGTTAACACAGCATTAAATACGATGCTAAAACTACGAGAAATCCACTTCGAATTGGTTGATCATCCACCTTATAGTTCAGATTTAGCCACTAGTGACTTTTTCCTGTTTCCGAAACTAATGCGTATTTTGAGGAGTTCCCAAAATCGTATTATTCAGATGGTATAAAAAAATTGGAAAATCGTCTAACTGAGTGTATTGAGCTAAAAAAATAGTCTCCATGTTGAGAAATAAATGGTTTTTGAAAAAAAATGTTTTTTTTTCCTACTTAGGTAGCTTCAATATCAATCCGCCCTCGTACTATACATATGTTATCGCATCTCAACAAACTAAAACTGCTTAGAAATAACAACGGCTTAGAAATAACAAACATACTAACATAAGCCTTAAGCTAAGAAAAATGTTGTGAATATTATTGTAAAAGGCTTACTAAAAATTGTTTAATAATAAAAACTGAATATTATGATATTACTTTTTTTCAATAAGACCAGCACTCAGAGGATAACCCCTACTAATGCAGTGCATTGTGCTAGTACTAGGAAAATAGGTTGTGGGAAGGAGGATAGATAGAGTAGTGTCTGTGGACGTTCGATTTAAATTTGCTCATGTCGTAATTGGCAGGGAAGACAATCGCAGGAAAATTGTTCCACAAACGTATAGTGCGACCAAAGAACGAATTTTCCCTATAATGCGTTGTGTGATTTACTTGACAATCAACTGCAGAGGGATGTGCTCTACGAGAAATACGAGTACTACGTAAAAATATATGATTACTAGGAGTGAGTTCCTCCATTTCGTCAGAACACATTCCGTTATAGTACCGATAGAACAATGAAACACACGCCACATTGTGACCATGCTCTAATGAATCGATGGAGTTGGCTACCCTACCGTCATTAATAAGAACCTCCGCCCTCTCCTGTAGGCGGCTGAGAAGTTCCAAAATAGATTTTGAAGCACCGGCCCATACATGATAGTTGTATTTCAATTTGGGACAGATATAGGTCTTGTAAATATTAATGAGATAAGATGGAGTAAAATAATTCTTACACCGAGATACTTGAATACTTCTTTCGACACTCGAAATATGTGCACGTTCCAACGAATGTCACAGTTAATTCTCATGCCTAGAATATCCAGAGCATCTGATTCCTCAATATATATACACATATACACCACCACGCCTGTGTGTTAGAAAACAACATTGGATCTTGCGCTCATTCGACTCTGTTCGAACAGGAAGAAGAAAAAATAAGATTAGAAGTAAGAAAACGAAAGCCGTTGAGAAATATTAGCAATAGAGTTGGAGAAAGGACAGACTCTTGCGATGCTTCTGAATTTATCCTGACCTTGTCTGACGAAATCCCATTTATAACCACTCTTATAGTGCGATTTCCGAGAAAACTCGGTATGAATCGAGAGAAGTGACTACCGATACCAAGGGCAATAAGTTTTGATATGAGAGCCGAGTGTTAGACTCTGTCAAACGCCTTGGAAATATCCATAACCACAAACTTACTCTCACCAAATCCATGAATGAACACGTTCCAATCTTCAGTGAGTAACGCCAGCAGATCACCAGTAGAGTGTCCTTTACGGAATTAGCGATCGCTCAGCAAATTGTTGGACTCTAAATATTTTACAAGGTTATGATTAATCATACTCTTCATAACTTTGGAAAGTGCCGCACAAACTGCTATTGGATGGTAATTTTAGGGTTATTAGCCTCATCCTTTTTAGGGATTGGCGTTTTATTGGCAATCTACCAGCAAGATGGAAAATTACCCGCACGATAAGACGCACTGAAAAGATTAGCTAATGGACGTTCAAGCCTCGAAAAGCACTGCTTCGGGACTAGCGCTGGTATGCCATCCGGCTCAGAACACTTATTAACGTCGAGATTTGCAAGAACATTTTTTACCGCACGGGCTCGAAAGAATATACTAGACATAGTCACTTTCAAGTTCGGGCAGTGGTTGAACGCTCTCCGGCAAATTCGAATTACTTGCAAATATTTCAGCCAAATGGTTTGCCTTATTAACCGGGTTAGTGGATGTTTGGTCATCCTTTTTAAAGACTGGAACAGAACTAGCGCTGTTCTTAAGCCTTTTATCGAATGACCAAAAGATCTTACTTCCCAGCGGAACACTAAGAACTTTAGCACGTAGGCGCTGTTCGTGTAGAGTCTTTTCGCGCCTAAGTACTGCGGCAGAAGAAGAATTTGTCTATTTGCCTAGCGAATTAGTGTGATCGGATTTGTTATTACGCCAATTCCTGAATGCATCCTCTCTGGATCTGACTGCACATTTGCACGTCTGATTTAATCGGAAGCTTTCTGGATGGGATGAAATTATCCATCCCTAGCTTTATTATATTGGCAACAATTTCGGCCACGGCATTCACGTTAGAATCAAGGAAACAAAATTTCCAATTGAGTTGCCCATAGAAATCGTTAAGTTCGGCCCAACGAGCTTTGCCGTAATTAAAAACCAAGCGCTTCGTATCTATATGTGAAGCGTTGTGAAGAGTGGAGAACGAGAAAGAGGTAGGAATAGTACAGTGATCCGGGTTTTCGAAAGGTGCAAGGACCTCAATTACATACTTTTCAGGGAGTGTAGTGAGGGAAAGGTCGGGGTGTTATTTTGGTGCTCATCTACACACAATATGTAGTATGTTCATTTACTAATTTCGCAAGGTAGTGGTGCGCAGCAAATAGCTCCACTTATTCGCCTTCTGGAGTTGTGCGGCATAAATGGCGTAGCCAAGACGAATTGGGAACATCGATATCACCAGCAACAACAATTTCACTGTTCGGGTAATTCGCAATATGTAATAAGCTTACAGAAAAATAATTGTTTAATCATGCTTATAATAAGCTTACATTCGTAATATTTTCGAAAGTTTAGAAATATATACATATATGTACATATGTATGGCTTTCGCAACACTAATTCTGGCTATTGATTTTCTAGTATAAGCCCTAGTTCCGGGCCAATTAAGAAATTATGAACAATAAGAAAAAAATGCCTGGAAAAATACTTTTAGTTTTTCGGGTACATGATTTAACTATGGGAACAAATAAAAGGTCCGCCAAATATTTTTTTTTTCAAAACAGGGCGAAAAACATCGAATGTAGCTTCGGGTGTGGCACGTAGCGCAGTCCTGTTGAAACCAAATGTTGCTAATATCCTCCTTTTTGTGAACAAAAATTCGTTCAACATGGCCCGATAACAATCGCCATTGACTGTAACGGCCACACCTTGCTCGTTTTTGAAGAAAAGTGGCCAATTATGCCTCTGCACAAAAATCCGCACTAAACAGTGACTTGTCTTGGGGTATCGGCTTTTGAATGTATGCGTGAGGGTTTTCTGTGCCCCAAATGCGTCAATTTTGCTTGTTTACATACCCGCCAAGATCAAAATGAGCTTCATCTGATAAGATGATTTTTTTGGGAAAATCGGCATCTTCTGTAAGTCGATCGCAGGCCCACTTAGCGAAGCGAAAAAAGCGTATACACAACCATATTCGTTCAGCGGAAGGATAAAACTAATTATCTGTCAAATCAGACATGAGCTAAGTGTTAGTTGAAAAAAAAAAGTTAGATGGCGGACCCGATATAATGCGAGTTCTAAGCAAGATTCAAAATGTCTAAAAAAGGCAAATATGTGCATACGTACCATATATTTATACGTAATAAATATTTTTTGAACATTGGCAAAAAAAAATATTTTTCAAAAACACTTATAAAACTATAGAGAAAATAAGCCACATGCAATCATATTAAATTAATTAAATTATTATCTAAACTAAGTGTATTGTAAGTATTACTGTAAAAGATATTGTCGTATGAATCATTTTAAAAACAGTATTTAACAACTGTTTGCTTTTGGTTTTTGAATAAGTTTATAAGCATTATGCTTAAAAAAAGTTGAAGGAAATCTCTTATGATAAGCTTATTCTACAATTCATTTACATTTTGCTTGTGAAATGGTTTGTTGGGTATATGTATGTGTATTTTAAGTAAAAATTATAAAATTTTAAATTGTTATTTCAATGATACATTTGTATATATGTAGTAGCTTCTAAATTGTGTTTTATTTGTTTAAAAGTTCATGGCTAATTTGATTTCCATAAAATTTCGTATAAAAAATTTAATAAATTTATTAAAACTTATTGACTTATTTGTTAAATAGCAGAGTATCGATGAAATCTGTACATTTTTGAAAGGATTTTTTCAAAATAAATCAAATATCAGTTAAGTTAACTCAGAAAAGTGATTTCTAGCAAGGGTATCTCTACAAATGTACTAAACTGTTTAAGCGTCAAAAACTTTTATTATTATGCAGTTTCGAAACCTTAGAAAGGAATAAAAGTAAATTTAAAAAAGAATTTGCATTTAGTTTACAGCAGTATTTACTTTCCATATTCATAAATCCCTGCTTAGCTCACATTTTGGATTTGAAAATTAATAATCTGATACTCGAATGGGATAAAAATAGTTAAAAAGTTTGTTTGAAGGTTTTTAGTATTGACATCCAGGGCAAAGAAAGCCCAAAAAGGCTTTTAAATTTAATTCAAGATTGGGGTTGGATTCTGCTTAAAACAATTTTAACTTTTGGTTCGAAGGAGCGTCTAGTAATACCATAGTTAATAATTTGGCATTTATGCATTTTAGAAAGCGATACATATACGCCTATCAAATAGGGAGTTGGAAGCAACTCCTAGTTCCTCAGGGCGTCAAAGTTGGGAAAATCTTATTCTAGTGGTGGCAGTAAGCTAATACCTATTTTTAAATGGTCATATATCTAAATGGGTAAATACTCGTAAATACGCAAAATTCTCACCAAAGATTTAGTTTACGTACTAAAGGTAATAAAATTTCTGGAAACTTACAGTCCTGTCCGGTGATGGGTGCAGACTTTTAGTGACGGTGTTTAATTAAACAAAAATGCATTTTAAGGCTCGGACATTTTTTTAATTGAAAAGTTGAATTTCAAACAATACTTAGAGAGGGTGAGCAAATTTGAGGTTAGTAAGTAAAATGGCTGTCAAATGATAAAATATCAAAAAGTAAGCAATCAATATTTGACACTTATTTAGTAAAAGATTGGGAAATTTTAACTATTGAACGTTACACTCTTGAACAAAGAACTTTAATTGTGAAAAGTTATTATTAAAGTGGTGAAAATATTACTGTTTCACTTCGTCAAATTCGAGCAGCTTTTCCTCGTAACCAGGCTCCTTCAGAGACCGAAGTGAGTAATTTGATCGAGACTATTGCTGACAAAGATCATCAAAATACGCTCGTAGTGGCCGTAGTGATGCAAACATATCTGCTGTACAGAAAAGTGCTAAGAATGAGCCTGGGTCATCAATTCGTCGACGTTCGCAACAATTAGGCATTACCAGAGGAATATTTCGCAACATTTTGCATAAATGTTTTCATCTTCACGCTTATAAAGATCAACTCGTTCAAGAATTAAATTCAGCCGACAATGGTTTTGCGCAAACAACGCATTTTTCAACAAAATCATTTTTCGTTGTGTGGCCCTCTTTGAATTAGACGATTATGTAAACAAACAAAATTGTCCCATATGGGTCTTACAAAATCCACAAACAATCCTCGAAGAACCATTACATCCAAAGAAAGTGACCGTATGGTACAGTTTGTGGTTAGGCGGCATCATCAGGCCTTATTTTTTCGAAAATGAGCAAGGAAACGCCGTTACTATGAACACTTTGTGCTACCAAACCATGATAGCCAATCTTTTGCAGCCATAGTTGCCTAATGTTGGCATCAGTGACTTTTGGTTTCAGCAGAACGGCGTCACAAGCCACACAGCCAACCAAACAATTCAGTTATTGCTACAGAAATTTCTCGTAATTTATCGATTTGCCGATATCAATTGGCCGTCTCGTTCTTCTGATTTAATGTCCCGGGATTATTTTTTCTAGGGTCATTTCAGAGATCGAGTTTACGTGAACAAACCACAAACAACTGACACTCTGAATGATGAAACTCGGTGCTCAATTGACGAAATAAGCGAAGCTTTGTTACAAAATGTGGTTCAAAATTTTGTGAAAAGAGCGGACGCCTGCCGACGTGCATGAGGCTCTATTATTAATTCCCATATTTTTATTTTATATTGCTATGAATAAAACTGAATTTGTCGGAAAAAAATGTGTTTTTAAGCTAATTTACTTCCTAACTACTAATTTGCCCACCCTTCACCTTATAAATTTCTCAACGTCGAAACAAGAAGGTGGTATTATACTCAAACAGTGTATCCGTAAATTGCAGCTTATCGACAAAATGACCTCCGCTATAAGATAAAAGGTACCTCACTTTGGAATGTAAATAGTATCCGGCTTAGATTAAATGCCACTGTCAAATATCTGGGCTCTTTATCGACCTAAAGCTCGTAAGACGCCTTGTGTCACCCACTTCTGAAGCAGAGTAGTCTGTGAAAGATAGGGACTCTACACAACGGTTATTGATATCACTCTTCTTTATGTTGGAATCTTCTAGTGACCTGCTCTTGATAAATATTGCAATGTTAGACTTCTTGGTATGTTCAGAAGTCCTTACCAGCGCTACAGAGGCCTTTTGTTATGCTTGTCTGGCTTCCATCCGGTATACTTGCCGGGAAACAGTCCAAAATTTTAGCACTGATATTGAATACCTTGATACTCCCTCGTGGCACTCCTTTATTATATATGAGAGACCACGTGTCATAAGGTGATACTGAATACGTTTCATTTGGTCCGGAACTGTATAAGAAATTACATATCGACTGGATCTCAGTTAGGTGGATGTCTCTCCGCCTACTGGACTACTGTAGTACGTTTCAAGCTTAAGTAACGGCTATTTATTATGCTGCGGATTATTTTTATTTTTTTTAACGAATGAGCACAATTTTCATTTAAAAGGGAAGTAAAGCACTTTACTGTTTGAGTAGCGAGCCATAATGATCACTTTTGTCATTGCGGCGATTTCTGAGCTCTTCCACTTTGTATAGAATAAAAACATCCATCCTCATCCATGGCGTCGAAATCTGAGTGAAGGAAAGAAAGCTGAGTCCAGCCCAAGCAGTATTTTCGTAAATAAATATAAAGCGTTCGTAGCTGTAGCTGAAACCTTATGAAGAATAGATCGCATTGCCGAGAGGATCGAAAATGTCAACTGCAAGCACTTGAGACAAAGCAATTAAAAAAAATGAATTTTTCGTAAATTTAATTTCTAAAAGTGGTCAGGCGTGGTGTAAAGGTTAAAGCGCACGTAAAACAACATAACTGGCCCAGGTTTGAGCTCCAGCAGAGGACATGACGAAAAAATTTTAATGTAAATTCGTATATTAATTAAAGATTTTTCAACTTGCCTTCAGACAACTCCACTTAGAAAATAAAGAAATAAGTCCCCTGACATTCCAGCTTACCTCTGGAGATGATGACAAACATCAGACGAATGATAAGCAAAGAATGCCACCTATTAGGCAAAAATAACAATGCTATAGTAAAGATCCACCACCAATTAGCAAGGATCTTCACCACTTCGCGGAATCATATGGAGGAAGCTACAGTGGATTAATCATCTACTTAGCCTGAAAGATCAAATTGATTAATGAAACTGCAACAAAGCAATGGATGCTTTGTAGAAACCCAAAGGAGTGACGGAGAAAAAAAATCATGACCAACCAACTTTTAAAACTGAACTTATTTAACGAAAAAAAAAAAATTTTTTTTCGTTTCCTTATAAAAGAAACGACAATATAAATGAATTCCAGATTAATTTAAAAACACTTTTCAGTTTTTACTATACAACCACTACTCTTCTTAAAAACTTTTTATTTATTTATTTGTTTTTTGATTTTTTTTGTTGATGTATATTTGTTTTTGTAGTTTTCCAATACTTCCCTAAAAAACTATTTATAAAATTCAAATATTTTTTTTTTTTTGGAAATTTTCTCTTCAATATACACCTGCCACCAGAATATAAAAACAAAATATTATTCTTTATGATGATATTGGCTAAACTAAACCAAAATATTATGTTTCATTTCCGCTTCGTGGTTTTATTTTTTTGTTTCTATCAATTTATGTCAGTTTTTTATAATTTATTTTGTTTTGTTGTTTAAATCTTCTTTTTTCAGGATTTTTCGTCTTTTTTTCACATGAATGGGTAAATATCGTAAATCTTATTTTGGCAAACCACCGCTGTTTTTTTACGGTCACCTGACTATTTGTGCCTTCGTGTTATGGCACAATTTTAACCAATACAGAATACCAGCTAAGAACAACAAAAACAACAATGTGTTATTGTAATAAAATATAACCACCATTAAAAAAGGCTTTAGTAAAACTGTTGGTCAATATTTTAGTATTTAAATGGACATAAAATTGAGCAACAGCAATAAACTGGGAGGAAGAGAGAATTTTTTTATAAACCTATCGACTGATTTAAATAAATATATAGAATTTTTTCTGCCTAAAACGGTTTTATTAAAATATAACAGTAAAGAAGAAAATAAGGACAAGAATTTGAAATTTTATTGTAATAAGTGTTTTTGTAGGTTAAATGAAATATTATAAGATAAGACGATTTATTACCATACAACAAAATTGTTTTTGGTTTATAACGCTTCTAAAGTGGCAGTTTAGTTATACTGTCAGAGCAGAATCTTATCTAATCAAATCACACATTTATTGCGGAAATAACTGAGACTATAAACAGTATAAATACCTGCAAAGCTTCAGTCTGGGTTACATTAACCCAAAATTTCTTAAGAGTTCTCCAAAATTTAGTGCTGAAATCCTGCTTTCCGTCGTAAATGGGCATTGAAACATGCCAAAAGCTCAAAGGAGGGCAATTTAAAAGTTTAAATTTAAACCAGCGATTATTTCGAATCTGGCCATACTTATGTCACTCTATTCTGTCACAAAATCGAGTATATTTTTTCTACTGAACAAAACGAATTGATTTACGCTTGAGCAGGGCTGGTTTTTATTAGAAATTCAACTCAAACGTGGTCTTACAGATGTAATGAACACACATTTATATATTTTTAAACTCCTCTTAGAAGACAATCCTCCATAGAGTTATAGCACTTGGTTAGGTGAAATAGGGAGAGAAAAGACTGACGGATGGGAGCCATTGACTACGCTAGCTAGCAGCCGGGTGGGGAGGTTCTTGTCTGCAGTTCTCTCAGTCCAAGTAATGTGTCATCCATAAATAATTATTATAGACTCCCTAATAAACTAAAATAAACAATAAAATAAAATGGACCGGTAGTTGATTGGCTAATACGACATTGCAGGTGTCCTAAATACCTCAATTTACAATCAACTATGCCAGCTAAACGGGATCAACCATAAATAACTTTATCACGACCTATTTTTTGAGTTCCTAGATGTTACAGGAACTACGCCTCTTTACCCGCCCTACCATGGATCTTCTGGCGAAAATTGATAATGAAAATCCCCAAAACCAAAGGAAATCTATCCGATCACATCACTCGAATTAGTTTAACCACACATATTTGTATCACAAATTCTCTAATTTTCATTTATTCATAATATTTATTCATTAAGACAATATATCCTATTTCCTTCCTTAAGAGTAATAAATTTCAGATTATTCTTAATATTTATTTAAGTCCAACAAAAAAGATAATTTAAATATGTATATTAATAAAGAACGTATTCCGAAGAAAAAAAACTAAATTAATTAATATCTACTGCCTAAAATACCTACAATAGAGTGACAATCCAAGTCAAACGAACAATATTCACAAAATTACAAAACAAACATTATACTCGCAGATATAGATTTAAAAAAAACAAAAAGAATATTTTTGTATGATTTTCTTTCTTTTACTTTAATTTGAGCTAAGTTTCTCTTATTAGTTCTTATTATCACAATTAATAATTTCTAATTTTAATTTCTCTTTATTTCTGTCTTTTCTTTACTTGAAATTTCTCTGATTATTGATTTCTTTTTTTATAAGTTGATCTTGGCTTTCTCTTAAATTTTTGATTCATGTTTCATTTTTTTTATACTCTCTTATTTATTTAAATAAGAAGAAGCACGTACACAAATTTCAAGCAATGATAAAAACAAAAAGAAATTAAAAGAAAAGGGTTACAGACATCCCTCGAAAAGTGTGTAAATTAAGAAACGATAAAACATTAAAAGCTCAAAAATGGAAATGATATTAATAATAAGAGAAACTACTTCAAATAAATATTGTTCGTTGGACTGAGACCTTAATAACTTTCTCTTAATTAAATAAAATATAATTCAATACAAAACTAAATAAGAATGTAAATAAAATTGTGTAGAAAAATTTGACTCACCAAATTATTTGAACTCTGCTGCTGCGGAGTGATGAGGCCTCGCCATTCTGCTGCTGTGGAGTTTTTTTATGGTGTAAGATGTGTTAAAAGATGTATCTTTTTGGTTTTGTATAAATTGAGGGTATTCACGAAAACTTAGTTAATTATTATAAGACTTAATTTAATCTAATGAAAAGAAAATATATACATATATTAATAAGATAATTTCTAATGGTAAAATTTCATTGTTGGTGGGTATGGATATTGTATTTTGTGTAGATTCTGTTCAGGATTCCGTTCTTATTAAATATTTTATCATTTTAGATTTTAGAATTAGAGTTTATCTGGCAAGAATTAGAAAAATTTATTATTGACCAATTATACAATATTCATATCCTCTTTACCCTTATGATTTTTATAAACTGCAAATTCTTATATTATTCTTCCAAAAAAAAAATTAATTTCCAATGATCGGATATACATAGATGATGGTGATATGGCTGTATGTTATTGGGGTAGTCGTGTCCGTAATTTTTCTGTATCGGGAAGATGATATCTCAAGTTGTTGCTGTTGGATTGTGGGGTTGCTGTTGGATTTGGATTCGGCTTCTTGTCTCTAGAAGGCACTTATGGTAGGTTTGCTGACACAGGAATCGAATAGCTTCAATTTTGTTTTTCTTCTTCACTCAGATGTTGGATACACTCCTACGGCAGGTGTTAGGACTTCAATTGTACTTTCCTTCTTGATATTTTATTTATGTGTTGTTGAAATTATTATTTATATCTTTAAATTTTATTTATTTTAATATCTTAGGCAAGTGTATAGCCCTAAGATGTATAACCTTAATTTTTTCTTTTTTTTTCTTCCGTGTCGTTTAAATTACATATACTTTTTTTCTTTTTCTTGGTTTTCTTTGTGGCTCTGTTCTTTTTCTTCTTCTTTTTAGCTTCTGGTAAAGAGTGGTTGTTGTTAACACTCGATCATGTATCTTTTGATACAGAAAAAAAACAGACAGTAGTGGCTCACTAAATGAGTCCACTACTTTAAAATTGTCAATTTAATTATTTTCCTGTATTTTTTTTTTTTTTTTTTTTTTAGATTTTCTTGCCACAAAAATTTAACTTTCAAATAAAATTTGTACACAGTCCCCAAAGCAAATTCTCTTCTTTTATATTCTTAAATTAAAATTGCCTTTGCATGTAAACTTATACGATGAAGATGGTTGTCTCTATTTTCTTCAACACTTTAGATTATATTTATTAATTTATACAGAATTTAACACTTTAATATTTTTATCAAGTATTAAACTTAATTAGAAACGATCAGGTGCATCTTATTGCACAGTTTAATCACAGAAGACAGTTTCTACATCCCGCTAAGCCTTTTATACACCTAAAATTACTGTTATAGGCCGTTATCTATTTGACAGATTGGAATTAAGCAAGTTTACTGGGTTTAAACACAGCTAGTTTAACGTGCGTTAATATGCGATGAGATACGTCAATTTACAGTCGAGGCAGACGAATAACTAACACTTAGTTCTCTTATTATGCAAGGACTTTATTACCAATAAAAATTAATAAATTACAAAACTCAAAAACTGATACATTTGCCTATTGAAACAAAAACCACACGTTACAAACCACATAATACTGGTATTTTATACCACAGTATTAGGGGGAAATATATTTATGGACGTATGTCCTTCGCATGATATGTTCCTACGATCCTGCCGTTGATATCCTGTAATACATAATAATTGTTACCAACCTTTTCCTTTATAGTCGACTTAATAAATAAAGGTGCCAGTTTAGCGTTGTATTTTCTTTCAAAACTACTCTGTGAGAAATTACGACAAAAACTTCCTGTCCGACTTTATAAGAAATAGGGCGAGCACGTAATTTATATTGAGATTTGTTGGTTTCATAAGCTCTAGTAATATGTTTTTTCAAATCCTGTCTCATAAGGTAAAGACTATCTTCTCGGTTAAGGCTTACATACGGTTCAGCAACTACTTTTAGATTTCGCAACAAAGTGTACACACTTCCGTGAGTTACCATTTCAAAACCGAACACAGCTTGATATGGAGAGCGCTGAATAGACTGATGAAACGAATTCCTCAAAGAACAACTAATGGCACTCAGATTTTGATCCCATAGCGTCTGATCTTTCTCTAAATATGACCTAATACCTGCTAAAATTGATCTGTTTACGCGCTCGGAAGAATTTGACTGTGGTGAATATACCGCAATATAGCTATGAGTTATACCGAAAGATGTAAGAAAAGCGTTAAATTCATTCGATCGAAACTGTGAACCATTATCACTCACTAAAACTTCAGGAACACCAAAAATGTGAAAGATATGCTGCAATAAATACTCCTGAATTATCTTCGAAGTGAACTTTTTCATAGGAAAAAGCCAATGAAACTTAGTCATATGATCTAGAACAATTAACAAACCTATGTTACCCTGTTTACTACGGGGATCGGGACCTAAAATATCGACATATAAACGTTGAAATGGCCTATCAGTCTTCACTGGACTACCCATTTCTGGCCTAGTCAAGAAGTTCGGAGCTTTAGATGTCTTACACGTTTCACACAACCCAATATATTCTCGAACATCTCGTACTAATCCTGGCCAAAAGAAATGACGACGGATAAGTTCGGTGGTCTTTACGATTCCTCCGTGCGAAGCAGTAGGGTTGGCATGGGCTGCTTGAATAACCGATTTTCTTAAATAAAAAGGCACCCATAGCTTCCAACAATTTTCCTCCTGATAAGAATCTCCGCTGTAGTGATTTGTTCTAATATACACGTACTTATCAACCACTTTCATGTCAGGATATTTCGAACTGAATTCGTTAATTTTCTCTTTCAAACTGACGTAATCTGGATCATCAAAATGTTCAGAATTAAGGTCTATTGGCGGCTCGCATATCGAAACACTTCCTATTTCATCGTAAGGTATCCTTGACAAGGCGTCAGGCACAATATTATCCTTTCCTTTCTGTGGCTTATAGTAAATTTGTAACCTTGTAGTTTAAACACCCACCTTGCCAGTCTTCCGGACAGATCGGGTTGTTTCATCAACCATACTAGCGATGAATGGTCCGTGATGACTTCGAACTCTTGGAGTTCTAGGTAACACCTAAACTTTCTGATAGCTTCCAGCGCAGCCAAACACTCACGCTCCGTTACGCTATAGTTGCGTTGAGCCGTTGTTAATTTTTTTGACATAAATGCTATAGGCTTCTCGTTTTCTTCATCATCAAACTGTATTAGCACAGCGCCGATACCAAAGTCGCTGGCATCACAATGTAAATAAAACTTTTTATTAAAATCAGGGTTCGTAAGAGTAGGAGCGGATGTTAGAAGACTCTTTATTTGTTCGAACGATTTTTGGGCCTCAGGTGTCCAAACAAATTTACATTTAGTAGACAATACTTCAGTAATAGGAAACACTATAGACGAGAAATTTGAAATGAATCTGCGGTACCAACCTGCTAATCCGAGAAAACCACGTACTTGTTTTAAGTTTTTCGGTTGGGGCCAATTTTGAATGGAAAGTACCTTATCAGGGTCGGTTTTAATTCCTCCATTACCTATAATATATCCTAAGTAATTAACTTCCGTTACACAAAATTTAGACTTGGACACATTAAGAGTCAAATTAGCTTCCCTAAATTGAGCTGCAATTCTCACCAAGACAGACCAATGAGATTCAAAATTTTCAGACACTATTATTAAATCATCTAGATAGCCGAATACGCAGTGACGTAGATCCGGTGGTATTAACTGATCCATTAATCTACACATAGTAGATGGAGCGTTGCAGAGGCCAAAAGGCATGACAACAAATTGATATAAAGGACGACCAGGGACAGTGAAAGCAGTAAAAGGTTTAGACTCTTCGGATAATGCAATTTGCCAATATGCATCCTTAAGATCTAATTTAGATATAATGTTGGCCTTTGGTAATCTAGAAAAGATTCCTTCTATACTAGGCAAAGGGTAAGCATCCTTTTTAGTTACTTGATTAACTTTTCTGGCGTCAAGACATAAACGAATTTTATTCGGTTTCACTACCAATCGCATAGGTGAAGACCATGGAGACTTTGAAGGTTCTATAACACCTAACTCGAGCATTCTATCAATTTCTTCGAACATTAATTTTTCAACTGGTGGTGAAACGGGGTAAAGTCGTTGTTTCACAGGAACAGCATCTCCTACATCTATCGAATGTTCGATAAGAGTTGTCCTTCCTAAGCCCTGTTTTTCAAAATTGGGAAATAATTCAATTATGGTGTTCAATTGCTGTCGTTGTGATGCATTTAATGGGTATTCCGTGCTAGAACTAGGATCTTTAGAGCTCTTGTGAATTTCGTTTAACATATCAGACTCTATACTAAAGGTGGACAAATCGGATAAAATTTGAGAAGGATTTTCACCATTCGATGACATAATGACATTTCCAAAAATATCTGGAGCAAGATTAAAGGCTTTCCAAAAATCGAGACCTAAAATTAAGTTTTGACTGATACTAGGCACTATTAATATTTTTAATTTTCTAATAAGATTCTTAAAGCCAACATCAACATTTAAATAACCTACAACCTTTTGCATATTACCATCAGCTGTTTTTACATACGAATTTAGAAAAACGAATTCTTTAAAACTGCGAAAATCTTGACGTGCTAGATCGGACCTTATACAGGATACGTTAGCACCTGTATCCAACAAGCCTAACTCGGTAAATGAAAGAAATTTAACAGATGCATAGTAACGTCTTTCTTTAGGATTACTTATTATCGATGACAAAATAAACTGTGATGTGAATTTTCGATCCTTAAAATATTTTCGCAAGCGTACTGTAGATCTTTTAGGTTTTCTATGTGTAACTTTAGCTGGTGACGAATCATTGAATATCTCCTTTCTTCTCTTCATGTAGTTGTCCAATCTTTTATGGTAGGGTACAATCGGATATAATTTTGGAACATGATCACTTTTATTAAAAGAATTAATAGTTTCATTAGCATTACTATCTGCGTTGGTTTCTGTTAATTCCAAGTTTGATTTGATATTGGAAAAGTCTAAGTTTTTGCTTGATATATCGGGGCTTGTATTTGAAATATTTGGTTGAAAAGAAAACAAGTTTGGTTTCAAAGATGACGAATCTGGCTTAAACGGTGATAAGTCCGGTGATAAAGAAGACCAATCTGGTTTTAGATGAAGCGAAACTGCGGACGAATTCGGGCTTTGCCCTGAGCTTGGAAGTTTTTTGAATTTAATTTTTTCGAAGCACATTTAGAGCATTGTGGTTTATATGTATTTTTCTCACCACATCCATAACAAAACACTTTTCTCTCTTCCAAACAATCTTCCCATATGTGACCTAATTGATCACAATTCCAACACCTTAAGTTCTGTATTGCGTTAACTGAACTATCCGGGAGTATATCCAATTCGTTAGGAGATGTTTCATCCGGGTATTCCACTTCAGCTACTTGTCGACGAATTTCCGCATAATTTGGAGTCTTAAAAGAAGTATGTCTTTTAAAATAATCATCTCCTAGTAAGTGTTCTCTCATCTGCACCAACTTACGCAAATGAGCTATAGAATAAATCGGTATATAGAGTAACTCATGCCGGATTTCTGGTCGAAGATTGCGAGAAAGTATCTCAATTAATTCGGCCTCAGGAATAGGTTTATCCAATCTATCTAAAATTGCAGACACTGATTCATAAAACATCTCAAAGTTCTCATTAGGTTTCATCTTTCTGTTTCTTAGTTCTTCATAAATATCAAAACTAGACCGAAAATCTTTATACTGATATTTCAAAGCCGCACAAAACTCATTCCAACAAATAGTTTCAACCTGTTTGTGATATCTCCAATACCACTCTTTGGCTCGACCACTCAATAAAATATGTAAATTTTTGCAAATAAGTGAAAAATCTTTATTAAAATGTTCACGAGTTAGTACTCCCACTCTGTGCAAAAACTCATCGACACTGATTCCCTGAGCTGATCCATCAAACTTAACCTGCCAATTCTGAATTATCGATGTTATCTTATCAGACCTCAATGTGAAATTTTCATCGTATGAACTGCTGAAATTTCCATGTGAACTTGGTGATACATTATTGTGCGATAGGGGAACATGTGAACTGTTATTCTGCCTATTATCCTGTCGTGGTATAGATTGCCTTCGAGGAGGTGGTTGTGACTGCTGATTACAATTATTCGCGTTCTGATTGACATTAGCTGATAAGTTGAAATTACATAGAATTCTGGTAACAGTATTCTCAATCATTTGATTTATTCGTGAATAGTCAATAGTTGGTGGAATAGAAGAGCTCCTAAAAGGAATATTCGGTGGATTACACTGTGTTGAATCATCATGGGATGGCACCTGAACTGGAGTTGACGGAATCTCAAGTTCAGTTTCAGGATTCGTACCAATATCAATTAAGGGATTCTGCGAGGATTCCGAAAATAAATTACGAGCGTTACTTCTCGTATTATGTTGCTTAGCCATTGCACCGCGAGCTTTATTACGAGCCGACTTTTGCCTTTCAATAGGCACTTGTTTATTTTGAATGAACATCTTTTTTAGTTCTGATAACGCGCAAGGTCTTTTACAATCGGGACATTCGGACGAGTTAGACAAAAACGATTCAATGCAATGAACATGAAAAACATGATTACATTCCGAAATAATCATACATTCCTGACCTTCTGATAACAGTTCACTACAAATCCTACATGATTGACTAATCCTATTACTCTGAGAAGAGGTTGCTTGAGAATTGGGTGGAGAACGTTCCATCGTATCAATAAATATAAAATAACTAAAAAAAACTAAATTATACGAAAAAAAAAACAAATACTAATCTTAAATTCGAGTTGTATTCTCAATAATAAAAAAAAAGAAAAAAAAAAATCAACCAAAATTATGTGCAACAAATGCTACTCTTAATTATGAGTGTTATACTCTATAACCAAGACGATATTTTTATCAATTATAGGTAATAATCAAAAACAATAATAAAAATTGATTTTCAATATAAAAAACAAGATATTTTATACTAAAATTCATTTAAACGGATGTGATACGGATAGATATATAAAAAAAATATAAACAAAATAGTTTAGTGATAAAGGTCAGTTGATCAGGATAAACAAATTGGTCTATGGAGTTCAAGATCTTAAGTTATCACTCAGCTTCTGTCCAAATTTTCAAAAAAGATATAAACTTCCGATCTCTACTGGACAATAAACCGCAAACAGCAGTTCTATTGTAATTCCAAGCCAGAGTCGTGTTTGAATTATAATAACATAATAATCGTCCTAAAACTGAATCATTAACTATTATTACTTTAACTAATGCAAAAAGTGATTAAATACATTTCTTCATTTGCTAATGAAAAAACATTAGACTTATCTTTGGTCGCACAAATCGATCCGAAACTCAAATTGTCGAAAATCCTAAAGATGGTCTAATGTTATTCAAGAACAAAATCTAACAAGGTATATAATCTTTTGTATCTATTGATTCTGAAAGCTACGGTTTGAACAACATGAAAGATTTTATGTAGAGCAAAAAAAAAAAATCTTCAGGCTAACTACAAAAAGGTTAATAAAATTTCCTAACGTATCCGTTGGATGACATTCTATATAAGGAGTTGTCATATTCTCCTGTTAGATTGCATTGTTTACGATGCGAGTGACAATATAGGCAATAAATTATTAGTATATTCCCCCAGATTCCGTTGCCTCACGTTGGGCGCCAATTCATGTAATGAATTGAACAGCGCCTAACGTGTATTCCTTGTCACAAGTTGTGGGTTACAATTTAGAAAATAGGTGTAGCAGTTTTCCATAAGATTTCTTTGGCCCCACGTTGGGCGCCAATTTATGTAATGAACACACATTTATATATTTTTAAACTCCTCTTAGAAGACAATCCTCCATAGAGTTATAGCACTTGGTTAGGTGAAATAGGGAGAGAAAAGACTGACGGATGGGAGCCATTGACTACGCTAGCTAGCAGCCGGGTGGGGAGGTTCTTGTCTGCAGTTCTCTCAGTCCAAGTAATGTGTCATCCATAAATAATTATTATAGACTCCCTAATAAACTAAAATAAACAATAAAATAAAATGGACCGGTAGTTGATTGGCTAATACGACATTGCAGGTGTCCTAAATACCTCAATTTACAATCAACTATGCCAGCTAAACGGGATCAACCATAAATAACTTTATCACGACCTATTTTTTGAGTTCCTAGATGTTACAGGAACTACGCCTCTTTACCCGCCCTACCATGGATCTTCTGGCGAAAATTGATAATGAAAATCCCCAAAACCAAAGGAAATCTATCCGATCACATCACTCGAATTAGTTTAACCACACATATTTGTATCACAAATTCTCTAATTTTCATTTATTCATAATATTTATTCATTAAGACAATATATCCTATTTCCTTCCTTAAGAGTAATAAATTTCAGATTATTCTTAATATTTATTTAAGTCCAACAAAAAAGATAATTTAAATATGTATATTAATAAAGAACGTATTCCGAAGAAAAAAAACTAAATTAATTAATATCTACTGCCTAAAATACCTACAATAGAGTGACAATCCAAGTCAAACGAACAATATTCACAAAATTACAAAACAAACATTATACTCGCAGATATAGATTTAAAAAAAACAAAAAGAATATTTTTGTATGATTTTCTTTCTTTTACTTTAATTTGAGCTAAGTTTCTCTTATTAGTTCTTATTATCACAATTAATAATTTCTAATTTTAATTTCTCTTTATTTCTGTCTTTTCTTTACTTGAAATTTCTCTGATTATTGATTTCTTTTTTTATAAGTTGATCTTGGCTTTCTCTTAAATTTTTGATTCATGTTTCATTTTTTTTATACTCTCTTATTTATTTAAATAAGAAGAAGCACGTACACAAATTTCAAGCAATGATAAAAACAAAAAGAAATTAAAAGAAAAGGGTTACAGACATCCCTCGAAAAGTGTGTAAATTAAGAAACGATAAAACATTAAAAGCTCAAAAATGGAAATGATATTAATAATAAGAGAAACTACTTCAAATAAATATTGTTCGTTGGACTGAGACCTTAATAACTTTCTCTTAATTAAATAAAATATAATTCAATACAAAACTAAATAAGAATGTAAATAAAATTGTGTAGAAAAATTTGACTCACCAAATTATTTGAACTCTGCTGCTGCGGAGTGATGAGGCCTCGCCATTCTGCTGCTGTGGAGTTTTTTTATGGTGTAAGATGTGTTAAAAGATGTATCTTTTTGGTTTTGTATAAATTGAGGGTATTCACGAAAACTTAGTTAATTATTATAAGACTTAATTTAATCTAATGAAAAGAAAATATATACATATATTAATAAGATAATTTCTAATGGTAAAATTTCATTGTTGGTGGGTATGGATATTGTATTTTGTGTAGATTCTGTTCAGAATTCCGTTCTTATTAAATATTTTATCATTTTAGATTTTAGAATTAGAGTTTATCTGGCAAGAATTAGAAAAATTTATTATTGACCAATTATACAATATTCATATCCTCTTTACCCTTATGATTTTTATAAACTGCAAATTCTTATATTATTCTTCCAAAAAAAAAATTAATTTCCAATGATCGGATATACATAGATGATGGTGATATGGCTGTATGTTATTGGGGTAGTCGTGTCCGTAATTTTTCTGTATCGGGAAGATGATATCTCAAGTTGTTGCTGTTGGATTGTGGGGTTGCTGTTGGATTTGGATTCGGCTTCTTGTCTCTAGAAGGCACTTATGGTAGGTTTGCTGACACAGGAATCGAATAGCTTCAATTTTGTTTTTCTTCTTCACTCAGATGTTGGATACACTCCTACGGCAGGTGTTAGGACTTCAATTGTACTTTCCTTCTTGATATTTTATTTATGTGTTGTTGAAATTATTATTTATATCTTTAAATTTTATTTATTTTAATATCTTAGGCAAGTGTATAGCCCTAAGATGTATAACCTTAATTTTTTCTTTTTTTTTCTTCCGTGTCGTTTAAATTACATATACTTTTTTTCTTTTTCTTGGTTTTCTTTGTGGCTCTGTTCTTTTTCTTCTTCTTTTTAGCTTCTGGTAAAGAGTGGTTGTTGTTAACACTCGATCATGTATCTTTTGATACAGAAAAAAAACAGACAGTAGTGGCTCACTAAATGAGTCCACTACTTTAAAATTGTCAATTTAATTATTTTCCTGTATTTTTTTTTTTTTTTTTTTTTAGATTTTCTTGCCACAAAAATTTAACTTTCAAATAAAATTTGTACACAGTCCCCAAAGCAAATTCTCTTCTTTTATATTCTTAAATTAAAATTGCCTTTGCATGTAAACTTATACGATGAAGATGGTTGTCTCTATTTTCTTCAACACTTTAGATTATATTTATTAATTTATACAGAATTTAACACTTTAATATTTTTATCAAGTATTAAACTTAATTAGAAACGATCAGGTGCATCTTATTGCACAGTTTAATCACAGAAGACAGTTTCTACATCCCGCTAAGCCTTTTATACACCTAAAATTACTGTTATAGGCCGTTATCTATTTGACAGATTGGAATTAAGCAAGTTTACTGGGTTTAAACACAGCTAGTTTAACGTGCGTTAATATGCGATGAGATACGTCAATTTACAGTCGAGGCAGACGAATAACTAACACTTAGTTCTCTTATTATGCAAGGACTTTATTACCAATAAAAATTAATAAATTACAAAACTCAAAAACTGATACATTTGCCTATTGAAACAAAAACCACACGTTACACGGAAGCCAATAAACACATTACGAGTAACTGTTTGGTGCGGCTTGTGGAACAGAGGCATCATTGGCCCATAGTTCATAACTCGCACCTATTGCACCGTGATAACCGTTTTTTTTTGACCGCTCTTCATGGTACTGATGTGAACGGTGTTTGGTTTCAAAAGGATGGTGCAACTTGCCATACATTTCATGCTACAATTGATTTATTGCGTCCAATGTTTGACGATCGTTTGACTAGCCGAAATGGTAATGTCAGTTGGCCTCCGTGAAGCTATGATTTGACATCGTTGGACCTTTTTCTGTGGGGCGCCGTTAAAGATAAGTGTTATGCCGACAAACCAGAGACAATTGAGCATTGGAAGGAAAACATTCGATACGAGATACGACCTCACACACTCGAAAAACTTCTCGAAAATTACCGATCGAATTGAGTACTGTGAGGTCAGCCGCGGCAGCTATATGAATGAAATAATAATTCATTTCTAACCGGAAAAATCGTACTTCACAATAAAGAATAAATTTAACTTTCAAATGGCCCTCCACAAAAGTCTTTGGCTGTGTTTTACCCCTTATTGTGAAATAAACAAGTTGGTTTCCAGAAACAGAAGTCGTTCAAAAATCAATTAAGTAGTATGAGAATGGGAATAGAGCAATTAGTAGTCTGACGCTTATCTTTATAACATAATATAATAATACATACAGCAATATGGAATGATCTTGCCTGTGAAGGCACACCGAGACAGATGGTCGGTACAAAAAAGGCCCTTTATACTCCTAATGCCAATTGCAGACTTTTTCACGATAGATGTGTCAGGTCTGTATTGAACAGCGTTCTACAATGAATTAAAAAAAATTTGGGCTCTACACAGAAGGCTGGAAAACCTAGACTAGACAGATTATATCTGTCTAACACATCTGTATGAGTGCCGCTGCTAAAGGCTTTTCGACTCAATAAATCGCTGTCTGAGAAGATTATTAAGAATTTTCAAATAAACCCCTATAAAAGCTGAAATTGTGCAAAGAAAATAGAGGTGGATCCGGCATACACTAATGGCGTTTTCTTTTCTTACAATAAATTTTGCTCTTCGTTTGTTGCGTACCATAAAACAAGGTTTAAAATGAACATAAGAAATTCCGATGTAAACCTTGCAGAAGTCGCACAAAGGGTGGCCATTCCTTACATGGCAACGTCAAATTTAGAAGCTGACAAATTAAGCATGAGCTGGAACGAAATCAAATTATTATTTTCATTGGGTAGATCTAAATGGATATCTTTGAGAAAATTGAATAGAGAACTTATAACACCTTCCAATGAACAGATAAATCTTTGAGCGGATTACTAACGTGACATAATAAAGGGTGGGCTAATTTGAGGTTAGGAAGTAAATTGGTTTAAAAACAAATTTTTTATTGACAAATTCGGTTTTATTCATACCAATACAAAATAAAAATATGGGAATTAATAATAGACGTCATCCACGTCGGCAGGCATCCGCTCTTTTCGCAAAATTTTGAACCATATTTTGCAACAAAGATTCGCTTATTTCGTCAATTTAGCGCCGAGTTTCATCTTTCAGAGTATCACTTGTTTGGGTTTGTTCATGTGAACCCTGTCTTTTAAATGGTCCCAGGGAAAGTAATCCAGCGGCGTTAAGTCATAAGAACGAGACGGCTAATTGACATCGCCAAATCGAGTAATTACGCGACCCGGAAATTTCTCATGCAACAACTGAATTGTTTGACTGGCTGTGTGTGTGAAACCAAAGGTTACTGTTGTCAACGCTATCATGATTTGGTAGCGCAGAGAATTCACGGCGATGGCATTTCCTTGCTCATTTTCGAAAAAATACGGGCCGATGATGCCGCCTATCCACAAACCGCACCATACGGTCACCTTCTTTGGATGTAATGATTTTTCGAGGACTGTTAGTGGATTTTGCGAGCCACATATACCACAATTTTGTGTGTGTACATAGCCGCCTAATTGGAAATGAGCCGGGAAAAAGCTTATGAATTTTACGAAGTGATACGGTAGAATTTTCAACATTTTAATAGTAAATTTTCACAATTAAAATTCTTTGCTTAAGAGTGTAGCGTTCCATAGTTAAAATTTCTCAATTTTTTACTAAATAAGTGTCAGAGGTTTACAGCTCATTTCTTGACATTTCATCAGTTGACAGCCAATTTACTTCCTAAGCTTATATTTGCCCATCCTTTTTCTTCAATTGTGGACAGAGCTCAAATTAGCTAAGAGTGGAGGGCACATGCGGACAGCACGTGTGTATGATTTGTCGGTTCTAAAATAGATGAGATCACAAGAATTATCTGAATGAATGAATTCTCTGCTGTATTACTAAAGCCAGACACTTCCACGAGTGCCATAATAAACCATCGATTGAGCCGCATGAAAGTCTGCCTGTCGAGGTGATAGAAACTACAAAAGATTTTTGTGGTTCGGGTTCCGCCTCTTTCATGTCGCTTAGCGAATCTACGTTAGGGTAAGCCAGAACTGTGGCAGAAACGGACGGAACTTAAACCACGCAAAACTACCATCGGCCATATAAAGAGTCTCCGTGTTATCGTCGAGCTATTTCTTAAATGGCGACTCGAGAAAACCTTCTACAGATTGAATTACAGGATTATCTGGAACGTACTATGTTTTAAAAACTTGTCTCTCTTCAGGGGAGCTTATCTTAAACATAATTCCAATTGTTGAACTAAACATGGTGAAACGTTAGACAGGACAGTGAAAGTAAAAATCGATGCTGGCCGAGGTTAATTACTTTTATTAAATATGGTTCTAAGAAAAGATCTTAAAGGTACTCGACAGCAGAAAAGGAAATGGATAGTCGTTTAAATGATATTGACTACGAAGATAATGTTTGCCTTCTGGCTCACAGCTTCTCAGATCTTATGTCAAATCTACAAAGCAAACCAACTGCAACAGATGTGATTAGACTTTAAATAAATACAGCTAAAGCCCTTAGAGATAATGCGACTTTTGAAGAATTATTTACAATAAGATGTAATCAAACAGATGACGTCAGCCAGTTTTTGATCTATGGTGTAAAATATCAAATCAGGAAATTCATAACTACATATGGAGGGCGTAGCAGACTCCTAGCGGTTTAATGCCTGTCGAAATTCTTTTTTTTTTACGCAGTGCACAAATTTGATGGTTTTTAGCACAAATGTCAAGCCCACCATATGGTGGAACGGACACATGGAACGCTGGCCATGTGATGATGATTCATGAATCGATGTTTTCTCAGGGAGACAAGAATACTCTGGACGAAAAATAGATTTCGAATAACTGGCTTTCGAAATAAACCAATAAACTACCCACGCCCACGGTAATAAGAAAACGTAAACGGCGGTAGATTGGCCACAATTTAAGATGGTAATGGAACGACATAACCAGAAATGCCATCGACAGGAATCCGCAAGGTGTTAAGAAGCTTATAAGTGGAGATTGCCAATTGATGTAGAACTGGTTAGAATGGGTAGAAGCTGAGGGGAAGTAAGAGCGTTGGCATAAGGCAGTAAAATGTTTAAAAGATTTGTTAAGGCGATATGCTCCTAATAAAGGTTCCGAGAATGCCATAAAAAAAACCTACTGAATATTTTCTAAAATTTCTTTTTTTATTTGAAAGTACAATCCTTCCGGTTAATAATGGAATATAATTTCATTCAAATGGCTGCCTCGGCTGGCCTTGTAGTATTTTTAAGCACATTATCGATTGTGTGCAGCGGCCCGATAACGATCGCCATTGACTGTAACGGACACTCCTTGCTCATTTTCGAAGAAAAATGGCCCAGTTATGCCTCTGGACCAAAATCCGCACCAAGCAATGACTCGTCTTGGGTGTATCGGCTTTTCAATGTATGCGTGCGGGTATTCTGTGCCCCAAATGCTTCATCTGAAAAGATGATTTTTTTCTTTTTTTCATTCTGCAACATTACCATGATTTTCAAAGTAATGTCGCAATATTTTCCGGCGTTGTTCAAGCGTATACACAACCATATTCGTTCAGCGGAAGGATAAAACTAATTATCTGTCAAATCAGACATGAGCTAAGTGTTACCATTCACGAAATAAGCACTAGTTGAAAAAAAAACGTTAGATGGCGGACTCGATAGAACTGATAGCATTTTTAGAGTGCCATAGTTACACTCTTAATACCCTGATATTTCAAATGAGTTTGAATTTTTTCATTTAGCCATGAGAAGCGTAATTACTACCGAGTGAGATTAAATTAAATATTTTACGATAAGGTTTGCAGGACAAATGAAAAAATATCAGAAGTCATTCTGTTCCTCATCTCAATTATTTATAAAGCGATCATAACATAAAGCATTTGCTGGTCAACTTATTTTGACTGCTTGGAATGAAATATCAGCACATTAACTGGCTAAACAACTAAAGTATGAAATAACTTAAAAATTATTTGAAATTTAATTTAAAATTAAATTACTGAAATTATTTTTATATAAAAAAGATAAAAATAAATAATAAATAAAAGTTTAATTTCAATAAATTTTGAATTTTTTTCTATTTATTAATTTTTGTATTTTATTTTATTTTATTTTATTTTATTTTATTTTATTTTTTAAGTTCTATTTTTTATTTTATATATTTTTTGTAATGTATTAATTTTATTTTTTTAATTTTATTTTATTTCTTTTCTTTATTTGTTTACTTTATTTTATTATATATCATTTTATTTTATTTTATTTTATTATATTATAATATATTTTATGTTGTTTTTTTGTATTATTTCTAACTAATCTATATTCATTATTTAATTCTATAAAAAAGGTTTAATTGACGTTTACATTAAACCTAATATAACACAGCCATATATAATAACTAAAACACACAATTAATTAAAAAAAAAAAAAAACATGAAATAATGAATAAAATAATTAAAAACTGGAAACAACCAAAAAACATTGAAGTCGCTTTTTTCATTTTTTTTTGTGTTAAAAAATATTGAGAAACTCAAGTGTATTTGTATTTATTAAAAATGAGTTATTTTTCCAGTTTAATTTAAAGTAACGGAAAATAACTCAATATTACTTTTTTCAAATAATTGAAAAGAATTTGTTTACGGGTACATGTCACTTACCAAATTTAACCACGCATTTGTGGTCAGAATCTGATTCTTTTCATCCTATAATGAAATGTTTTTTTTAAATATATAATTAAGTATATATGAAAAACGAGTTTTTTTTGGTTCTTAATATAATATTAAAAAACGCGTTTTTTCATGTTTCTTAAAAAAGGGATATATATTCTTAAACTTATTTATAAAAAAGAAAAAAAAAATTATTTATAACAAACGATAAATTGGAACTTTTAAATGACTTACCACATCTATGATCTGCTGTAACGTCAGGCCAAATTTAACTTCTAAAGGTTCTGATTCATTTGCCACTGGTCTTTCTAAAGTATTATAGGTGGATAAAAGGTGGTTGAGTAAACGTTTTTCGTGTGGTCCTTGGCAGCTTTCTGAAAAAAGAATAAATAAAATTAATAGTTGATATTATTTATAATTTTTTTTTAATATTTTGTAATTTTATTTTGTTTCGTTTCGATTTACTTTATTTCATTCCATTTCATTTTATCTCATTCCATCTCATTTTATTTCATTTCATTCCATTTCATTTCATTGCATTTTATTTCATTTAATTTCACTTCATTTCATATAATTTCATCCTATCCCATTCCATTCCATTTGATTTAATTTATTTAAGTTTAATTAAATTTTTTTTGTTTGATTTTATTTTATTTTTGTCATTCTATTTTTTGTTTTATTTTTTTTGTTTAATTTAATTTTTTATTTTATTTTATTTTATTTTATTTTATTTTATTTTATTTTATTTTATTTTACTTTACTTTACTTTATTTTATTTTATTTTATTTTATTTTATTTTATTTTATTTTATTTTATTTTATTTTATTTTATTTTATTTTATTTTATTTTATTTTATTTTATGTTTGTTTATTTTATTTTATTTTATTTTATTTTATTTTATTTTATTTCATTTTATTTTATTTTATTTTATTTTATTTTATTTTATTTTATTTTATTTTATTTTATTTTATTTTATTTTATTTTATTTTATTTTATTTTAATTTATTTTATTTTATTTTATTTTATTTTATTTTATTTTATTTTATTTTATTTTATTTTATTTTATTTTATTTTATTTTATTTTATTTTATTTTATTTTATTTTATTTTATTTTATTTTATTTTATTTTATTTTATTTTATTTTATTTTATTTTATTTTATTTTATTTTATTTTATTTTATTTTATTTTATTTTATTTTATTTTATTTTATTTTATTTTATTTTATTTTATTTTATTTTATTTTATTTATTTTTTTAATTATTTTATTTTGCTTTATTTTCCTTTTCTTATATTTTCTTTGATTTTATTTTCATATACATATACACAGTAGCGTATACTTAATATGTATTTCTTATTAACCAACAGTCATACGCTTCATAGCCATTAACGTATTAAAAAAATAATGAAAAATCCACAAAATTTTTTCTAAACTGACATAAAATCACATCATTATAGCAACACGCTGTGAATTTCTTAACAACTATTTGCTTTTGTACACCCTTTGGGTCCTTTTGCTATAATATCCTTTAAAGTACAAAATGTAAAAGTGTCACTAATTTTAAATAAATAACACTTTAGAAATGTGTATATATATTATTTATTTAACATTAAATCATTTGTTTAAGAGCGGCATTTAAGCATTTTTTTACATCTACTAAATGTAGTAGTGTGAAAAATAATAGCAGTGTTGAGCAGTAAGAAAGAAATTCGTTTTTCAAACATCAATAGAATTTTGAATCATATATTTGACTCCATTTTATATTTAAACTCACTTAAAAGTATAGTTTTTAATCCCCGACATGCTGTGTGGTTAATGATATTCTAAATTTAATGAGTCACAAACCAATTCCTGAGTAAAGACTAATGAGTAGCAGGCATTACGATTTCCTTGAGGCAACGTTGAAGATTTATAATAAAAAGCATTACTCAGACAAAACTTAAGATTACCATCACACACTTAACACAATAAATATTTGTCGATCCATCTCACCTATGATTTTAAGTCTCGATATAAACAGGTCCTATCTTCACCTACATAATGCACTATACGAATTGGAAAACTTTCGGAGTCTTATCAAAGACTTAAGCTATTATTTCAGTTCTATAACTCCAAGTAGTTTTTAGAAATTTTATGTAATAGCTGTAGTTTGAAACTAGATCTCAGGTAAGGACTTTTGATTCGATAGAAATTTGTGCAGCAGCTATTGCTACTAATCATCAGCGAACGGAAATTGTAGTTTTAAGTCTTTGATAAGACCTATAAAGAGTGCCTTTTCAAATAGTTCATTATTCCGATGTAAATATATTCTGTTTATGTCGAAACTTTAAACCGTGTGTGGGATAGATCGACAAATGTTCATCTTAGCTTCTTAAGTGAATGATTATACTCAATTACCGTTTATTCATCCTTAATGGTAAGAATAGAGGTAAAGTGGTGTAGTGGTAAAAGAACTCGCATACATTAGAAGCAGACCAGATCCAAATCTAAGCAAAAGCAAAAAATTTGTCATATGGATTTCGGATTTCAAGTAATGTAGACGCTTTTACGCTTCCAGGAAGCTTCCTAGCAATAACCACGCTATATCCCCCATTCCACTTTCCAAAAGGAAATAAAAAATAAACATCAGTTACCAAAAAACATAGACGCGAGAGAAAAATGGGAAAGATATCAAAAGTTTTTTTTATTGTTTTTCGCCAGTTAACACATTAACAACTTCTTTTTCATTCTCCCATTCTTTTTACTATAACCCTTTATATATGACGACCAAAATGGACCAATGATTTCTGGGTGTCTGTGTCCATTGCTGTTTTATTACGACCAGATGGGAGCTAGTTCTCTAATCGAACCAAATTTATCGAACGACTAAGGAATATTTTGCTTTTATTTAAATTTTGTAAGTTGATTTCTTGTGACTTTGCTTATGTAGGGTTGGCCATTTAAAAACTTAAATTTGAAAATGCAATAAGTCAAGAACGGTTGTAAATTTTTCCAAATTTATTTACCGTTGTGAAGTACAATTGTTCCGGTTGGAATAAAATATTATTTCACTCATATGTCTGCCGCGGCTGGTCTCACATTACTCCATTTAACCGGACCAATTTTCGAGAACTCTTTCGAGTATATGGGGTTGTATCTCGGTAATGGCATCACGAATGAGGCCACCAAATGCTCAATTGTCTCTGGTTTCTCGGCATAATACTTGTCTGTTAATAACGCCCCACAGAAAATAATCCAACGGTTTCAAATCGCAGCTTTTATGCGGCCAACTGACATCACCATTTCCGCCAATTAAACGATCATCAAAGGTTTGACGCAATAAATCGATTGTGGCATGAGATGTACGCTAAGTTGCACCATCCTGTTGAAATCCAATATCGTTCACATCAATATAGTGGAGAGCGGGCACAAAAAAATCGGTTATCATGGTGGGAGAGATGTCTCCATTGACCGTATTGGGTGTGCCGTCCTCATTTCTAAAACAATATGGGCCACCAAATAATCACTCGTAGTGGGTGCATTGGCTTCTGAAAGATCAATTTTTGGTTTTCTGAGCCCCAAATACAGCATACTAACCAAGATGACAATGAGCTTCATCCGAGAAGATAATTTTTGTATATATTTTTTTTGACTTTTTTGCAATTTTCGACCAATTGTCATTATTTTGGAAATAAATTTCCAATAAATCCCAACGTTGCTCCAGCATAAATCGATTCTTTTTGTTCAGTGGAGATAATATACTGAATTTTGTGACAGTATAGAATGACATAATTATTGCCAGATCCGAAGTATTGCCCTGGTTCAAATTTAAAGCGATAGGTGGCCCACCCGATATATGTATTTAGTTTAGAATTTCATTCGTAAAATGTTTTCATACTCTATATTTTATATATGTTTCATATTGTATTTTAATATTTTATTATATTATTTTATTTCTTTTCATTGCCTTTTCTTTCAATTGAGTTAATCTTCTTTGCTATATTTTTTCCCTCTACTGTATATAAAACTACATTCCATAGTTATTGTTACGCATCCTTCATAAAAAGCAGCCAGCCAACTGAAAAATAAAATTCCAACAATCAAATATTTTCAAAACACACTGACGACACTCGTACACATACACTTGCACTTGTAATACGAGTACTGAGAGTATTAAAATCTAAACTCTTTGTAAGCCAAATGCATGTTTACATGTACTTAGATGTGAGTGTGTGCATGTATGTGTGTAGAATGGAAACTGTTGAAAAATACAAAAATGTTTTCATTTGTATTCGTGTGCAATTACCATTAAAAATTGTTTTCAAATCATTATTTTAACTGTCAATTGTTTGTTTATTGTTAAAAATATCATACAAACACACTTACATCAATTCCGAAAATATAACTACAAAAGCAAGCATAAAAGCAACAACTAAACAAGTGCAAATACAAGTGATAATAACACAACAACGACAATAGCAATTATATAAACACACTATGAAAACAAGAGAAATACGAGTATGAAAGAAAGCAAGAGTAAAAGAGAATATTTGAGAGTGTAAAGTATAAAATATTTGCTTTACAATTACAAATACTATAATATTTTTAGCTAAAGTGCGTATGTGTGTGTGTATTTTATTTTTGTTTTTATAGAGTACGACTTGCTTTATTTATTTTTGTTGTTTTTATTCTTTATAGCTGTTGTTGTCATTATCATAGTTATTAATGACATTTTTAGTGTTATCTTTGTTGTTGTTGTTATTATTATTATTTTTCCTGTTTGTATTTGCTTAACATTAAGCTAATGAGTTTCACGTAAACGTATAGATGAAGACTAAGAGAGAGGCAGAGCTTTGGGGTGATGTACGGTTATGGAAGAGCTAGACAAATAGTTTTTGAATATTTTTTTTGTTGCTGTCGTTTTTTCTTCTTGATTTTTTTTTTTTTTTACTAATGATTTTTGCTGTTTCCGTTGCCGTTGTTGTTGCTTTGTTTCTTTTTGCTTTAGAACAGTAATTATGACAAAATTTGTTCTTTTGTTTTATTATTTTTTATGTGAGTGCGTGAGTGTAACTGAGTGTGAGAAATAGAGAGAGAGAGAGAGAGAGAGAGAGAGAGAGAGTGAGTATGAAAATGAATTTTAATGAGTTTTTAAACTGTCAAAAAATTGTTTTGTGATTAATAATTTTAAATTTAGATAAGAAACTTTGTTAATAATGGCTTAATGAGAAGAGAAATTAAGAGAAAGGAGTTCATGAAAAATATATTTTGAATAAATTTGGTTTTCAATTAAAGTAATGAAGTAAAAGAATAATTTATTAAATAGATTTCTTAGTCAAAAAAAAGTCTTTAAACTTTTACGGTTAGAGTCGTTAAGAAATGGTGAGAACATTTTTATTAATGGCTTATATCCGTAATTGTTTGAATATTTCCTAATAGTGATTGATATTCAAAAAAAAAGAGTAGTAAGAAAATGCCAGTGAAGAGCATAAATAAATTTAAAAAAACCAAACACCGAATGAAATATAGATTGAAAAAAGAGGTTACACAAGTACGTAATTTGTTGTGTTGTAATATAAAAATAAAGAAACGTATTTATTTTTATAAATGTTTTAAGGCCTTAAAAGATCTTATAAGCTTGGATTTGCATATACAGTGTGTCAAGAAAATGTCTATACATAGTGAAAAAAGAATTGTGTTTGACTTTTATTATCAAAAAGAATAGGTTTTCGTTTAACTTTTTAAAATTGTTTTGTTGTTTCACCTGGATATTAGCTAACAAGTAATAGCAAAAAAGAAAAAAAAATTAAATTTTAATTCAAAAATAAGATAAAATATTAAAAGAAAGTGGTTTTACATACTGACATAATATTAACAAATAGGATGAAAATATTGAGTTTCAAAATAATCTATATTATGTATGGCCGATATTGGCATCATTTACGGCTGAGTCGCATTTCTAGGGAAAGAATAAATTATTGCACACATTCAGTTGGAATTTCATCCCATTCTTTCACAACTACGGTCATAATTATCCTGGGCTTCTGAGACGCCTTCTGACAGTACACCTTTTAAGATAAGGTTATTAATTTTCAGTATCCAATAGTTTGCAACAGCTGCAAAGATGCCAATTTCCTAAGAAAAGAGCCTTTTATTTAGGATTATTATCTTGATAGAACTATAACTTCAGTTTTCTATTAATATAAAGCCTATTTTCTTTAACACTGTTAATTGAATGTCATTTTAATATGTGCAGGTATTATATCGCTTCAATATTGTTCTCAATGAAATAAGTTTCTTCTATTCTCTTACTAGATATGCATCCCTAAACCATTACCGAAAGTTTTTTATATTTTGCAGTTTGAATTGGGTTTCAACCTTCTTCCGTACTTAGTTAAGGCCGCCATTATATAGAAACATTTTTATGGTCTTGTTACAAAATATAATTTCATTCCAGTAGTCGTCAAGTTTGGAAATAAGCGATAGAGCAAAAGACACTCGCCTTTCTTTGTGTCGAATTGTAAGTATTGGTTTTCTAGCGCTACTTTATATAAAACAGTCGTTTTTTTTCAAGACTTGCCTTGCCGTTTTGTGGGAAACTGTAACTTAATATTCTTCTCTGAACTTACTAGAAAGTGTTCTTGTGAATAGCAATGGATTTTTGTCTACTTTCCCTCGTAACATACGTTCTGTTTTCTTCTAATTATTACGTGTAGACTATGGTAAATGTATTAATATCAGCTTATTTTCATTTTTAACGTGTCTTAGACGTGGTGTTTAACACAAGCCATGTTTCACTGCCGTACGACAGAATTATCCCTCGTCTGCATATTTTGGAGCCGCTCTTAGTCTTTATAACAAAGTGTTCGACTAATTAGCCTTGCAGAGTTATCTATGCTTAAGATGTTAGCTCTCATAGCTTTGGTTTTCTTGATATTTATCTCAAGACCAACATTGTCCGCTAATCTCTGCATATTGGAGATATTGTATGGGTGCAGACAAATCTCAGCCGCGTAGTCTAAGTCCTCGAGTTGGTGTGGAAGATACCATATAATTCCCTTGCTTAATACACAGTCTTTGCTTATGATCTCATTGATAGAGAGCATCCTTGCCATACTGTAGCGTTGTATGACATGGTAATCTATTATTCCCGCTTTGACTTCAGTATGCTCGTGCATAAATAGCTCTAACGAATCGAATTGTTTTTTGTTATGTTGGCAGTCTATCTAATGGTAGGTCTAGAAATAGAAATACACTATTCTAGGTTTTCTTCTTTACTTTTTTAAATGGAGCTGTCTGGACGAAAGTTAAAGCCTCTTTATTTTATTAAAAATAAAGAAGAAGCCACCTGCACTAGACCTTTCCGCATACCACTGGCGATGATGACAAACATCAGACTAATGATCATTAAAACGCGCCACCTACTGGAAAAAAAAACTACAATGCTAAAGTAAAGATCAACTCCAATTAGCCAGGATCTTCACCAGTCCGCAAAATCATATGGAGAAAGCTACAGTGGATTAATCATCTACTTAGCATGAAAGATCAAATTGATGCAATGGATGCTTTATGTAAAACCTATATGCTCCCTAGAGGAGTGACAGAGAAAAAAAATTCTAGGGATTTATCCATCATGATAAGTATGTAGGGTGTTGGCCTAATCCACGCAGCTCTCATCTTAAAACCCTCTCTTATGTCAAAAATTAAGGCAATAATGGTATAAATAAGTCTTAAAAACAAAATATGAAATTTTATTATATATTTAAAAAAAAATTATCTCTAAAGTGCTAATAATATCCAATAAATTGAATTTCAATAAAATTTTTAAATTTTCACTTTTCTGTTTAGAATTAATACATCAAATGGCTTGTCATGTGCAGTGATTAAAATTTATTAAAAATTTCAAAATAAAATATAAATGAACAAAAAAAAAGATAATCTTTATGAATTTACATATTAATAATTAATGAATAAAAAACGAAGCTTTTCTATATGAATGATGTTGAGTTGAGGACAAGGTTACGAGCAAGAACATAAACAATGTACATATGTTTGTATGGTATATAAAATATACAAAATATATAAAATACGATTGAATCGTTTTTGTTTCAATATTGAATGAAAAAATACATCGGATTGAAATATAATATAACTCGTATTACAAATATTGTGAAAATAAACTATTGATACATAAAACATCATATGCAGTTACATACATACATGCATACACACATACATTTACGCTTCATAAATGAATCCAAATGAGTGTTTGTGTTGGAAAATATTTGTGCCTTTTGCATAAAATTTCATTGAAAAAGAAGGCAGGGATATTGAAGTGATTAAATAAAAATTAGTTGAAACGAATTTAGTGTGACGCTTATAAAAGCTTAAAACAAAATTAGAATATTAACTAATTTCTTTTTATATTGAAATGTAATTTAACCTTTATCTGCTTTATCTGCGCAAATGCAACACAATTTCTCAGTTTATTTTTGAAGTTCTAACTACAAGTCAACAAAATTTATTGACTTTGTAAAACACATCAATTTGTATAATTTAAACCCTTTTACATTCCGAAATTAGTTTTTTTGTGGAATTAATCGAAAAAGTTACGTTGGCTACCCTCTTGCGTCGTTTTCGACGCATATGGGCAAACACATGTTTTCTGGCGGGAAACTTACTTCTCATTGTTCTTTTTGCCAGCCATTGTGCTTTTAACAGGTAGTAAAGTTCTTTCTGGTTATTTTTTACGAAATTTATAAAAAAAAGGTATAAAAATATAAAAAAGTAAAATGTAGGAACCAAAATACTTGTCAAAAGAAGAAATCGGAATTCTCCTAAATGAAAGTTCAGAAGAAAATAACTGCAGTTTTTCTGATACAAGTGTTGGGGAATACGTGCCAGGAGTTTCATTAACTAGTGAAAGTGATATTTCTTCAAGGAGAACTGATTGTGAAGATAACCTTCCAACAAGTAGTGCAAATACTGTTGGTGACCATGCAAATTCCGATCCATTGTACATATCAAAGGATGGAACAATATGGCATCCAGAACCATTTGATCCACAATGTTGTCGTAGATTGAAGAATGAAAAAATTATAAATCTTCCACCCGGAGTCAATCGATTTGCAAAAAGCCGTGTTAGTAACATTAAGGATGCAAATAATAGGGACATTTGTTTTTTCCAGTATGTCGTAAAATTTTAGTAGTGGTTATAAAGGGTCCGCCAAATAAATTTATTTTTATTTTGAAAATGCTATGGAAGAAAATACTGAATATTATCTCAAATTTCTTTTTTTACTTGAAAGTACAATCCTTTCGGTTAATAATGGAAAATAATTTCATTCAAATGGCTGCCTCGGCTAGCCATGCAGTAGCCTACAGGATCGGTCCAATTTTTAAGCACATTATCGATTGTGTGCAGCTGTATTTCGCCAATGGCTTCACGAATATTGTCCTTTAAAGCGTCAATTGTCTTTGGCTTGTTGACGTAACACTTATCTTTGACGGCACCCCACAAATAGTAGTACAACGGTGTCAAATCGCAGCTCCGAGGTGGGCAAATGACATCAGCTCTGCGGCTGATAATGCGATCTTCAAAAACAGGGCGCAAAACATCGAGTGTAGCTTCGGCTGTGTGGTACGTAGTGCCGTCCTGTTGAAACCAAATGTTGCTAATATCCTCCTCTTCAATTTTTGTGAACAAAAATTCGTTCAACATGGCCCGATTACGATCGCCATTGACTGTAACGGCCACTCCTTGCTCATTTTCGCAGAAAAATGGCCCAATTATGCCTCTGAACCAAAATTCGCACCAAACAGTAAGTTGTCTTGAGTGCATCGGCTTTTCAATGTATGTGTGCGGGTTTTTTGTGCCCCAAATGCGACAATTTTGGTTATTTAAATACCCGCCAAGATCAAAATGAGCTTCATATGAACACATCGCACACATTCTGCAACATTACCATGATTTTCAAAAAAAATGTCGCAATATTTCCCAACATTGTTCAAGCGTATACACAACCATATTCGTTCAGAGGAAGTATAAAACTAATTATCTGACAAATCAGACATGAGCTAAGTGTTACCATCCACGAAATAAGCACTAGTTGAATAAAAAACGTTAGATGGCGGACCCGATATATAGCGAAAATTGTTTAAACCATGAAGTGCTAAACTAAAATAATTAATGCGATCCATTGAAAGAGAACTGCGGAGACTATGGAAAGAAATCGCGGAACAACTTTTAATTCGTACTTCAAAGATAAATCCCTTCAAAAAATAAACTTATTCTCCTTTTTCAAGTCGCACAGTAAGAAAAAAAACTTATGGGAGTAAGACTTATGGGTAGGGGTCCTCGAAATTTATCGTTTCTCAGCAAACGGAAACAACACCTGCACCGTAATAGTTAGAACAATATAAGAACAACGTGCTATGTTCTGACGAAATAAAGATTAATTTTTTTGCGTCATATGCAAAATCGCATGCACGAACATATTTTAGTTACAATTCATACTTTATTTGAGTTTAATAAATAAAAATTTAAGAAACTGTTAAACTGTGTCTCTATAGGTAACTATAAAAGTTTACAGACGGCTAACACCTACATCGAACAAATTTTTTACTACATTTAGTGGCTGCCGTATTTACTCTTCGGTTGGAGCGTTGTGCGTTGCACGTTTCTGCCAAAAAAAAGTTGAAATATTGTATTTCCATAAAGGAAGTTACATGCAAGATGTGTATCGCCTCTTACGCGAAAAGGTTGGTCAACTTTCAACTTTTAAGGCGTTGACAATTAAGCAGCTGGCTTGCGTTTCTTGTGATATGCTTAATTGTTTCAAAAAACGAAATTAATTCAATAAATTAAAAAAACACTTGAATTAAATATATTTCACTCTCAATTTTTACAAATGAAATAATGTAAACGGGAAAAAATTGAGCAATTAACTGATTCAAGTATTCAAAGTGTTGAAAGTATCAAAGTACCAAACGCGCTAAACGACCAACGCGTGGTATATAACTCCACCTTTAGAATTTGACGATAGTATCGATAGTGATAAAAAACTATCGATGGTCAACCAAAAACAAAACTATCCATAGTACTATCGATTGTTTTGCAGCTCTACCCCGTACTTATAGATGTAAGGGCTTATATCTGTTTGCAACATACCATTGGCTTAACCAATATGTTACAATTTATCACCTTTGGTGTGCTAATGTTTGATGTTTAAGAAACACCATTTAAAATCTACTCTACTTTATTATTATTATACTATTGCACAAAACATATACACATACATACACGCAAACAAACATATTTGTTTAACACCCAAGCATCAAGTTGAAAAACAGTTGAGCTGAGAATTTATGAAAGTGAATTTGACTTTGAATTGTTGTTTTATTGCCAATGTTTATGGGTAGTGGTAAAAACATCAAAAATACATATACATATACACACAGACACCAACGCACCTATGCACTTACTTAAAAACACTCACACTTATGTACATTTGCTTTAAAACTAGCATTAAACGTAGAAAACTAAAAGTGGTTGTAGTAGTAGTTGCAGTAAATGTATAGTGGTAGTGAAATTAAATGTCAATCTAATACTGTTTGGATTTCTGTAAATGTATGTGTGTTGTTTGTGCTATATTTTTAAGCAGATTTTTTAATATGTGTGTGCGTGTGTTGAGCTTACTTTTCTAAATGGGTTTCTAGTTGGCATGTTTATTTGTAGGTTGATATTTTAGAAGAGATTGAAGAAAACTAGGTCAAAACAATATAAACAAAATACCTGCGTACACTAGGGAGATATTCGCTCCCACATATATATATATATATACACACACACACGCGCTAATGCATTTACATAATCATACCAGTACATGGATGAACTTACTCATGCATTAATTTACACTCATAGCATTAGGGTGGCTTACAATGATATAAGAAAAGTATTAAAGACTGCTTTTACGATTTGAGAAATACATGTATTATGGTAACTTCTAGACAGTCATTTGGATCCATTATAATTCCCAATAAACAATAATGATTTGCCATCCAATATTTCATTGTATCCTCAGCACTGAGCTAAAAACAGTTCTTATGCAAATTTTGTTATTATTATTTATTGTTTTGTTATTTGTCGGTAAATTTTAGCTTAAAAATAAAAAAGTGTTGGGAATTTCAAAAACAAATTTTGTGCGGACAAACAAGCTATAAAAATTTAAGAATACATTCTTGTACTTGTAATCCACAGGGTAGTTAAAATTGAATTACTTACTGAATTTAAGTAAATCGTTCTTGAAATCTTGCATTACTAATTATGTAATTCGGCTCATAGCAAAAACAGACAGAACGGTTTGCGAAAAACTATTGTCGTGTGAACATGACATTTAGTCATCAAATTTTTATAAATAGAATGCCTTAGAAAATGGTTGAAGCAACACATTTTTAGCTCAAATGCGCCATGCTGCATACTATTCCGTTTTAGCCATCAAAAATAAACGATCTTAGTGAATTTGTTATCATACCTAAAAAAGATGAAAACAACAGTAAACTATTGAATGGAAAAGTTTAAGCGAGGCCATACGAATTGACAAGACGAACACCGTAGTGGTCAACCAATTGATGTCAACCACCCCAGAAGCGGTTAAGAAAATTCGTAAATTAGCTAAATTTATGTGACTTAGCTGATAAGATAGTTTTTCGAAAGAACTATTCAATGCATATTTAGAGATGGGAAAACACGGCACTATCCACATGGGTCAGAATACTACCAAGATAGTGAAAGAAGGTGAACTCTTCCAGCTCAAAACTCCATACCTTAAAATTAAAATTGAAAGTTTTAGACTCCATTTCTTTCTTTTAATTTATTTTTAGTTTTTTTGTAGCCATGCGTATGTCAACATTTACTGCTTTCAGCTCTTAGTATTTGTTGTTGCTTCTTTAATGTCTGTTACTTGTTTCCTTTGTTGCTTAATTATTGTTGTTGCCGTGTGATTTTTTTTTACTTTATCTCTGCTAATGGTTGTTGTTGTAGATTTGGTTATTTGTAAACAGCACGTATAGTTGTTCTTACAGCTTTTGTTTATTTATTTTAGTGATGTAATAAACGCTGTGGTGCCCAACCTTATTTTCGTAACAATATAATATATGCAAATTTACGAATGAGTCGCAAAACTGCTAAATATATGCTGCTTTCTATTTTTGGTTAATTTTTAGAAATAAAAGAAATTATAATATAAAAAATAAATAATAATTCTGAGTTGATTCTCAATAAAGATTTATCCACAGAATAGCGCATCAAAAAATATATTTCATATCAAAGGCATTGGTGCTTGTTGCACAGTGTAATTATCTGATATAAGAATTTATTTTTCATTTAAACTTTTTTTTTCTAATATTTTTATTAAAGTATATTTTATTTATTTCTAAGCTAACTAACACCGTTTTTCATACCATCTTTTAATTTGCAGCTCTTCTAATAATTGAAATTTTGCAATAAACGCTCACATAACCACCAACACTCCCATACCCACATATACACACGCAAATAAACCAAGAAAACCCTCGGCATTTACGTTGTACATATTGAGTAACAAATTCAAATTCAAATTGTGTTGGCTTAGAAATGCCTGCATAATTTTACACACACACACACATAGACTCACATCCTTGTAGATTTCAATGTATGGGCAGTTGAATGGTGCTCGGTCTACACGAACCCCAGGGGAGAATGCCTACTACAGGCATTTGCAGCACTGAATGTGGTGTTGCTGAAATGCGCTCAAAGGGATACATTCTCGAGAAATGGAAGAAGCTCCACGATAGATCTGACATTCGTCAGCGATGTGCTGGCAGCCTCAACTAACTGGAGTGTATCTTACGTATACACGCACAGCGACCACCATGCTATTATATTTGATATACGCGAACGTTCTATAGATCAAACTTTATCTGTAGTCCTTCCGGGTCCCCGATGGAGGGAATCCAGCTTTGACAAGGAGGCCTTTCTTTTTGCGATGGGGGACATCCCGCTGAATAGTGGCGTGAAAGATATGGCGGCTGAACTAAAGCGGCGAGTCACGGAAGCTTGCAATGCATCCATGGCAAGAAATTTCCATAGACCTGGCAGGAAAAATGTATACTGGTGGAATGCAGATGTAATCATGAACGGCGGGTATGCCAGAAGACGAGACCCCGTAACAACTTTACAGAACTGCAAGAACAGTGCAGAACGTTAAGATCCTGCTTGAAAAGGGCCATTGCGCAGAGCAAGAGAAGATGCTACAGAGAGATGTATTACGATGTAGAGAACAACCCTTGGGGTATAGGATATAAAGTTGTGATGAGGAAACTGAATAGTTTTCGACCACCATCCACAACATCTGCGTCTAGACTGAGATAAATTGTCGAAGGAGTTTTGCCGCGTGGAGCCGAAATAACCTACTCTGTGCAAGAAGCAGCACCCCACTCTGAAATTCCGGATGTTAGTAGCCAGGAATTTGAGACAGTGTGTAAGGATATTTAGCTGAGAAACGCGCTAGTAGTTAATGGAATTCTGTTGAGAGCAGAAATGTTTAGGAAAGTGTATCAAAGAGAAGACATTCCCTAAGATCTGGAAAAAAGGCAAAGGCTGGTGCTCATCCCTAAGGGCAATAGCAAACAGAATGCATCCGGATGTCGCCCACTGTGTATGTTTGACACAGCCGGTAAATTGTTGGAGAAGCCAATCTACAGGAGATTAGAGAAGGCCTTGGATGGAGTGGGTTTCTCGGACAGCCAATTTGGCTTCCAAAAGGCACGCTCTACAGTTTATGCCATAGAGAGTTGTGAATATAGCGAAAGATGCTATCAGTGGAGACCGCTGGCTTGAAGGTGATTAGGATCACCATCATTAGGTGATTATCATCACCTTGGATGTTAAGAACGCGTTTAACTCTGCAGATTGGGATGCCACGCTGGCTGCACTCGTTGTGAAGAAATTGCCGAAATACCTGATCGAGCTGATTGCTGATTATCTGAGGGACAGAGTCTTCTTATACGATACGTCTGATGGCAGAAAATCATATGTAGTTTTTGCGAGGCAAGAGTAGGGCCCAAGACTATGGACCATTATGTATAATGGTGTGCTAAGGCTCGAACACCTAAGGGGTGCACAAATCATTGGCTTCGAAAATGATATTGCCTTGGTGATAAGGGGAAAACATCTCGACCAACTTGCGCAGGTCTCAAACTTGCGGATCAGAAGACTGAAGTCCTGCTGGTAAGCAGTAGAAAGAAAATGAAGTTTATCACTATAACAGTTGGGGTCCAACGAATAGCCTCTAACCAAGCGATTAAATACTTAGGGACCATGATCGACAACAGACTCTCTCTCTCTAAAGTGTACAAACACCTGAAGTAGTGCTTGTACACTTGCGCGAACAATGTCAAACATTGCTTAGTAGTGTGGTAAGATAAATTGCCTTATATGCAGCCCCCATATGGGCTGAGGCAATGCTTAGGAAAACATATAGGATGGGTATTAATGCAGCCTATAGAAGATATGCGCTCAGGGTCGCCTATGCCTTCCGCACAGTATCCACGGACGCGGCTTTGGTTATTGCGAGTCTGATGCCACTGCAGCTGGTGACAGATGGTGAAAGGAAGAGGTATATTGCGAAAAGATCATGGTTGGCAGACATGGGCCAATTGGAGAAAGGTGCTATGGAAAGGTGGCAACATGATTGGAATACCTCCTTGAAGATGGAACCACACGCTCATACCGAATGTTGTTGAGCGGTCATGGATGTTTTAGGGCATACTCTTTTAAATATGGGCACGATTACGATGATGTGTGCCCGGATTGTCCGAATGTGACCGAAACCGCGGGTCACGTTTTCTTTGACTGCCCGCGGTATGAGGATCAAAGGCTTTACCTCCAAACAGCAATTCGATCCCGGATTGTGCCGGACAAAATTGTTGGATTAATGCTAACTTCAGCAAAGATTGGCCGAAAGGGCAAGATCTGAGGAAAGAGGTAGCAGCTTTAGCTGAATCACCACTACGCTGAAGTAATACTTAATAGTGGTCCCCGGGGAGGAAATGGATGCAGGATTTACGAACGTGGATAGGGTTTAGTACGTAGGCGCATGACAATCCAGATAGTAAATCTTGTCACGAAACATGCATATTGGTTAGTTCGGACTGCCAATATTTAGCTCATATAGCTAAAAAAAAACAAACAAAAAATCCCTCATAGTTAAACTATGTGCCAATGTGTTGGTGTACGTCTGTGTATAAACATCAACTATTTTATACGCATTCGTATGTTTAGAGGTGTTTGTCTATATTATTGGGTTGGTAGGTACTTGTATTTGTTTGTAAATGGCCTTTAAATACCTTGCGTAGATTTTAGTTATTTTTTACGTGTTGGTTGCCATCATGCCTATACAACTAGTCTTTGAGTTTCAAATCATTTCATTTACTCTTTTTATTGCTATCCCTCTCTCTTTCTCACTTTTAATTTTGCTCACTATTTGTGAGTGTTTGGTTTAATCGTTTTTCTCTTCTGTTTTTTTTTGTTTTGTTTTGGCAGTTACAATCTTCTGTTGTTTTTATTTGTTTGTTGTTGCTGCTCTTGTTGATGTAGACCTTTGTATGATTGTTACCTTGAATTTGATTTTGAATCCCGTGTTATTTGTTTGTTTATTTATTTTACTATTTAACAGGTCAAGTTTGAATGTACATATGTATGAGTGTGTGTATTTTGTAAGTGTTTTATGAGTGTATTGTGTGAGTGTGTGCGTATTAAAGTGAATGATTGAGGTTTTTTTCTTGTTTGTTTGTATGCGTGCATATTTGAATGAATTCATGCTTCAATAATTTATAAAGAGCAACTCAAAAAGTAACCCTGAATATTTGAAATAAAAATCTGTAAAAAAAAGTTAAACTGTAAAATAAAAAATTAAAACTATAAAAAATATATAAAATGAAACAGAATAAATTTAAAATGAATGGTTTTTGCATTAAATATTAAGTTTCTAAAATTTTGAATAAAGTATTTTTTTAAATATTTTAGAAACAGAAATTAAAAATCAAGTTTAAAAGTATTATACAAGACATGGCGATCATGAAATCTGGAGAACTGAGAACTAGGCTACCAAAGGACTTGTCCACTCTGTAGAACTGATTTCCTGCTGAAATTCTGGCAAGACAAATAAACGAGTTAGTGGTTTTGAAATTCATTATCGTTATATGTAATACCTTTAACGATCCTTAGCGATCATAGGTATATAAAAATTCCCTTCAGATGTGTCGACTAAAGCTAGATTCAAGTGATAATATAAGAATTATCTTCTTACTTCGTCTGTATTCTACTATTCGATTCTTTGATTTCTCCTTCATTGGTTACAGTTTCACGGAGATTGCTTGACTACAGATATATTATTATTTTATATCTGGTCAATTGTAATCCTGGCAATTATTAACGGATAAAAAACTCTACTTTCATATGGGTTACACGACCAATACAGTATAGATATTTAGGTACAACGTACAAGCAGCTCACATCTTAAAAAAAAAAACTTAAATAACATTATTCAACAAATAGATAAAAAATTTCCGATCATGGATAACCACTACATTTGTTTGCTGCGCTATGGTCGCCCAACTTTAAAAATCATCAGCATTTCAGATTCTATGGATAAGTCTTTTTTTAGAATTTTTTTCTTAAAATGTAGATTTTTGAAGAGGCTGCATGGCATACAAACTGGCATGAGTGAGTAAAATTTTATATTATTCCGGCTCATTTATGTTGGGCATTTTTCTTAAAAAGTCAAGACAGCTGGTGTCACAGTGACTGCGTGTTACAGCTAATGAAGATGAAACTGGTATATTTTGGTAGCCAAATGGGATCTAAATAGTACAACTACCAGATTACAAATAAGGATCAATCAGACTGGAAAAATCATTCAGATTGTTCCATGCAGAGATCGGATAGCCAAACTATGGTTTAAAATCACTCGGCTCTAATCTTATAACGCTTACACTCGCCAAATGTTGCAAAGGCTAGAGCTTTAAAATAAAGTCCAGCTTATTATAAGCACTTCAACATTGTGGAATAAGAAACAACACCTATATTAGTCTATGCGGCATCAATCTAATCAAAGGTTGGAGCATTGACAAAATCTTTGATTATTCGCATGCTCAAAGTGGACTTAGGCACGCTAACGCTGTAATTACCGCAAAATTTTGGCACTACTCTGAAGCTCTTAAGTATAGAAGACTGGACATGAAACTGGTGACAGATTTTCTTATGAGTCGTTAGAATGGATGGAAAGCATTTAATTACAAGTGTATTTGTAAAATTTTGTGCTCAAGGATTTGGAGGTGTGTAGATTATGCCAACAGAAAAGCGGAATATATATTATGTGAATGTGGAGTATTTGAGAGATTTAGATGGGAGTATGTAGGAACACTAACGTTTTAGATCTGCTGACGTTCATTAGCATGTAGCGGATATGCTGAATAAACTGTAGACTTAGTTGTAGTTTCACCAAAATCAGAAGGTCTTGTCTTTAATTCAAAACTGATCGTAGTCGAAGGAAAGTACAGGTGCGCAAGTCTATTTACTGGATAATGTTTTTGGTACTATACTATATATGCAGTGTCTTCCAGATTGAGGTCTTTGCTGTCTACAAGGCGGCGGAGCCGGTCCGTAATTTTATGGCTCCTGGTCATAAAGTGTTAATTTCTGTCGACAATGAAGTTGCTATCAAAGAACTGACTGGGCATTATATCAGCTCAATGCTCATTGCATCCTGCAGAATGGCTCCCAATTTACTACTGTATATGTACAGAGCTCGACTGTTCTGAGTTTCGGAGTACAGTGCCATTGTTATAAAAAGGACTTTTGATGAGATGACGAGAGATGGCTCAGAGAGAAGCAAGGTGATCTGGCAGTGGGGTTTGTAAAACACTCGCTGAGTTTCATTGTTGACTTAGGTTGGAGGATATATGGAGAGGTAGCTGAGTCTGCAGGGTTTTTCTACCGCTTTGACCCGGCTTGATCACTCAAATACGAAATGTGTCCTGAATCTGAGTAAGGAACCTTTTAAGATTTTACAGATTTTAACACGACGCAGGTCCGCTTTATTTCCACGGTGTGTTTGGCATAAGACAGTAAGTTACAGTTTAATGTGAGCACCAAATTCTTCGTTACGATGATTCCCATTGCCTCAAAATTCCCAATGTCAGCGTAGAGCGGATACAAAACGGCGCTAAATCCAGTGAAATGACCCTCTGAAAGGCTACCATTATCAAACTTGACTGTCCCGTACCACACTGATGCCTACCAGCCACCAGTTCGGAGCCAAAATCGGAGATGTGGGAATTCATCCACGTACTGCGAAGCCTGACTAGAGGTATTCTAATGGCATGGGAGTCGGGAGCCTCAGGGAATTTGGTCGCTGCCCTACTTTTGAGTAGACCACCTTGTGGAAGCTTCATGGTGGTTGTGGCCTAAAACGCAAGCAGAGTATAAGACTCGGTGCGGTGTTGCATCTTCTCAACCCGGTGCTGTGACCCATATCAAAGTAGGAGTTTAAATGATCTCCAATACTTCACCAAGGTGTGAAGATTATTGCCCTAACAACGCGCCTTTAAATTTGGTACTCACTTGTGATTATCATGGGGGGGAGGCGTTGGTGGATGTATTGTATTCACCCATGCCGCAGGCACCATGAAGGATGCCAGTGCTGCGATACTCACGTAAAGCACGACATCATCACGACATCATATGCAATAAATAGTCCACCATATGGACCATATGCATATAGCACGTCTGCTAAAGCCACAGTCACTTTTAAGGATACGCGCAATCCTTTATGCAATAAAAATGCAATCTGAAAATTAAGAAGCAAGGCCTGAGACAGTGGAATATTCCATTTGCCTTTACTCATACTCCAGCGACATAGGCACAGGTTGCTGGGCCGCGGTTTCTTAAGTGGTCTTTTGTCCGTCAATATCTTTTGACCCAGAGAAATTAATAAAGGACATCAGCTGGCTGGTCAAATGACTTGCAGTAATATTTCTTTCATTTTTTCTTCCTTTTCTTTCTTATCATCTCTCACTTCACCGAGATGCATTTTTCTTTCTCCAAGTCTACTTACATGTTCACTTTTTTCTCTTCTAAAGGCTTCCACAATGGACCTTTTTCTGCTCTCGGGGTGGGGAATACAACCACCGCCTTTTCCATCAAGCTACCTAGGAGGTTAAGTCAAGCTAAGAACAAGGACTACAAAAAAATTCACTTATTTTCGCTACTTGAAGAAGAACTTCTCTTCCAAAACTTAAAGTAAACTCCGCAACTGTAGCACAACTACAAACTCATTTTCTTATATTGTTTTTCTATTCCCAAGACATATTGCTCTACAACCACCTTAAAAAAACTTTTTCGATTATCTAAATATATGTAAGCAAATATTGTGTGTGTATATGTGTAGGAAATGTATGGAATTGTATATCATTATAAGCTGTTAAGTAAGTGTCTGAAATTCGAGTCTGTGTAAGTTTTGCATTAAAGACAATTGCTTAATAATGAGATTTTACAACATTTTTATTCAGCGTTTAAGTATATCATAGCTTTTTTAATTGGCAAGAAAGGTGTACGAGCATGTATATGCTTAAGTAATAATAGTTTGGTGTACTATATAATCGTAAATACATTAGAAAATATTAGGATGCTTGTGTGGTAATAGTTTTGTTTAAATTTTTTTACAATTTTAAGGCAATTTAAACGATTAGTTACGCTCGATATATTATACAAATTATTTAATTGAAATTTCAATGATTTCAAAGAAACTAATGCTTATTAGGCATTAGTAAGGGAATAAGTGTTGTTAGGAATTTTTATTTTTTATCTTTTGCTTAAGAAAATGCTGAATTTAATGCCATTGGCATGAGAGTTTGCAACTCCATTGTGGTTGAATTGTCGTTTCGTTCCAAAATTCGTAATAATGAAATACAGTGAAGAAATGTTATCGAAAACAGTAAACTAAATTTGAAATAAATAAATAAAATCATTATATTGTTACGAAACTAAAAAGACAACACGGCATTGTGGGATTTTGGTATATTTTGTGTCACCCTGTTAATGTGGCAGCACGGCCACATCGACCATCTTTACATTACGTTTGAATTAACGCATATGGAAGATGGTTGATATTTCCTGAACCTTCCAAAATGTAGGCTATTAGGAATATAAAGGGCTGCTTTACCTTCATATGAGTAAGTTACCATTTGGCTGTCGTAAGATAATAACGTATTAAAGCTTAAGTAAAAGTGTTGTGTTAACGAATATTGAGTGTTGTATTAAGACAAACAGTATAAAAGTTATTTAGTAGTAAAATAATAAAACTATAACAAAAAATAAAGCGGTGCTTTGTGTTATTTTAACGCAATTTAAACGAATTCAAACGTTTTAAAAAGCTTAAAACGTAACAATATGTATATGGCAGAATTTCTATAGACTTGATGACAGAAACAATTTCACAGAAACTGATAAAATAAGCTTTTCTGTTATCCTTTTTGGTTACTTATTGAAGCATATAGTGTCTGTAGGAGTGACGTCGTGTAGTACTTGGAGAACAAAGCAGAAGACATGACGAAAAAAAAATTTAATTGCAATTCCGAATGATTAATAAAGAGACTAACCTCTCTCCAAACAAACATCAGACGAATCATCAAGAGAAAACGCCACCTAATGAGAAAAAATTACAATGCTAATTCAAAGCGATGTATGAGCATGCAGAACTTCAGCTAACCATTCCATACCAATTCTGGAGTTAAACAAGGATGCCCACTATCACCTCAGCTATTCACCATCGTGCTGGATCACATAATGAGCAAAGTCTGTTCGAAAAGAGGGATCACATGGAGTCTCTCACACCAACTCGATGATTTGCATTATGCAGATGACATTTGTCTACCCTCGCATAAGATTTGCAATATGCAGTCGGAACTGGAGGACTTAGAAAGATTGGATCATAATGTTGGATTTGATATAAACATCAAGAAAACCAAGCCCATGACAATAAACAATACGAGCGCTACATCATGCTACAGGGTCAACCAGTCTTATATGTAGATAGCTTCTGCTGACTATAAGCGGTGGCGCAGAAACAGACGTAGATAACAGGCTCAACAAAGCGAGAACGGCATTTGGACGACTGTAGTCAGTACGGAGAAGCTCACATATATCCAGACGGACTAAGCTCTGAATACTCAACTCATGTGTGCTGCTGCCATACTGCTGTATGGCAGTGAAACCTGGCTTGTATCGAATAACGTCACACAGAAACTCCAGGTAATTAACAAGTGCCTCAGAATCATATGCCGAATAATCTGGCCTAACACCATAAGTAGCACAGAACTATGGAGCATGACTACTGAGGAACCCATACTGAAACAGATAAGGAAAAGGAAGTGGGAATGGATCGGTCACCCCATCCGAAAAAGTCCAGAGAGTATCACCAGAATGTCATCAAGGCTCAAGGAATCGTGTTCGACCAAAAAACACCTTGAGATGCACAATTATCCATGAACTGAGACAGACCAACCTAAGATGGGAAGAGACAAAGTCAATAACAGTAAACCGTGTTAAATGGAGATGCTTTGTGGAAGCCGTATGCTTCCAAGAGGAGTAACGGAAAAAACTTTCGAAATTTCGTTCATTTCAACAATATTTTTTATTTGTTAGTAAAATTACCTTCTTTAAGTATTTATAGCGTAATTTTGCACTCTTAGTAAATCAAGGCGGCATTGTGTACTATGAGCTGCTAAAACTCGGTGATCAGAGCAGACTGTAACTATTTCATTTGAAACGTGCATTATAAGAAGGTGGCCGGAATATAAAGAACGACAGACAGATAAAGTTTTCATTTTGCATGAAAAACCCTCAATTCACAAGTTGACAAACAAAAAGTACTCCTTCTGATTGTTGGATGATTAATCCACTGTAGCTTTTTCCATATGATTTTGCGTAGTGGTGAATATCCTTGCTAATTGGTGGTATCCTTTACTTAAGAATTGTAATTTTTTCCCAGTAGGTGACGTGTTTTCCTTATCATTCGTCCGATGTTTGTCATTTCCCAGTGGTATGGGAGAAGGTCAGTGGGGCTTCTTGTTTATTTCTTTCTTTTTTTAGAGGAAGTTGCCTGGAGGGTGGTTGAAGCCTTCTTTATTAAACATTCTAAACCACAATTAAATTTTTCTTCGTCATATTCTATGCTGGGGCTCGTACCTTGGCCGTTTGTGTCGTTATTCGTGCGCTCTAACCACTACACAACGTCACCCCTCTATTATTAAAATTTCTAAATTTATTATTTTCTTTTAATAAAATTTAAAACAAAATTCTTCGTCACCCTTACGAATTATCCTGTAAGCCCTAGTTTCATTAAAAAATCAAATATTTTAAAATATTAAAATTATTTTCTTATACAAACTGCTCTAATTTCTTCACCCATAAGAACTTCTAATTTGGGTTTAATTACAAAAAATCTTTTTCTAGTAAAAAACATATTTTTTTTATTTATTTTTTTTTTTTGTCAGAAATATCCTAAAAAATTCAACCAAAGTTTACTTGACTTTTACTATCCATGCACATTACAACACAAACACATGGCCTGGATACTCTCTTTCTGACGCATTGCAACCATTTTATATGAATAAATTAATGAAAAATCATGGACAGTCAGTTCATATTTCAATACATGAATGAGTGTTTCGAAAAACACTCATACATACACACATATGCATATTAACAAACACTAAGTCATAGGGGAGTTGGCCCAACGCTCTCTAAAACGTGTAGTCACTCATAGTAATAATGGTCAGTGTTGCTGGGTTTCTGTTTTTGAGGCCAAAAAGTAATAAATATGAAATGGATTTCTCATTTCATGTGAAAACAAATTAGTTAACCCAGTAAGTAATTCTATAAAAATTACGTAAAATTCCTAGTTATACTAATCCACCATAATTTGTTCGTTTCTTACTTCATTTGATAAGTGCTACCTGTTCTTTGTCATATATTAGACAGAGTTCTTGGCTAGAAAATGTTAAGGGAACAACTCACACATACTCGCATTTTTTAAGTGGCGAGTGGCAAAGTTCCATGTTGCACAACCATAAAAAGAATGGGTTTAGCATTAGTATTGAATATGAAGATTTTCGTGTTTAAAAAAAACATTAATGATTTCCAAATTGATTTTAGGCCACCAATGAAAATGAGGAGTCAATGGAGCACGTGATCACTAATAGTGTGGGACTTTGCGACAGTAGATATACAGCCTCCACATGCATTTACGTACGTTGTGCGATCATAACTTGTTGAGAAGGTGGTCCAGGTTCTTGACGTATTAAGTGCGTTAATGACAAGGGAAGGCATAATGGATCACAATTAGGTGAGGTTAGAGTAAGTGAGATCATCAGGGGAACTGATGGTTCTATCACTTGAGCATCATGTGGTCCATTGTGTTTATCCTATGGAAAGAGTAGATAAAATAAAAGATTAGGAAGAAAGCATGAAGGAGAGAGAACAGCAGACAGAATGTGTCCAGTCTAACCAAAACATTACGTTCGAAACTGCCCTGCATCTGGATTGTATCTCATGCCAGAGTAATTTAGCGTCTTTAGCAGTCTGGAGTATAGTGGTTGGTTCTATGTTTGAAAGGGAAATTAAATCGTATGCGTACCTAACAGTTGATGGCTTATGCCAGAAAGCCTATAGTAGTGATACAGTAAGTTTTCAACTGCCAGCATTGTCACCTCATTCTCACACAGTCTACAAAAATCAATGTCGCTATGCTTCCATTTACAAAACATCAAAGGCATGCCGCAATGGCCCGTAGTAATGTCAGTTGCCAGCCTCATATTGTTCAACACACGCCTGATTTCTGCGCAATGAAGGCAGCCTGAGTATACACAAAGTATAGTGGCCATCTAACACTCTATATTATATCGGGTGGGATGTCTATCGGATCAAATTTGAACCGGCGGTTATTTCGAATCTGGCAATTCTGTCACAAAATTCAGTATATTATCTCCACTGAATATAATTAACGGATTTACGCTTGAGCAAGAATCATCTTTACGGATGAAGTTCATTTTCATCTTGGTGGCTACATTAAGGACCAAATTTCCGTATTTGTGGCTCAGAAAACCCAAACATGGTCTTACAGAAGCTAATCCCCCCATTACTAGTGACTGCTTGCTGCGACATGTAGAGCGGAGGCATCTTTGGCCCATATTTCTTCGAAAATGAGGACGGCGCAATCATTAAGGTCAATGGAGACACCCATCGCACCATGATAACCGATTTTTTTTTGTCCGCTCTTCATGGTATTGATGTGACCGATGTTTGGTTTCAACGGGATGGTGAAACTTGCCACACATCTCATGCCTCAATCGTTTTAATGCGTCAAACGTTTGATGGCCGTTTAATTAGCCGAAATAATGATATCAGTTGGCCGCCAAGAACCTGCGATTTGACACCGTTGGACTATTTTCTGTGGGGCGCCGTTAAAGACAAGTGTTCTGTCGACAAACCAGAGACAAATAACTATTTAAACGCTAACATTCGTGATGTGATTGCCGAGATACGACTCTGTACACTCAAAAAATTTATCAAAAATTGCTCCGATCGAATAATAATATTATTTTTCATTTCTAACCGGAACATTTGTACTTCGCAACAAACAAATAAATTTGAAAAAATTTCTAACCGTTTTGGTTTTATAGCATTTTTAAATTTAAACTTTTAAATAGCCCGCCCTATACTTTGTTTCGCTACCAATTCCCTCCGAACTGCAAACACCTTTGCCTGGAAAATACTAATTTGCGTTTAACTTATGCGAGTACCTAAGGTTGAGAAAACGCTAGCTTCATTATCCTTCCCGCCTTGGAGCCGTTCATGCAGAAGACCAGACTGACAAGTGATGAATTGCACTGTTTCCAGTCGTCTCTGCCAATATCATGATGATCTCTAAATTCATAGTAGACAAGATATAATAGATATGTAGGTCCGAGATCAATCTTCAACCCAAGCAAAATGCACTAATGCTCATAGTGGAGCTCCCGTCATAGGCTCAGATAAATGAGCCTCAGACTACAACTTGCCACTTGAAAGTGAACTTGCCGGTTCAGAAAACCAATATTAAGTATCGCATGCTTGCTGTTGAGTGCTGTATTCTTTGTATCCCTTTGCATCCTACTCAATCTTAGCAAGCCTGAGATGTTGCCGAAAGCGAGCCGTCAGACAAAACCACTACAGGTAAGTATGGGCATGCAGTCATTTTGCGTTCTTTAGATTAAATCCCTGGTAGGGTGGATTACTGTACACCCTAACCCTTTCTGGATAGAATGTTCTCTGTACTACTATGCTACTGGTTCTGCGATACATGTTGGACAGAGCTCAGGCACGGTGGGAAAATGAATCCACCTGCTCTATATCGAGACAAATCTGACTGCTATACGACCGAGATTCTACGGATTTTTTCACGGGGATGGCCCGACATAGGTTGCGAATACTGGTAGCCATTATCATTAAGCACTGTGTGGCTAGTGTACATGCTAGGAGATAGGGTCTATCGTTCAACGAATACTGTAGGAGTTGTCAGGATATAGAAGAAGAGGAGACTGTCGAGTATTTCCTATGTCAGTGTCAAAATCTTTCGGAAAATGCCATATGGTACCTGGCTGATGTAAATGTCAACAGGCCTTCTTAGTTTGTGCATGAGTATGGTTGGTTTGTTTTGGACTGGGGCGCGGACATGTAGGTATGGATATCATTATTGAACCCAAGTGAGCTGGACTAGTGCCTGGCTAACCGTTGTAACTAACTAATTAACTAAATCTAGGACAAACCATGATTCTACGCAGCCAGTGTACAGGATGTGGTCTTAGTGCTCATCTCCTTCCGATTGAGTTTTTACAAGAATAAAGTGTCATCATTCCCCTCTTCGTCCGCTCATCGATTTTTATTTTATCTCTTGGATGAAATATTTTGCCTCCAAAGAGAGCTCCAGTGCTACACTAACTAAAATATGCTTCCTGGTGTATAGTATAAACTCTATCTTCGCTTAGTTAACTTTCAACCAAAGTAACGTGACCAGCGTGACAGACTTTCCAATGCAACTTGTCTTAAATCTGAATACAGTGGGTAAGAATTTGCCACCTACAAGGAGCACAACGTCATCCGCATAGGATCAACGGCTGTGGGAGTGTTAAAGGCCGTGTTAAGCCTGACCCTACCGTTATTACATAACCTAATATTCCGTATGAGGGTCAGATTGTAGCCAATATTGAAATTTTTAATTTCAGTTTGAAAATCTCTGTTGTGTACGACCAGACGAGCCTATAGCTCTAGACAAGCATTCGGCAAACTAATATTAATGCATTTTACAATTGTGGTAGTAATTGAGAGTCTCTCACTCAGGCCACTTTGTAACTTGTTTTCTCTTTACTTCTCTTTGTTAATTTTTTTGTACGTGTGTATACACAAGAGAAGAGCAGCTCTTTGCCGAAGCCTTCTGTAGACTCTTAGCTCAAAGGACTTAACTGATTCCTTAAGCTTTGTATCTCCGAAAGTATGCGAAATATGAAATTTAACCAAATGATTTACTGGTCAATTTCAGTATTTTAACTCATACATACTCGTATGTGATATCTATGAGATTTTGAATTTTATGTCAAATCTCTCTCTTTTTCTAAATACGTGTATGAGTGTGTGCTTGTATGTGTGTTTTTAAATACAAAATGAATATGTATAATTAATGTTTGAATGAATATGACAAAATGTGTCAAAAGACAAATATACATATACAGGGTGTCCGACGGGAAGGTATACTACTTTGTTTGCTTATAATTTTTGATTATATGAAAGGGAATGGATCTTATACTGATAAATGTTTTATTTAATGTCGACAATTATGTATGGAATACAATATCAGATAAATGCTCGCCTGTTAGCCTCACAAATGCGAGCCCTTTTGAGCACATTTTTCATTACATTCTCACACATTTCATGCGGTACCTCATTAATTTCATCACGAATATTTTGTTTGAGTTGCTCCAGCGTTTATGGTTTGTTTGCATAAATCTTGCTTTTCAGATATCCTCACAAAAAGAAGTCCGAAGAAGTCAAATTAGGCGACCGTGAAGGCCAATCAACACCACCATTCCTTAAAATAATTTGTTGTGGAAAGTGGTGTTGTAGTAATTACATTATAATCCTGGCTGTATGCGATGTGGCACCGTTTTGTTGAAACCACACGTTAGTCAAGCCCAAAGCATGCAGTTGTGACGTTAACAAGTTTTAAGTCATATAACGATATCGCTTCCCATTGATAGTCACCGCTAAGCCGTTTTTAGTTTCAAAGAGTTATGATCCAACGATTTCTCCTGACCAAATTGCACACCAGACTGTCACTTTTAATGGATGCAAAGATGACTGATGAATAATTCGAGAGTTTTCCATTGTCTAGAACCGGCTATTCTATTTATTCACATATTCAAATGAAAACATCGTCACTCATTATGATTTTTTCTTGAAGATAGGAGTTGTCATGGGCGAGCTGTAACATACTATTGGCAAATGTACGGCGACGTAAATGGTCTTCTGGAAGAAGCTCTTGTCTTAAATGGAAATAAATGTAAATCTTTGTGCAAAATTGTGACCAAAGTTGTTCTTTGATGATCAAGCACTTGAGCACGGCGTTGAATTGAGGTTGATGGATTGTTTTGAACACTTTTTTGAACAGCAGTAATGTTTTCAGCCGATCTCGCAGTACATTGTTTTCCATGCTAGAACCTATCAGCCAGCTACAGTCCCCCTTTCTTCGAAATCATTCACTACACGATAAATAGTGCGTCTTGTTGGCGCGTTGTTTCTCAAAAAATTACACGTAACTTTCTCATCGTCACAGTAATCGATGATTGATTTTAATAAAATGTTTTAAACAATTAAACCGCGTTGGTTTATTGTCGTCTCTACCTCACGACTACCAAATATGAACTGTCAAGATTAATGTTTAACAAAATGGCGGCAAAACAAAGTAGTATATCTTCCCGGCGGACACCCTATATATCTGTGTGTTGTGTTGTGTATGTGCTGATATATGTGTTTATAAGCGCACTGGTATTGCTGGACTGTCATCATAATATTCCACATAGAAATGAAGAATTATTTTTGTAAAATATGAATTTTGATTTTATTTTTTTCTGTTAATTTTTCCTGCCATTACTAGCAACAAACATGCCATTAAAAACCGAGTGAGTGTAGGAACTTCATGGCATATTTAAGGACATTTCAACACAAATGACATAGACTGCTATACGAAACTCCCACTGAAGTACTGACCTTTATCATTAACAAAAATCATCAGTACGATCTTATGCAAAATTTATTGGGCATCAAATATTAAATAACGTGACAATTGACCACATTTTACTAAACGTACACACACATATACACTCTTCACATAAAAATATGAACTTACATATAAATATACATATGCAAAGTAAATATATTAAAGCTGCTTGCCAACCCAGCAGCAAGTACGTAATATCCTGTGTGAGAACCTTTTGACCAAGTCAAAATAGATTTGTGCTTAAAAGTATTTTTTTTAAGGACTATTTTACTTTTGTACATCTTTAGTAAGTATGTTAGGAAGTGTAGTTGTATTAGATATTTTTTTATTTTATACTTTTTTGTTTAAGTTTGATTAACAAAAGTGTTAAATATTTGTCTTGTGAAAACGATAATGAAGTCCTTTGGGTGTGAATTAAAAAAAAAAAAAAAAAATTGAGTAGTTAAACAATATATTATGTTGAGGAAAAAAATTGATTTTTTAACGTAAACTTTTTCGTATTGTCCAACTCGGATTAAGTATACATGGTTTTGCTCAATAATTTGTTGAATTTTTAAGGAGTTAAGGTCCCCACAGAGCAAAGTCTTTAATAAAATCTGGCCGTTAGATTTGATTTGGCTACAGTTTGAGCTGTTTCACAGTTTACGCATAACAGTCAAATCGAAATTGGGTCCATAGTATTTTTTGTGTAGCACCTAAACTTCAAGCTTCTTATGAATCCAGATTTGTTCAAATGGTCGATCTTTAGCTCATGAGAAATATTGCTCAGATTCGAATATCTGTGTGGTAATATCGACATTTTTGATGACGAGCCTTGGAATCCAGCGTCGATCATATAGAGCGATTGGTCAAAATAGAGAGGGTGTTATAGATAAAAGAAATTTCGTACAGACAATTATTAGTTCGGAGTGTAGATGTATGCAAAGTTTTTACAAATATGACAACGGAAATGGAAACCGCTCGATTATATTGAAATCAATATATGGTTGTGCATACGCTTGAATAACGCTGGGAATCTGGGCCTGCGATCGACTTACAGAAGATGCCGATTTTGCCAAAAAAAATCATCTTTTCAGATGAAGCTCATTTTGATCTTGACGAGTATGTAAACAAACAAAATTGTCGCATTTGGGGCACAAAAAACCCACACGCATACATTGAAAAGCCGATACACCCAAGACGAGTCACTGTTTGGAGGGGATTTTGGTCCAGAGGCATAATTCGGACATTTTTCTTCAAAAATAAGCAAGGAGTGGCCGTTACAGTAAATGACGATCGTTATCGGGCCACGTTGAACGAATCTTTGTAAACAAAAATTGAAGAGGAGGATATTAGGACGGCACTACGTGCTACACAGCCGAAGCTACATTCGATGTTTTGCGCCGTGTTTTTGAAGATCGCAATATCGGCCGCAAAGCTGATGTCGTTTGGCCACCTCGGAGCTGCGATTGGACACAGCTGGACTATTATTCGTGAGGTGCCGTCAAAGATAAGTGTTACGCCAACAAGCCAGAATCAATTGACGCTTTAAAGGACAATATTCGTAAAGCCATTGGTGAAATACAGCTGAACACAAACGATAATGTCCTTAAAAATTGGATCGATCGTGTAGGCTACTGCATGGCCAGCCGAGGCAGCCATTTAAATGAAATTATTTTCCATTATTACCCGCAAGGATTGTACTTTCAAGTAAAAAAAGAAATTTGAGAAAATATTCAGTAGTTTTTTTATAGCATTTTCTAAAAAAAAATTTATTTAGCGGACCCTCTATTAAAACATTGACAAAAGTTTTCAATATGTAATTAGAAAATTTTTTGAACAAAATAAACTTCACCGACGAAGCCCAACAAGCAAAACCGCCTCATTAGGACTGAATAGAATCGAAGGTTGATCTGACAGCAACCATTACACCAACAAAAAGTTATAGTTTGGTGTGGTGTGTGGCCTGGAGAAATCATCGGTTTAAATTTTTTTGAAAACGGAAATTAAAATACGATTACGATCAATGAAAATGCCCACAGGGAGATAATCCGAAGCTTTTTGTGGCGGAAAATTGATGATTTAGATCTGGAGAATATGTGGTTTCAACAGACTGGTGTCACTTGTGATACCGCAATAGAAACAGTGGATCTTTCGAAAGAAAAGCTCTAAAATCGCATTACTTCTCGTAGATAGGGAGTAAATTCAAGATCGTGCGGATTTTTTGAAATTGAAAGTGTACAGCAGTAATCTCACAACAATTCAACAGCTTAAAAACTAACATTATCGAGTAGGTATAAACCATTAGCTACAGTTTATTGGAAAACGTGATTGATAATTTTTGTAAAAGATTACCTAGCCAGGTGTCACTCGACTGATATAATTTTTATTTTTAACCAAATTCTTTTTGTAACAAACTGAAATAAAAATATTTTTAATATTTGAAAAAAAAGTTTTTATGATTAAAATTAAAATGATACCTCAATTTTGACCACCCTTTATATAAATTTTGTAATTAAAAATATTCTTTTTAGCACAACAAGTTCTTGGCGCATATAGTACACTATGATTTTGCAAATAAAAAATAATAATAATAAAATAACTAGAATTGCAATGGGTCCGCCATCTAACGTTTTTTTTCAACTAGTGCTTATTTCGTGAATGGTAACACTTAGCTCATGTCCGATTTGACAGATAATTAGTTTTATCCTTCCGCTGAACGAATATGGTTGTGTATACGCTTGAACAACGCTGGGAATCTGGGCCTGCGATCGACTTACAGAAGATGCCGATTTTGCCAGAAAAAATCATCTTTTCAGATGAAGCTCATTTTGATCTTGGCGGGTATGTAAACAAGCAAAATTGTCGCATTTGGAGCACAGAAAACCCGCACGCATACATTGAAAAGCCGATACACCCAAGACGAGTCACTGTTTGGTGCGGATTTTGGTCAAGTGGCATAATTGGGCCATTTTTCTTCGAAAATGAGCAAGGAGTGGCCATTACAGTCAATGGCGATCGTAATCGGGCCATGTTGAACGAACTTTTGTTCACAAAAATTGAAAAGGAGGATATTAGCAACATTTGGTTTCAAGAGGATGGCGCTACGTGCCACACAGCCGAAACTACACTCAATGTTTTGCGCTCTGTTTTTGAAGATCGCATTATCATTCGCAGAGCTGATGTCGTTTGGCCACCTTGGAGCTGCGATTTGCCACCGTTGGGCTGTTATTTGTGGGGTGCCGTCAAAGATCAGTGTTCCGCCAATAAGCCAGAGACAATTGACGCATTAAAGGACAATATTCGTGAAGCCATTGGTGAAATACAGCTGCACACAATCGAGCCGAGGCAGTCATTTGAATTAAATTATTTTCCATTATTAACCGGAAGAATTGTACTTTCAAATAAAAAAAGAAATTTGAGAAAATATTCAGTATTTTTTTTAAATCATTTAAAAAAAAATTATCTGACGGACCCTTTACATCAAATTTTTCATTTAAATAATAATAGTAAAATTTCTGGGTTAATATAATTAATACGAAAATAAGAGTCCTTAAAGAAAAGAAGAGACCTGAACATTTTCAAATTTAGAGCTGCAAACTTTATTATGGGATATTAGCCTACTGGTTTGTGTCAAAACTTCGATCACCCTGTCAATGCATACACATTTGTGTTATTAACAGTATTACCAATTACGTATTGAACAATGTGTTTACGCGCATAGTGTACATGTCCCCCATTCATTGTTGGGATAATTATCTATCTTTCGTTAAGATATCCTATGTTTTCCAGATTTACCCCGTGCAATGCGAGTAAAATCGTATTGCTTCAGGTGTGTACAGTATTTCAAAACCCGAAAATGCTCATATAACGCTTTAGATTTATCCCAATCGGAGGTGAAATTCACCCAAGATCGTCTGATTCTCGTATGCCAACGGAACTTTATCCCTAAATATATGATCAATTATTGAAGGGCAAACCTATTTCGTCGAAGAGTAATTTCTTAACTCTGAATCCCTTCATTGACTCCCAGGGTTTTATCAGAAGTAACGGCCGATTAGTTCGATCAGCTGGCCTGACATACGACGAAAGATACCCTAAGATTCTGCCATACGCGGCTCGTTTCACTCGATTCTTTTTAGAACATGTTCATAAATGTTCTGCTCACGGCGGACACTCTTTAATGCTCTGTCTAATCCGAAGTGAATTCTGGATCCCTAAATTAAAGAAACTGATTCGTATCGTGATCCACCATTTATAGGAAAAAGTCCAGTCAGCAGATTATGGCTGCTTTACCCCCAGGACGGTCGTCTTTGTCGAGACCGTTCACCCATATCGGCTTGGATTTCGGCATAAAGTCCTACAGTGGTAGGGGTTGTCGTATCACCAAGCGCTATGTGCTGGTTTTTGTTTGTTTTGCAACCAAGGCAATATATTTAGACGCAACCGGAGATATGTCGTCGGACGCATTTCTTGCAGCTTTCGCACGTGTTTTCTCTCGTCGCAGTCGTCCCTTCCATTTATATTCTGACAATGGGACTGCATTTGTCGGTGCTGCTAATGCACTCGACCTGGACCGTAAAATATTTGTATCCCAATTAAAGAAAATGGTTCTGGTACGAAACAGTTTTCAGTGTGTAGAATGGGATTTTATACCACCCGGAGCTTCGCATATGGGTGGCCCATGGGAGGCTGGCGTAAAGAGTGTGAAAACTTATTTACGTAAAATTTCTGCAGTTCTGAAATTTTCCTTCGAAGAGTTTGCCACAATGTTAACCCGCATTGAAGCATGCCTGAACTCGAGACCCTTGACCACTATGATCGAAGATCCTTCCGATCTAGTCCTTTTAACCCCGGGACATTTTCTCCTGGCACCCTCTAAACCCGATCACTCTGATCTTTCGTTGAGCATTGCCAACAGATGGCGAAAGCTCAAGGTGCTTGATCACCAATTTGCTCATTGTTGGAAGGAAGAATACCTTAAAGAACTTCATCGACGTGTGAAATGGATGTACCCTCAGAAGAAATTCGAAGTCGATGATTTAGTTGTTATACGTCAGGATAATTTACCCTCTAATGAATGGCAGTTGTGTCGAATCGAGAAGACCCATTTAGGACCCCATTCGAGAGTCCGTTCTGCGGAAGTGAAAACAGCTTCTGGCTTTTTCACCCGGCCAATAGTGAAGCCTACCCAATTCGGAAACAAACTAATTCATTTTTCTCTTTTTTTTTACACCACAGCAACAGATAAAGCTCATCTCGTCACTGACGTCGAATATGACACACATCGCTTTTTGGCTTCAACTCTGGAAAACAGCATTTGATTAGGACTACTATGGTTCACATTCCCACGTTGCTGATTTCCTCGAAATGTTCCCTCCATCTGTGCTTCACTATTCGATACAATTGTACCGCTGCTATCAGTAACTGCTTGGCTCCATCTACATTTTCTATTTGTGAGATAGTCTATCGTATGGTGTAGTTTTTTCATGTTATTCTGTCCTGCTGCTTCTTCAGCTGTTCTAGCTAGACCTTCTAGGAACTTTTTTTGTCTCTTCCAGCTGTTGGTATTGCTGTCTCGTTACATTATTGTTGTTTAGCTGCAATTTAAGTTCCCTCCTTTGAGAGATCAGCTTCCAAGTATCGTCTGATATTCATTTTTTTCTATGTTTATGCATTACACCCAGTGTTTCTTCTGAGACTTGATTGTATATTGCTGTGATATCCTCCCAGGTGTGAAGTTCGCGTATTGCCTTGAATAATCCGTTCCTGGTCGTGTTATTCTGGAGCTGCTGTAGGCTAAGACGCTTTCGTTTTGTGACTCCAATGTTTGTTCTTCGACAGTTCAATTTGAGCTTGATTTCGCCTGTGACAAGCTCGTGATCAGCGCCTCTTTTATTTCTTGCATCCGCCAAAGAACTTCTACATCTTTTTCTCACGCATATGTGATCGATCTGATTGCGTGAGTTGCCGCTTGGCGATGTTCATGTATGAATTTCAGAATTATTTTATATTTTCTTTAACTTCTTAAAAGTCTTGTTGTTTTTGATTTCTAAGAATTTTAATTTTTTATATTTTTCTTTTTCTATCACTTAAATATTTATTTCTACTTTAATCATCATCAATAGTAATTAAATTGTGAGTAAAACAAAAATACAAACAAAAGCAACCAAAAGAGAAAGACAGAAAGAGAGAAGAGAAAATAACATAAAATTGAACTCCTTTATTTTAAAACATTGTTTTGTTGTTATTTTATTTGTATTCAATTATTTCTTTATTTTCAAAAAGTTGTTCACTAAATTAGTTATTGTTCTTTGAAAGGAGGAAAAAAAAATAGCAGAGAAAGTGTTTAAAAAAATCCAATTATATAGCAGTGTGTTGAAAAACGTTAAAGCATCTACTTGAAGTATGTATTTGACTTATTTTGTATCCATTTCCTTTCTTTGTTTTCAGTTATTTTGTTTTTATATTTTTTCCCAATACTTGGCAGATAACTTTTTAATTTTGTTTAATTAACGTAAATGTTAAAAAGAAAATTAAAGAAACTCCTTTGAAAATAGAAACTGTTCTTACAAACATGTGTATATATGTATGTGTGTATACCAGAAAAGATTAATATACACATTTACTCTAAAGAATACCAAAGAAACACACCCACATAATGAGCACAAGAAGTGGGAGGGAAAATAGAATCTAGACAAAGTTATTCGTATCAGCAGTTTAAAAAGCTGCTGCTGGAAAAGTTTTCATTTATATTAGACTTCAAAGAGGGTTTGGAAAAGAGAGAAGATAAACAGGGTTATTAGATATAAGGGAAAACAAGTTGTACAACCTCAAAGACATATCGACTGTTCATTTTTCTTAAAACTTTGGACAGAATAGTCGATAACATGATTAAAAGAAGAATGTCAAGTGAGGACCAATGATTCGGGCAACATGTTTATATTAGAGGTACACAATATAGAGAAATACTTCAACTGCTTACAGTGCAGAACGTACCTGAGTTAGCTTAGGGATCGCGGGACATCACAGGGCGGTCTTATGTCACCTCTGCGCTGAGTCACCCAGAAGAGATAGCCTTTTGAAGACTTTGAGACAGATCCCCCATCTGTTTGTTACAAAGACGGCGTTGTAAGACCTTTAAAAGGTAAAGATTCGAACGCACTGTGTAGAAGGGTTGATGGAGCCTTTTCAAGAGGTCTGAGTGGGAGTCGAACCAAGGCTGAACAAATTTTTTTAAAAGAAAAAGACGAAGTTTATATTTATGAACCCCATTTCTGGGGTGAGACTAGGGAGATTGGACAGTTATTATTTGACCGGTTTTGACCGGTTTTGACCGGTTTTTTTGGTTTTGTCGAATACGGTTTTTTCAAAATCTTAATTTTTCGAATATCGAATAAGCCGCTTAATTTAGAACGAATAACCGGTTATTTCATACGTTTGTATATTTTTTTTATTGAAAATGTGCTCATCGTTTAACTATTTGTATAAATTTAGCTATTTTTGTATATGTGACAACCTTGAACGTCGCACAAAGAACGTAAAGGCCATGGTAGATCGAAAAAGATAGGCACTATTAAGCAAAAATAATCTTTTCTCATCTTCTGTAAATAAATATTTATTTTTATATATGGAAAATCATCAACTCGACTTATTGAAAGCCCGTAAACCCACAAACGCACAAACGTCGGTTCCGAATGGCAGATATAAAGCGTGTTTTTTATATAAGTATAGAACTTTAAGTTGGCATTACTTTTCAAGATGGCGACCGATCTAACAGCTGTCAAGAGATTTATTCTCAGTTTGGCTTGGCAATTCACCATGAATAGACTCACGCTAGAACAGTGCTTTAAAATGGGCCAAATGGGCCCAAAACCAGATTGCCGTTGATCCCGATTTTCATAAGCGAATTTTGTTTAGCGATGAAGCTTACTTTTGTTTGAATGGATAGGTCAATAAACGAAACTGCCGTATTTGTAGTGATAATAATCCTCAAGTGTCTTTTGAGACACCGTTATATAAAGAAAAACTTTCTCTTTGGTGTGCTTTATGGGCTGGTGGAATCTGTACTTCTTGGTCTGTACTTTTTAAAAAACGATACTGGTCAGAACGTTACAGTTAATGGTGATGGCTATAGAGCCATGATTACTGACTTATTCGTTCATCAATTGAACAACCATGATGTGCAGGAGCTGTGGTTTCAACAAGACGTCGCAACGTGTTACACAGCTCGTGTCGAAATTGATTTATTGAAAGAAACTTTAGTTTCACCCATAGTTTTTCGTTTCAGACCCGTGAATTGGCCTCCAAGATCGTCCGACTTTACGCCGCTCGACTTTGTTTTTTTATGGCCTCCACACACAGTTTTGGCGCAGTTTTTATGAGATTTGTTAGAATTATTGTTAGTATTGATTGCCACTTTAATTTTAAGCTCTCCATCAGCTTCTGCTTATTTTTAAAACGACGTAGTCCAGCTCGGCGCTTCGAGAATTAGGAACAATTTTATTTATATAAAAAAACCGGTTAACCGGTTACTTCAATTATTATTAACCGAAAACCGGTTTCTTAAGAAGTGCTACTTTTCGAATTATTTGAAAACCGGTTTTTGAAAAAAGTCGAATAATCGATCTCCCTAGGTGAGACTGTAGCAGTAGTCGACAATATTAAATATTAAGATATTATTCTTAATCGACCCACCCATGTAGGTAGCGTTGTTGAGCACTATATAGGAGAAACCATAGGCTCCAAAGTCTTGTGGTTATGTAAGGTTAAAAATGGCCAGTCAGTCCTAGAACCAGCTCAGGCCAAAATGGCGCATTGTGATGCCGCATACCAAAATAACCGTGGAAAGAGGAAAATCAGAACTATGTGCCCACCGAGTCTAAGGTTCTTTTCCTATCAACAACCAATCATAGCTCTCTCATCTGCTTAAAGGAAGAAATTTGTGTCTATCGTCTGGCAAATATACCTCTGGCATGCCGCCTAAGATATAGAAGAACTTTAGACGTCGTGCCTCGTCTAGACAGTTCATCTGCTACACAATCCCATGAAGTATCTATGTTCCGTTGCATATACCTATTATACCTCACGGGAGTAAGCGAATATAGACTCCAGACATTAGATTGATGTCTGGTGGACCTTTACTACAGGTTAAGAGGACTTATTGTCTGTGCACTAATGGAGAGCTCTTCGAACATCGCCTCGGAAAGCCTGATGTATATCCTTTTAACGAACATTCAGATAAAATGTGAGATGGAACTGGGAGAGGTTCAGAGGACTTGTTGTCTGAGAAAAATTGTGACCAGAACCTTAAAGACTCTGCTCTACATCTTACCGCAAATATTAAGATAAAATATCCTTGGGAAGCTATATAGAGGGAGCTACTGGTTACATAGTGTACCCTTGACTCTCTGAGTGGATATGAATGGAAGACGATCTCCGATCGCACATTATATTAATTCCCATTACAATCCATGAAGGAATATGGGGACTTCTTTCAGACAGTACGCTGCACTCGATTCCGTTTTTAAACTCATTGAAAGGGACCTACAGTTTAACGGCGGCTCCGAACGGCAAATGCATTTAGAGAAATTTTCAATAGTAAGTAATACTCATAACCCGTTACTAGCTAATGTTACTGCTGCCGAAGAACTTTATTCGTTTTTTTTTAAGATAATCTGGCCTGGTATTGAACCGACGACTCTCTGGTTTGTAGGTGGGTGTCTTACCTAACATACAACAGCGGCACTTCGATCGCATACTTGTAAATAATCTGTTGCGCAGCAGGATAAACGGATAAACGTACTGATAAATCGCTATAAGTGTTTTGTTATTATACTCGTACTCTTCAAAAGCCTTGGATCTTGGGCATTTCCATTGACAGAGAAGGCCAGATTATCCTGAATATCCTACAAATGATAATATCGGATTACTTCTGTTCAATTCAAGCTAAAAACTATCAACTTCGCCAATTCTACCAGAGGAATATGTATATTTCCCTCTGGCAGAGTCACATCCAGAGATGGCAAAATCATTCCTTTGAATGCTTCTATGACTCGGGGCTCTTGATTAAAAGGCCAATCGGAAATATGTTGACATTTTGTTCCGCCTTTAAGATAAACAAAGATATGAAGATAAAGCGATCAACAATAATATTTGTAATGTTTTCAATGCCTCCGTGTTAACAAAAAAAAAAAAAAAAAACTCCATAAGCACCACCGTAGAACGATAAAAAAGTCTGGCAGCTTAAAATACTCTACCACTTGTGTTAGGTTTCTATTGCCTTTTTATAAGATTAGCATTCGTATTGAGGTCACATTTGAGATCACATTTCTTACACCTATCAATGCATTACCCTGTTCCAACAACTTGTTACATACACGAACTGCATTTTGCTACTTTTGCTTTGTTATTTTAGTCAAGTTGGCGTTAAAAATGTGTGCAAGTGCAGCGCATTCAAAAACAATAGCAGTTTTCACTGCAAAATAACCAGTAACCACAAAATGTATGTTTTCAGGGTTGGGATCATTAATTGAATTTAATAATTTCTTTGTTTTTTTTTATTGAATTGAGGGTTAGTAAGGGTTGTAAGAAACTTGTAAACTGGTTGAAATAAATGTCTTAATAGCGTTTTGTCATGGCAAGGTGGTAGTTGGGCTGAATGGAAATTGTTATAAATTGAAAAGAAATTAAGAAATTGTGGTGAGAATTGAAAAATTCGTTTTATATATTAAAAGTCTTTACTTGGAGATGTGATAATAGAAAATTAGACTACTGGGAAATTTTTTAGTTTATTCTATTGTTACTTTTTAACCTTTTTTAAAAAGTTGGAGTTTTTTTAATTTGCGTAAAATAACCACAAGCCATACGTTGTTGCTGTTTTATAGTTTTTATTTCCTCATTTTATCTATATATAGTTTATCTTAATACGACAACTTATTTATCTTGGACTTAATATTCGTTTATACAACACTTTTATTCACGCCTAAACACAACTTTACTTTATGACAGCAAAACGATAACGATATCGACAAAGAGACATAGCAGATGAAGCTCATTTTGATCTTGGCGGGTATGTAAACAAGCAAAATTGTCGCATTTGGTGCGGATTTTGGTCCAGAGGCATAATTGGGCCATTTTTCTTCGGAAATGAGCACGGAGTGGTCGTTACAGTCAATGGCGATCGTTATCGGGCCATGTTGAACGAATTTTTGTTCACCAAAATTGAAGAGGAGGATATTAGCAACATTTGGTTTCAACAGGACGGCGCTACGTGGCACACAGCCGAAGCTACACTCGATGTTTTGCGTCGTGTTTTGAAGATCGCATTATCAGCCGCCGAGCTGATGTCGTTTGACCACCTCGGAGCTGCGATTTGACACTGTTGGACTATTATTTGTGGGGTGCCTTCAAGGATAAGTGTTACGCCAACAAGCCAGAGACAATTGACGCTTTAAAGGACAATATTCGTGAAGCCATTGGTGAAATACAGCTGCACACAATCGATAATGTGCCAGCCGAGGCAGCCATTTGAATGAAATTATTTTCCATTATTAACCGGAAAGATTGTACTTTCAAATAAAAAAAGAAATTTGAGAATATATTCAGTAATTTTTTTATAGCATTTTCAAAAAAAAAAAAGTTATTTTGCGGACTCTATACCTAATTGCCTGCAGTTTTGGAAAGTTTCGGATATATCTCAGATGCTCTCAAATCCTCTTTTTTTATGTCTGTTAATTTTAAACGTGTGAGATTGTATTACCAAAAGATGATCGAATTAGTGTGGCAATGCCGTCAAATACACAAATCAATACGGAATTACCAGGATCATATACTCACAACATTGACACAAACCAATAGACTAAAATTCCACAATACAGTCCCTGATGTAGTGTATTTTCGTATTGGGCAATTTTATTTTCGTATCACTATAAAATTCTAACATTGCAAATATGTTGACTAGCCACTTCTATTTAGTTAGATCTTATAGAATTTAAAATTTAAGCATGCGGATTAAAGTTTCTATATGAGCTTCAGTGTTTAGCCCATTACAATTATCAAAACCCATTAATAACATTAATGAGTAATAAAAAAAAAAGAAAAAAAAAACACGCAATTATACTAAAATTTATGAACTTTTTTCACAGTTTCTCACTCTGCACTTACTGGTTTCAGATTTTATTTAACCCATTTGGCGCCACTGTCCCCGAAAAAATGGAAGCAGCTATTAGACTATAAAAGTTATAATTATTTTTTGTCTATTAGTTAAAATGTAGCATAAAAAATAAAAGAAAATTCAGCTTTATTGATGACAACTGCCGTAAAATGATCTATGAACTTGTAGTATTGTTACGAAAATGAAAATGTTGAAGAGAAAATACACTACATCAGGGAGTTATTGTGATATTTTAGCTATAAACTTTATTGGCTCCATAGTTGCCATAATTGTCTCTACTATTAAGAGTGTTGCCATCTTCATGTGTAGCGGTGTTGCCAGTTCGATTCCTTTTTGTGTATTACAATTTTATACCATTTGAATTAACATAGCTGAGTCGAAGATTTTAGTATTTACTAAAACATTACAAACTAATGATGAAATACTTTAAAAGATGGCGCATTACGTTTGGTGAGAATATTTATCGTTTTGCTGTCATAAAAGAAAGTTGTGTTTTAGCATAAATAAAAGTGTTGTAGAAACGAAGATTAAATTGCTGTATTAAGATAAACTGTATAATGATAAAGTGAGTAAATAAAAACTGTAAAACAACAACAAAGAAGGGTTTATTTTATTTTGATGCAATTTAAAAAAACACAAACGTTTTAAAAAGGTTAAAATGTAACAGTATATTCGTAAATGCAAGTATTAACGACATTTATTCACTTTTTTCTTCTTTCGTAAAAGCTTTTTTATTTTATATATGAATTTTTATAGTGAACATTCACTTTTACAAAATATATTTTAAATAAGTGGTTTGCAGTTTATATTCACAAATGATTTTTGTTTGGAATTCCACTCTACTTAGTTGGGTACAGAGGCTGAATCCAAATATAAATTGTGGGAACATGGTCGTTCTTCTAAATGCAGAAATACGGCATCATAATTGCTTGCTTATCTATATAAATAGCGAATTCCCAAAATATGAAAATATTTTAGAAATTTTAAATAAAGTTTACAATTGTTTTAGTATAACACAACGCGCGTAAAATTGTATATTTTTTATCCTGGTTATTCTCGATGAATTCCAAACATAATAAATTCAATTTTAGAAGATAGTGATGCTTATAAAAAGTATGACTTTGCAATAATACCAATCAAACTGTGTGTGGCAACAGATGAGAAGGAAGGTGCCAACGAAAACATGATGGGTAATACTTTACTGCAAAACGCACCTGATGCGCAAATGTGTAAAAATTATAGCAGCGATGAAAAGGCCGAAAAGCTCAAGCGAAATACCTAACAAGAATCAATGTGGCGTAAGTGTTTACCAAAGAACTCTTCAATGGGTTGAGAAGTCATTTATATGCTTGACAGATAAGAAGATGTAAAAAACAGCTGCAAGATCTTACCCCAGTAGAAGTATTTGAGAAAATCTTTGATGAAGAACTTATAAACCTAGTTATTACAAACTCAAACTTTCAACTAGACTTTACAAACTTGAAAAAGTTTATTGGTGTATAGAAATTGTCTGGGTATCATAAATTACCCAGAGTGGATTTTTACTGGACCTACAAAGAAGATGTGGACATTGGTGACCAAACAAAGATATAGAGATATAAAAATAGTATTCACTTGGTAGATAATGACGTTGCCCATTAGCTGATAACAGGATTATCTCAAGATTATATAGAGGGTCCGCCAAATAATTTTTTTTTTTTTGAAAATGCTATAAAAAAAACTACTGAATATTTTCTCAAATTTCTTTTTTTTATTTAAAAGTACAATCCTTCCGGTTAATAATGGAAAATGATTTCATTCAAATGGCTGCCTCGGCTGGCCATGCAGTAGCCTACACGATCGGTCCATTTTTTAAGCACATTATTTCACCAGTGGCTTCACGAATATTTTCCTTTAAAGCGTCAAATGTCTCTGGCTTGTTGGCGTAACACTTATCTTTGACGGCACTCTACAAATAATAGTCCAATAGTGTCAAATCGCAGCTCAGAGGTGGCCAAACGACATCAGCTCGGCGGCTGATAGTGCGATCTTCAAAAACAGGGAGCAAACATCAAGTGTAGCTTCAGCTGTGTGGCACATAGCGCCGTCCTGTTGAAAGCAAATGTTGCTAATATCCTCCTCTTCAATTTTTGTCAACCAAAATTCGTTCAACATGGCCCGATAACGATCGCCATTGACTGTAACGGCCACTCCTTGCTCATTTTCGAAAAAAATGGCCCAATTATGCCTCTGGACCAAAATCCGCACCAAACAGTGACTCGTCTTGGGTGTATCGGCTTTTCAATGTATGCGTGCGGGTTTTCTGTGCCCCAAATGCGACAATCTTGCTTGTTTACATACCCGCCAAGATCAAAATGAGCTTCATCTGAAAAGATGATTTTTTTTTTCTTTTGTTTGTGAATAGAAAATAAAAGTTTCAAAAAACACCAATGCTGGTTTCATTTTGGCTGTTAATGGGTTAAAATAATGGTATTGCCTTAACATACATTCTCATGGAACTTTAGCAAAACATCTTTTGCTGCCCAAAGATAAAAGAATTATATATGCAAAGTGTTTTTATTCATAACACTTCAGCATTATTTCTTTATATAGAATATATTATTAAATAGTTTTCATTGCCTATATTTAGGCAAAAACTTAAAAGTATGTGGTTGGCCAGAAAACATGCATTTGTTCCATGCTGAGAATGTGTGACAAATTGCAAAAATAATATAAAGAGTTAGGAATTGCAAAAAATCCTATACAGAGTGGGAATTTATATACTAAAGAAAATATTAACATACATTTAGGGAATTTACATATAGAAGTTGAGTTTTACACATAAACGCATATGGAAATTAAAGAAGTTTTAAGTAACAATAGAGTGACTGTATGTAGTAGAATGGAAAAGAAGAATTTAACAGCCAGACAAGTCAAGCGAAACAAGGAAAATTTTATGCATCTAAAGTCAGACAGCGAAGTTATCCTGTGTTGGGTTCAAGGACATACATTAATATTCACGGTAACGAAAACGCTATAGAACTAGCTCGTAAATAGATAAAGGAAGCTATGCCGATGAGTGAAATTAAACAAAGATTATGTGTGCCGCTCTGGTATGATAGGTGAGAGAGCCGCCTACCAAACAAGAGGATACCGATTCAATACTAGACCAGACCATCAGATAATTTTCAACAGCGTTAGCAGCTTATAGCACTGCTATGATTAACTTCTCTAATTAATGCGTATGCTGTTCGATGTTGGTGTTAAATTGTAGGCCCCTTTCAATGAGTCTAAAGATAGATTCGAGTGCAGCTTATTGATTGAGAGAAGTCCCCCCTGTCACAAATGGGATGTCAAGGGATGTATGTACTTGCCTTTTGGCAGATGTCAAAAAGTAGACAGAGATCACAGTAAGTCAATTGCTTTTTGGTAGCTTATACTGGGCACTAACAGCAAGCATCCCTGCAGAAACTGTGGAGAAGACAGCGGCTAAAAATCGGTGGAGGATCTACTATAAGAGGAAAAAACGCTAAAATTGCAAGGCTCACCACACTTCCATACATTAAGGATTATGGCGAACATCAAAGCAGAATAGATTTAGTTTGGGAACGCATTGGTTTATTGGCTAACGCCAATGTAATACATGTCAGTAAGCAACATGAGTTGTGACGGATTTTGTGATAAAAAAACAAGTGGTATGAAGCAATCTTCTAAATTTCCCAATTAGTGCAGTGTTCTTGGCATTTTGCGATTTTTAGGGCAACTTTGTTGATCTGTGATCGTATCGATGTTGTCATATATGTACATATATGTGTGGACAGTGACTGAGTCAGGCTGGTTGCATTTATTAGGAAGGTCTTTACACTGCTTCTATACAATATTAATTTTATTTATTTCCATACAGTCACGACAATACTAAAATCTTACAGTCTAAAGTGCTAGTGAGATTACAAATTTTAAGTGATAAAGTTTAATAGGTTATCAATACAATTTAAGAGTTATCTTATTGATAACTTACATCCCCAGAGACGCTGCACGGTGCGTTCAGAAGAATCTATTGCTGCTGTAGAGCGCAGCATTGAGGAATGAGTCCATCCACCATCGAGCACAGGAATTGGATCTGTGTCCATCCACTTTATAGAAGATTTTGCGGAAGGATCTTGGTTTGCGTGCTTATAAAATCCAACTCGTGCAAGAATTGAAGCCAAACGATCATCAAGTAAGGCGTAGATTCGTCGAATGAGCCCAAAACGAGATAACCGTTGTTCCCGATTTTTATAAGCAAATTTTGTTTAGCGATGAAGCGCACTTCTGGTTGAATGGCTACGTCAACAAACAAAACTGCCGCATTTGAAGTGAAGGTAATCCTCAAGTGTAACACCGTTACATCCAGAAAAACTGACTGTTTGGTGCGCTTTATGGGCTGGTGGAATCATTGATCCGTAGTTTTTCAAAAACGATGATGGCCAAAACGTTACAGTCAATGGTGATCAGTATAGAGCCATGATTACTAACTTTTTCATTCCTGAATTGAATAACCATGATGTCCAGAGGATGTGGTTTCAACAAAATGGAGCAACATGTCACACAGCTCGTGCCACAATAGATTTATTAAAAGACACGTTTGGTGACCGCCTCCAAGATCTTGTGATTTAACACCGCTAGACTACTTTCTGTGGGGCTATGTAAAGTCATTGGTCTATGCGGTAAAGCCACAAACGCTCGACCATTTGGAAGACAACATTCGCCGTGTTATTGCCGATATACGGCCACAAATGTTGGAAAAGTCATCGAAAATTTTACGTCCAAATTGGACTACATCCGCGCCAAACGTGGCGGTCATATGCCAGAATTCATATTTAAAATGTAATGCTACAAGATTATCTTTCGGATAAATAAAACTCATGTCAATCGAATAATCCATCGTTGTTTTATTGCAACTTAAAGTTCTATACCTCCATAAAAAACAATATAAAAAATACATATGTATTTACATTATCAAGATAAATTTTCACAAAGATCAAGTTTAAGCCGCCTTGCGCTGCTAATATTCTGAATGCGATTCGGTAATATGTGTCAAAGACTGGTGCAATAAATGCAAAATTGCCGCTGTGAATACGTGCTCTTATATCTTTGCTGTATTAGCTTCCTACCTCGTGCTGATCTACTAAATCGCAACACTCTAAAGAGATAATCCGGTTGCTGGGTTGCTATAATTTTAAGTAATAAAATTAGGCTTCGAAACTTTCAAAGATTCTCAAAGGTTATATGATATATCCTTTATATATATCATAAATATATTTTGCAATTTTTTTATATGCAACCCTTAGCTAATTAAAGTTGGATCTTGTACAAAACGCAAAATCCCACCACCGTATAATAGGACTGGTATTAGGTACGTTTTGGCAAGCAACGAACGAATTTCCAGTGGAGTTGAATGCTTCACAGCCCAAAGATTCCTAAGCATTCTGTAAACACGACCAACAACGGCCGCTACATGGCTAGACCAGGATATTTTCTCACGAAATATGGCGCCTATATTTTTGCAAGAGCTAACAAACTGAAAATATTATCATCTATTTTTACCACAAAGTCGTTATTAAGAAACCTATTGTTTCTATTGAGAAAAATTCACTTCGATTTAGTAGGAACCCATTGGATAATCCTAGCAAAGTCAGAGTTGATGTTGTCAACACACTGATAAGCTATATTCAGTTCACAATTGCTATAAATCTGCATATCATCAGCATACATTTGAACCACACAATGTTCAATCACATTTCGTAAATCATTTATACAGATATTAAAAAGAAGAGGTCCAAGAATTGATCCCAGCGGAACACTACGGCTTATATTAAGAGTCCCTGAATAATTGCCATTGTGTACAACTGTTTGAGATCATCCTGTAAGATATGTGTGAATGAGACTACACTAATAAAATAATTTCTCTAATTTTTTCGTCAATATTAGGTGGTGTACTATATCGAATGGCTTGCTGAAATCAAGTAGTAATAAAAACGACACCTTTCCCTTGTCAAGATTACACCTCAGTTTCTCGACTACATCTGTAAGAGCTGTAATGCAAGATTTCCCTTTCACAAATCCTGACTGTACCCGAGATAATAAATTTCGTTGCTTAAAATCTTCATTAATCTGTTTACCCATTATAGTCTCCATTATCTTAGACAAAACTGAAGAGTCGCAGTGGGCCTAAATTTGTTTTTCCCCTTTCGGAATAGGAATAATTTTCGATAGTTTCTTTCATCTGAAAGTACTGGCTTTGTCAGGACAGTGATACACAAGTGTGTTAAAACCGGCAAATTTCTAGGTAATAAATGTGCAATAAACGTTCGATCCAACCCATCCATTCCAGTTGGCCTAGATTTTACAGCCAAAAAACTCTCCAAAACCTCACCATAACATACGCAACAAAAGCTAAATTTCGTCCCAGCCAACAAATTATAAGATCTTTTTAATAATTGTTTGAATTTTAAGACAGAGTTAGTTTTCTAACTATTTTGATATAAGTGTCGCTATTATTTTTCACATGACTAAGTATATATTAGTTCGCTATTAGTGTGACTCCCGATGTAGCGAAAGTTTCTTTTCGTTTTTGTTTCCATACATATTTCTATTCCACTTTATTCTTTCTTTTTCGTATTCCATATTGTTTTTTCTTTTCTTTTTTTTGTGTATATGGGTTCCAATTTTTATTTTTTTTTTAAGTTATACATAATATACCTCCTTTTTATATCTCTGGGTAAGGTGAACGATTGCACTACCATCGAAACTTAACTTAACCTTCTTTAAGACTGTTTACCAGTTTAAACATTCACTATTGTGATATCCAAAATTCATAAATAAAAATTCGAATTACTTCGATACTCACCTAATTCACTACTTTTATCTCCTACGATCTATTTTCAATTTCGAAACTTTAAAAATGCAATGAAGAGTTGGAGTCTGTGACTAATGGTTATTTTAAGAAGCTACACAGTTTATACCACAAATAGGATAACGAAGCTGTTAATAAAGCTCAGAAAAATGAAAAAAACTGTGAAATACTATAATACTCAAATGCTATAAAACCAATGTGGTGGTTTAAATAGAATTTTAAAAATAACAAATAAAATTTTTAAACACAATCACTGCTTATGCCTTAAAAAGGTAGCATGAAAATGCTTGCCATCTGGTCACCCTAATATGAAATTTAATTTTTCTTTTTTTAGTTTATTATTGTGAAATATGTGTGTTCAAAAATTATATAAAACCACACTAAGTGGGCAATAAATTAAAGGACATGAGCCTGGTAACATAAATCATTAGGCGCAGAAAAAAAAAATATAATAATACTTTCGACCAGCGTCCGGCAAACTAAATTTAAGGCATTTAACAGTTGTGGCAGTAATTGAGTGTCTCTCACTTAGGCCACTTTTCATTTGTTTTCTCTTTACTTCTCCTTGTTTATGTTTTGCTTTTTTTTTGCCAATGCGTGTGAATACATACATGCGAAAACAGAAGAGAAGAGCAGCTCTTTGCCGAAGTCTGCATTAGACTCAATTCACAAACAAAAAGGTAAAATGTTAAAAGTTATATTCACATGATTAGTGTAGCATCAGATAGAGAGCAGATGGAATATATAGTACATACGTATCAGAGTAAGATGAGTGCTCGAATTGAATTCGTTGGTAAAGAACGATTCTTCTTGAGAGCCGATTTTTAGGAAAATTTAAAATACGATTTGTAAGAAGAATAAATAATAAAAGTATTTAAAAATAAATATCAAAATGCAAGCCGTGTCGAAAAGCATAGAAACGAGTTGAAAACGAGCAATTCTTTTTTGTAAATTTAGTTCGCTGCACACAAAATGTACATACGAATGCAATGGTATTACGCTTTTAGTCTTACACAAGCCACATGCACTGAATGAATTGCTCGTTTTTGATTCGTTTTTTTGACTCGTTTTTAATTCATTCGCAGTATACAATTCGTGCCCACGAGTAAAGAACAAAACAATAAGCACAAAATATAAATTTTGATGGATGGCTCATGTGTTGAAAATGGATCAAATTCGAGAGCAAAAGCTGGTACTTAACAACAAATCACAAATCTCCCAATTGACAGCATCGAGAAAGGAGTAAGGAATTGACGCAGCCATGCTAAAAATAGGGATAAATGGAGAAGAGTTGTGGAGAAATCTGAAACGACCTCGGTAGAGCATGCACCATTACAAACGGGATTAGAAGTATAATGTTAGAAACTCCAACTTTTTCTTTTTACCCTTTAATAATTCGATTTAGTAGAAAAACAGATGTTTTTTATATGATTTGTGGGAAAGTTTATAAAATTATTTTATTAATTTCTATATTTTTGTACATCATTGTTATACATGTTTTAATATGTATTAACCACCAAGTGATCACACCAACATGTTGCGGGAGTATGCTTAGCAACATGCTTAAAGGAAAAACACAGAACATCTGCGAGAACTTTAATATGATTTGTATATGTAACTTTAACTACATATTCATGTTTATATTTAAGGGGTAATGCCATCAAAAATTAGCAAAATTTTGTTCTTATGTTTAATACTTTATATATTTTTAATACATATAGTTTTCGAATATATGTAATAAAGGATATAACGGCAATCAAATATTATTTACTTCACTCTAGAATGTAGTTTATATAGTCTCATTTCCGGCTTTTTGTGAAGGGTTCATTGTACTACACAAAGCAATTACCTTTTTAATTTCATCAGCTGTCACATCCTTCCATCTGAGAAGATTAGATTTTGCACTTAGTTTCTCATTTTTATATATATAGTCAGCTCGTGCATTTTTCCACAAAACAATATTCTTCACTAACACGCTATCAAATATCTGCATAAAGTAATCTATTGGATACGAATTAGGTGGTAAGCCAATCGATATTTTCTCTTTACCGGTAAATTCAAAATTTTTCATTCTATCAAACCGTCCTCGTATAAAATGATTTCACCACGATCGGTTTCTTCGAATACGTTGTCATCTTGTCAACACAATAATTAATTGCTCCAACAAATTTCGTTTCCAATTAAAACTTAGGCATTAAAAAGGGGTTTACTGTAACGTCAATATCTCACAAATCAATGGACCTAAAAAAACCGCATATACTTAAAAACTTTGCTATTGAATTCACCTTTCGTAAGGACTTACAAAATACTATCAGTTGGCGCATTTTAGAGAACATTAATTACAACGCATTTTATAGTCCTATTTTATATATCAAAAATAGATAAGCGCAACAAAATGGTATCAGTATATAAGAGTATTGTACGCAAGAAGGTAATAGATATACATCAGCAACTTAGTAGTAATTGATATGGCAGCAGCATAGAAAAATTCGTGACTCTATATCTTGCAATTTGCAAAAATTATCTTCCCAATAAACTTAATTTGTTTATGTCTGCGAAATCTGTTTTAATTCCAAAATAAAAATTCCAAACATGTACTCCCACCGTTCTTTTGTACTAATTTTACTAAATAAGTTGTAAAGTTAAATTCTGGAAAGAAAAACCCTTTTCCCTTACAACCAAAACAAGTGCCTTTTTTAAATGGTCAATATTTTATGCATGTAAAAGTAAATTTTTATTATAATTAGAAAATAAAATGTAAATTTTATTACACAATACAAGTAATCTCTTACGCTACGCTCTATAAAATATATAAATAAATATGGAAATAATACTAAAAAGAGAGAGAGAGAGAGAAAACAAAAACAAAGAAAACATTGGGGATAAGAAAGGGAACATGAATATAGTGGCCTTAAATAACAAAAAAAAAAAATCCTTTTTTTGCTACTACTAAAGTCAAGTTAGTCACGTTTTTGTTCCTTTTTTTCTGTATGTGTTTTAAGTTTCTGTATACCAATTGTGAGCTTTTGTTGTATTGAATTGTTAGGTTTTCTATGAATCCTTAAGGACTTAAACGTAGAACAGAAGTGGCCTTAATAAAGATGCTACGTACGTGGCACTTTATTTATTGTCTGAACTGTCTGACGTAATTTTATTTTTTAAGTCTTGATTTAACTAAATTGGCCAGAAGTTGTTACCGTTAATTCACGGTTTTAATGAATTTGTTTATACAGTGATGTGCAAAAGTGTGACATAATTTAATACTTTTTCCTTCAACACCTTGTATTTTTTCCAAGTTTAAAAGAATTAAGTATTTCTGTTGTATGGTGTTACAGGTACTCATGTACTGATGTTACGTACGTGGATATTTACTTATTGTCTGAACTGTCTGTTGTAATTTTGTTTTTTAAGTCTTGATTTAACTAAATTGGCCAGAAGTTGTTTACCGTTAGTTTACGGTTTTAATGAATTTGTTTATACAGTGATGTGCAAAAGTTATATGTATGTTTATCTGTTAAGTATATCTGTTATATGGTGTTGCAAGTACTCATGTAATGATATTACGTACGTGGCTATTTACTTATTGTCTGAACTGTCTGTTGTAATTTTGTTTTTTAAATCTTTATTTAACTAAATTGACTAGAAGTTGTTCACCGTTAATTTACGGTTTTAATGAATTTGTTTGTACAGTGATGTGCAAAACTGTCACATAATTTAATACTTTCTCCTTCAACACCCTGCATTTTTTCAAGTTTAAGTGGACTAAGTATTTCTGTTGTATGGTGTTACAGGTACACATATACTGATGTTACGTGCGTGGCTATTTACTTATTGTCTCAACTGTCTGTTTTAATTTTGTTTTTTAAATCTTTGTTTTACTAAATTGGCCAGAATTTGTTACCGTTAATTTACGTTTTAATGAATTTGTTTGTACAGTGATGGGCAAAATTGTCACATAATTTAATACTTTCTCCTTCAACACCCTGTATTTTTTTAAGCTTAAATGTATTTTTTTCTCTTGTATGGTATTACAGTACATGTACTGTACATGTACTCTTCCTACAAAACCAATTTGGTGCCAATACAACAACTTTAACAGTAGTAGTAGCAAATAAATTATAAGTATGATGTACAGTATCCTTTTACCTTTTTGTGAGCCTGGATGCGATTGGGGATCATAGAAGTTTTTTTTTATTTTACTGACATATCTTTTCCACCTGTCGTTCCTACAGATCGTTCATTCCTTCGGTTGGACTTGGATACGTAGCGAGCAGTGATTTGACATAACTCCACAAATCCTCAATTGGTTACATATCCGGAGATTGTAGAGGGCATTTCATATAACTATAGGTGCTTTTTAAAGGCGGCCGTTATTAAAGCTCTGGCTTCATTTTTGAAGACATAAGGTCCATTGATGTCACCAGTGTGTAAATCGCAACAAAACAATGCATTTTTCTCGATGTAAAGTCTATAGTAGATTAGTATAACAAAATATGCGGCAATATTGTTAATAATAAACCTGTTAAATCAAAAAAGAGCTTATCGGTGTATGAAATTTTGTCGTCTATAGTAAAATCTGAATAATTTGACAGCGCTATTTAAGCGTCAATTTGTTCATGATGATTTTTAGGACTATTCTGGTCATATACCTTTCGTAAGTTCTATCGGACTTTGGGAATCGTTCTGACGTTCTCAAGTATGGCAGACTGGACTTGTAACTTCTGACCGACTTTATTTCTTATATCTGTTGTGATAGCCAGGCGGCGTAAAATCTCTTTCGAGTGTGGCCATCAACTTTAAGCTGGTCAGGGACTGCCGAGATTGCCTTGTGACACTATCACGTTAGTTTTGTGTGCACCACATCTGAGTTGCTGATCACAGCGACATCCCAAGTAATTGTGCTGATAAGCTCGCTCGGGTGGACACACTCTTACGGACATTCATCCAGACGTAATGGTGGATGTACCTCTTACCTCCGTTAGACTGGCGTCTAGGCGGTAATATAGGGTGAGCCATTTAAAAGTTTAAATTTAAAAATGAAATGAAACAAAAACTGTTTTAAATTTTGTCAAATATTTTTTTTTTTGTGAAGTTCAATTGTTCCATTTGGAAATGAAACAATGCTTCGTTCATACGGCTACCGCGGCTGGCCTCATAGTACCTCATTCGATCGGACTAACCTTGTTTTGAGTGTATGGGATCGTTTATCGGCATTGGCATCACGAATGTTGGCCATCAAATGCTCAATTGTCTTTGGTTTATCAGTAAAACACTTGTATTTAACGGCACCCCACAGAAAATAGTTCAACGGAGTCAGATCGCATCTTCTTGGCAGCCAAATGACATAACCATTTCGGATAATTAAACGGCCATCAAACATTTGACGCAATAAATCGGTTGTGGCATGAGATGTGCGGCAAGTTGCATCATCCTGTTGAAACCTATCAATGTTCACATCAATACCGTGAAGAGCGGGCACAACAAAATCGGTTATCATGTTTATTTTTGTACCCACCAGGATGAAAATTAACTTCATCTAAAAAGATGGCTTCTTCGATCCTTAACATCAAGTTAATAGCCAGGTTCATTAGACTGTCGATCTGGTTTCGGAACTAATTTGGGGAAGTGCTCCTGTTTGATCACCAGGACTGTGGTGATTAGGACGAGAACAACGAGTTATGTGATATCACAATGTGCTGCAAAGCGTCCTCAAGTGTGCCTTGGTTTAGGGAAACAGCTACACTCTCCCACCTGCCTAAGTTCTTAAAGGCCATTGTAGACTGCGCATCTGAAAAGGATGGCGGAAACGGATGTAGAAGCTTGTAGACCGTGTTTGCAGGCATCAGAGACGGCGGAACACTTATTGTGTGAATATGGAGTTTTTATAGGGTTAGTTGGAGATGTTCGGGGAAACATATCCACCATTAGGGTTTCTAATCTTCTGGTGTACATTAGGAAGGCAACAGATCATTCGAACTTTAAATAGTGTTACAAAAATGAGGTTGGGCTCTGTCATTTATTATATTGCTAAAAATAAACGAACAAAAAGCACAAAAACATCTATGTGCCTGTGTACAGATAATTAGATCTACAACAACTACACTAGTAGAAATGTTTACATTTAAAAATAAACGGCTACAACGAAAACACGCAGAAGATTGAACAAGTAACAGACAACAATAAGCAACAATAAACAACAAGAACCCAAGAAAGTTGATGGTTACATACGCATGGCTACACGAGAACCAAGAAGAAAGTAAAGGAAAGAAATAGAATTTAGCTGAAATATCGAGAGGTTCCAGAGCTTTCAAAGTGTTGTTTACTCAGCCCTAAACAAGGCACACTGATGTCAGTTTATTTGGTGTAAACTCCCCGAACGAGTTATTGGTTTCAACTAAGTGTTAAGAGAGTTTAATTTGGTTAAACTCTGGTTATACCTAAGTTGTAACTACGATCGGTTAGGATGATGAAGTAGTAAAGTGTAAAGTGTATTTCTCTAAATATATTCAAAACTAGCGACCATCAGCCACACAGCTACAAAAGACACTGGCTACAAAAGTAGCCAAGTAAATAGATACTTAATTATTTTAACAACTACAGCTACAAAAAATGTAAGCAAATTTACATGAGATTATGCTTTTTGAGTGGTGCCACGTACATTCTTTTGGAGTTTTTATGTATATATATCATGTATTGCGTTTCAAAACGCCTATTTAAGCATCTTATTATATTGACAGCATTCAAATTGTCACCAAGAAAAATAGAAACTAAGTTGGCTACAGGCTACAGGCTACAACGGTAGTCGTGTAGTCGGTAGCCGGGTTGCCGCTAAAATAATTATTCTCATATGCAGACATCCATACTATTTTTGACAACTTGTAGTCGATGGTCGGTAGCCTTGAATGTGATTATAACATAATTAAAGAGTAAAAATTGCTATTGCTTCTAAAAAATGGTGCAAGAACCTAAAGAAAGCATTTGAATTTAAGACATAAGATTTATTTTATTTTAACTACAATCTACGAACTCATAAATACACGTTTTTAAAAAGTTAAAAACGTAGCAATACATATACGAATACGGTATATAACAAAAAATATAGGTTTTGCCGTATTTGTACATATTCGCTTAATTTATTAAATTTATTCAAAAATTGTTGTTTTTGTATGTTTTTTCTTGTACTTTTATTTGTATTTCACCAAAAACTCATTTGAAATTCAATTTTTATTAAATGAAAAAATTCGATAAATAACAAAATATTTGTTGTAGTGAATAAAGTCCATACCGATGACTTGAAAATATGCTAACAAATAGCAAAAAAAAAAATGAAAAATATTAGAGGAACGTTTTTTACTTCAATAATAAATAAATTTGAAGTACTTGTGGTTCATGAATGAAGTGAAAATATGCAAATAAACATTTCAATACTAAGGCTTATTAAAATTCATTTTTTTTCATGCAAATTTTTCTTTGAAGTGGCTCTATTCGTCTGACAGAGCTCTCAAATTTACTGATTGTTTTGAAAAGTCTTTTTAAATGCAAAAAAAAGATCTTCTGGTGACACAAGTATATAAGTGAAGTAGTTACCTATGACATGATAAATATTTCGTTTTGCAAAGAAATGTTTTAAGAAAGGATTGAGAATTTTAAAAAGAAGTCTAATGTCGGGTTTGTATAGATTTTTTTTAAATCAAAATAACAAATTATTTGTTTGCCAACGGGCTTATATATTGGGTACCTATGCGGCATGTAGTATAACTACAAGATGGAATTGGAAAAAATATTTAAAGTGGCTATATTACAATCATTTTAGAAGAGTTATGGTAAAGGGTCCGCCAAATAAATTTTTTTGTTTTCAAAACGCTATAAAAAAAAACTACTGAATATTTTCTCAAAATTCTTTTTTTATTTGAAAGTACAATCCTTTCGGTTAATAATGGAAAATAATTTCATTCAAATGGCTGCCTCGGCTGGCCATGCAGTATCCTACACGATCGGTCCAATTTTTAAGAACAATATCGATTGTGTGCAGCTGTATTTCACCAATGGCTTCACGAATATTCTCCTTTAAAACGCCAATTGTCTATGGCTTGTTGGCGTTACACTTACCTTTGACGGCACCCCACAAATAAAAGTCCAACGGTGTCAAATTGCTGCACCAAGGTGGCCAAATGACATCAGCTCTGCGGCTGATAATGCGATCTTCAAAAACACAGCGCAAAACATCGAGTGCAGCTTCGGCTGTGTGGCACGTAGAGCCGTTCTGTTGGAACCAAATGTTGACAATATCCTCCTCTTCAATTTTGAGAACAAAAATTCGTACAACATGGCACGATAACAAGCGCCATTGACTGTAATGGCAACTCCTTGCTCATTTTCGAAGAAAAATGGCACAATTATGCCTCTGGACCAAAATCAGCACCAGAGTTCACGCGAAACTTTTAATTACTTTGTTCCCTGTTTGTATTATTTTATACGAACTGATACGTTCACACTTTCACCTCTGTAGTCAATTTTTTGTTGTTTTTTTTCGTAAATTGTATTTTAAAAATGCAAGCAAAAGGAAGAAAATTAAATAAACAAACACCCGATCAGAATTATGAATCGCATTGATTTTTTTGTAATAACAAAATGAATTGATTGATACAATATTCAAAGTATTGTCCATCGTTAGCCAATGAAAGAATGAATCAAGAGAATTTCCGATACCGTATATGCATTATCTGGGCTATACGGTGGGTGAGGCAAAACTTCCCATCCTCTCTTTCTAAATAGTTTTTGACCGGTCTTGCAACATGTGCCCGAGCATTGTCATGGTGGAATATTATGGCCTCGAGACTAGTCGAATATTTAGGTAGTTATTCGTAGATTTTGCTCTTCAAATAAATCAATTATGTTCTGACTCGATTGCTCGTTATACAAAACACTCTTCTTATCCCACCAAATACAGAGCTTTACCTTGGCGTCATGGATATTCGTCATCAGCGTTGAGTTGTCTGGTTGGCCGAGCTTTGTATATAACTTTTTTCACTTGGGGTTATCGTAATCAAAAATGACGTCTTTATGTAGCGCTCAAACATCATTTCCGACAAAATTGCAAAATTGTCCTTCAACGTCTGCCGGCTTTAATTTATATGGGACCCAATTTCCTTGTTTTTTAATGAAATCCAATGCTTTTAAGCGTAGGGAAATGGTTTGTTGTGTATCTCCCAATGACAATGACAGTTCTTCTTGTATTTGACAACAATCTTCGTCGAGTAATGCTTCCAATTCCTCATCTTCAAACTTTTTCGGTTGACCAGGTCTCTCCTTGTCTTCTGTTCGCAAACCACCGTTCATAAGTTTTCTGAATGCATATGCACCAAGCATATGCAAGCTTCTACCAACAATCAATAACTTTTAGCATATGAATTAAAATCGAGGAGTCATTTTTTATAAAAATTTAAATATTACGATAACCCAAAGCGCAAGCCTTCATATGTTAAGCCCAGGTCAGACTATCACAGGGGACCTGTACCGAACACAATTGATTCGTTTGAAGAGAGCTATCAGAGAAGAATGACCAGAATTTTTGGCCAGACTCTAGGCCATAATTTTCCGTCATGACAACGCTCGACCAAAAATTAATTGGAAAACAGTGGATGGGAAGTTTTGACTCACCCACCTCTATGTCCAGACCTTGCCCCTACTAACTATCGTTTGTTTCGATTGATGCAGAACGCCCTAACTGGAATATGCTTCACTTCAGAATCCATAGGCTACCAGAAAGATGGGAAAGAATAGTGGCTAACAACAAACAATACTTTTGTTATATAATAATTGAATTTTTAAGCAAAAATATTGTTATTATTTACTTGTATACCCAATATTTAATTCACGATTTATATTCTTTTCTAGTTATTTAAATAAAATCTTATTTATTTACTGAAATTCAAAATAATAATAGGAAATATTGTGTAACAAAAAAATAAAATGAATTCTTGCTTATAAAGAAAGAAATATATTCTTCTCATGCTTTATTATTTATAAACTCACGCTTATATTTGCATTTATTAACGCACACTTCTAAACGCATAATAAACAGGATAAGAGAGCGATAACAAAAGGACCATAACAACGCCAAACACTTTGTTTAGCTCTTATTTGCAGCGTACATGAAAGGACACTTGAAGAGCACATTAAAATCAACACTTTGTGGGTAACAAGCTTTTAGTACTTGCAAGATATACGTAAGTAGGAATAAGGAAAAACAGATTAAATAGGAGAGATAGGGGGAGAAAATACTTGAAATTAGTAAGTCAAAGAACAGCACATACGTGGACTTATTATATACATATTATTGGCTTTTAATTTATAAGAGTGGAGTTAAGTATACAAACCGAGGCTGAGCAATATTATATAAAAAGAAAATAAATATAAATAAAAAGAAGACTAAAATAAAATGCGTTTATAAGGCTAATAGTACGAGATATTGGCATAGAATTTATTAAGGATACGAATTAATATATGAAATATTATTTTAATTATTGTTAAAAACATAAGCCATCTAAATCTTCTTTTCACACAATTTTTCGCTATTAATAGTTAGTTTTCTATTTCAATATGTCTTAATTTTTTTTTTATATAAGACCAGCACCCAGGGGATGGCCCTTACATATGCAGTGCATTGTGCTGGTACTAGGAAGATCAGTTATTGGAAGGAGGACAGAGAGGGTAGTGTTTATGGACCTTAGATTTAAATTTACTCATGTCGTAAGTGGCAGGAAATACTTTCGCTGGATGATTATTCCACAACCGAACAGTGCGACCAAAGAACGATTTCTCCCTATAACGCGTTGTGTGATTTACTGGACAATCAACTACAAAGTGACGCGCTCTACGAGAAATACGAGTACTACGTAAAAATTATATTACATTCCGTTATAGTACCGATAGAACAATGAAACACACGCCACATTGTGACGGTGCTCCAATGAATCGATAGAGTTGGCTACCCTACCGTCATTGATGAGCATCTTCGCCCTCTCCTGTACGCGGTCCAGAAGCTCTAAAATAGAATTTGAAGCACCGACCCATACATGAGAGTTGTATTCTATTTTCGGTCGGATATAGGTCTTGTAAATATTAAGGAGAAGTATTTCTTGCACCTTCTCAAAAAACCAAGACACTTGAATGCTTCTTTCGACACTTGAAATATGTGATCATTCCAACGAACGTCACAGTGAATTCTCATGCCCAGAACATCAAGAGCATCTGATTTCTCAATATGACAGCACACCACCACGTCTATGTGTTAAAAAACAACATTGAGTCTTACGTGCATAAAAATCGACCCTGTTCGCACGACCCTACTCGGAGACCTTCACCAGGTCACTTGTGAGTGTGACGTTCATACTCATCCTTCTTGCCCCAACATCCAAAAGGCTCGGTATACGATCAAAAGAATATGAGTGACAAATGTTGCTGTCATCCGCAAAAGAGTAGATAGGATTAGAAGTGAGAAGAAGAAAGTCATTAAGAAATATTAGAAAAAGAGTGGGAGAAAGAACAGAGCCTTGCGGTACTCCTGAGTTTACCGTGAACTCGTCGGATGAGATCCCATCTACTCGTATAACCATTCTTATAGAGCGATCTCTGAGAAAACTCGATATAAATCGAGAGAAGTGACTACCGACACCAAAAGCATTAAGTTTCGAAAGGAGAGCCTCGTGCCAAACTCTATCAAACGCCTTTGATAGCCACAACCTTACTCTCGCCAAAACTATGAATGAACTTGTTCCACTTCTCCGATAGCAACGCCAGCAGATCATCAGTAGAACGGCCCTTTTGGAAACCGTACTGACGATCGCTAAGTAAATCGTTGAACTTCAGATATCCCACAAGGTGTTGATTTATCATACTCTCTATAACCTTGGAGAGTGCGGAACAAACTGCTATTGTACGGTAGTTCTCAAGGTTATTAGCCTCGCCCTTTTTGGGGATTGGCGTTACATTAGCAACCTTCCAGCAAGATGGAAAAATACCGGCGCGATATGACGCACTGAAAAGGTGACCTAATGCACGCGCAAACGTCAAAGAGCACTGCTTCAGGACCAGTGCTGGTATGCCAACCGGCCCAGAAGACTTGTTAGCGTTGAGATTTGCAAGGACCCTTTTTACAGCACGAGCTCGAAAGAATATACTGGGCATAGTTACTGATACTCTTTCAAGTTCGTGCAATGGTTGAACGCTCTCCGCCAAGTGAGAATTACTTGCAAACATTTCGGCCAAAAGGTTTACGTTTTCGACCGGGTTCGTGAATGTGTGGTCATTCTTTATACCGAACTAGCGTTGTTCCTCAGCCTTTTAACGAATTATGAAAAGTTTTTACTTCCCCGCGGAAAAGTAAGAACTTTAGCACGAAGGCGCTGCTCGTATAAAGCCTTTTCGCGTCTAAGTACTGCGGCACATGAAGATCTCGCCTGTTTGCAAAGCAAATTAGTATGGGCATATTTGTTATTGCGCCAATTCCTGAACGCTTTCTCTCTGGATCTGACTGCCTATTTACACGTCAGATTAAACCAAGATTTGTTTCCAGGTTTAATCGAAAGCTTTTTGGATGGGATGAAAATATCCATCCCTAGCCTTATTATATTCACTACCATTTTTGCCATGGCATCGACGTTTGGGTCAAGGAAACAAAGTTTCCAATTAAAATGTCAAAAAATTCGTTGAGCTCAGCCCAACGAGCATCCTCGTAGTTAAAAATACAGCGTTCCGTAGCCATGGGTGGACGAGAATTAGGCAGAAACTGTGCAATGATTCGAATTTTCGAGAGGTACAAGAACCTCAACTACATACTTTTCAGGGTGTGTTATGTCTTTAACTATACTTTTGTAGGTAAAAAAAACCTACGAATTTTAGGTAATATAAATACCATTTTGGTACATATTGTTTTTTAAACAATATATGATAGAAGTTATTTGCTATTAACCCAGTTTGCAGAAATATATTGAGTACTATTTCAGCAAAATACCTTATTCAGGCAATTATTTTATGTATTTCTTTACTAATTTACACACGCGTTTATCGTGCAAAGTGGTTTCCTTAATGCATGTTTTAAACACTTTATTTTACTAGAAATATTAAAAGTGGATACTTTTCACATGATTTTAAACGTTCTTGGCTTTGTGGAGACTATGACTATATAACCTACAACTTAAACAATTGTATATATAAAAAATTAATATATTTTTATTTCTTTTTTTGAAACTATAAATTAAAATAAGCTTTAACCTACAACTTAAAAAAATTTTAAATTCTAGAAATTTATAATTTAGAGGATGTTTCCTAAATTTTATTGACTTTGAGTAGCATAGATAAATAAAAATTTAAAATCAATTGTATTAAAAATTTATATATGATATATTAAATAATTATTTAAATTGAAAATAGTGTTAAAAATAAATCAAAATGTCTAAAAAGAAACTACACCACATCAGGAACTGTATGGTGTGCCTTTAGTTCTAAGCTTTATTGGTTTGTGTCAAGGCTCTGTATCTGTTACTGCCATAATTGTCTGTGATATTAAGAGTCTTACCACATGTGTAGCAGTGCTGTCAGTTCGATTCCTTTATGTGTATTATAATTTTACATCTTCTGAATTAAACGTAGAAAAATAGAAATTTTTAGTTTTTACAAAAATATTTAAAATTTTTAATCAGTTGCTATAAAAGGTGGCGCATATCGTTTGGCGAGTTTAGTTATCGTTATGCAGTCATTAAGTAAAGTCGTGTTTAGCCGTAAATATAATAATAAAGTGCCAGTTAACAAGTTGCTGTATTAAGATAAACTGTATAAAGATAAAATAAGGAAATAAAAACTATAAAACAACAACAACGTGGTGTTTTTTCTATATTAACGCAATTAAAAAGAACTCAGATGATTTTAAAAGTTTAAAACCTAACAATAGAATTTTCACAGTCATTAAATAAAGTCGTGTTTAGCCGTAAATATAATAATAAAGTGCCAGTTAACAAGTTGCTGTATTAAGATAAACTGTATAAAGATAAAGTAAGGAAATAAAAACTATAAAACAACAACAACAACGTGGTGTTTATTTTATTTTAACGCAATTAAAAAGAACTCAAATGTTTTTGAAAGTTTGAAACGTGACAATAGAATTTTCACCAAATTACGATATTGTTACGTTTTAGACTTTTTAAAGCGTTTGAGTCCGTTTAAATTGCGTTAAAATGAAATAAACACCACTATTTTTATTGTTTTACAGTTTCTTAATTTACTTCACTATAACTTTTATACTATTTGTCTTATTATTTATTTATTAATTGCCATAATATTCCATGCAGAAACATGGGGACTTCTCTCAGTCTATGAGCTGCACACGATTCTATTTTTAAACTCATTAAAAGGCACCTACGCTTTAACGCCGGCTCCGAACGATAAATGCATTTAGAAAAGTTTTTTAATAGCAGTGATAATCATAATCAGTTACTAGCTAATGTTATGAGGTGATACCGTTGTCGCAAAACATTTTCCTTTTTTTTAAATGGTCTGGCCTGGTATTGAACCGACGATTTCGACTATCACAGCGGCATATGTTTGTCTTATGACAACACTTAATATTCGTTTATACAACATTTTTATTTCCGCTTTTACAGAACTTTGTTTATTGACAGCCAAACGATCACTAACTGACGTGTAAGTAAAGCAGCCCCTTTATATACCAAATTGGAAGGTTCCGGAAATATCGAATATCTTCTATTTTCATATCCGTTAATTGAAATGTAACCTGAAGATGATCGATGAGGCAGTGCTGCCAAATTAATAGGGTGACACAAAATATACCAAAATCCCACAATGCAGTGTTGTATTTTTATTTTTGTAAGAATATATTATTAATTTTGTTGTTGTTGCAAAATCCACATAATAAAAAACTTTTTATTTGGAATTTATTTATTTATGTCAGTAAATAATACACTTCTATGATAAAAAATAAATTTGTATTAAAAAAAATTGTATATCAAAAACTACAATATCTTAAGATGGGCTTGTTTGATTTAAATATATATATACTGTCGTTGCCCTATTTGTTTGTCTGTACGAAATTCCATTTATCAACGACAACTTCTTTTATTTTTGTCTATTTGCTCTATGTAATCGACACACTCTGCGACCACAGTGGCGTTAAGATATGCGTTATTGGAAGTATAACGCCTTAATCAATGTTTCAATTCAGAACAATAAAAATCTGCCCAGAGTAACAGTTTAAACAGTGAATAGAATAGCGATGAACAGACATCGAAAGCTCACCGTCCCCATAAATGTTTAGTTCAGTAGGCGTTAGGCACGTAGAGGCTGTAAGAGTCTTAGGTAGATTTCAAACCACCCGCAAATCTAAAAAAAGTGAAAAAAGGTTTACAAGAAAGCCAAGCACTCTTTAAGCTGCACAACTTATGTGAAGAAACAAAAAAGTGTCTAACGTGGAGCAGCTTCTATGCGCCAAGTGCAACAAAAATGCAAAGAATGTGCTCTGAGCTCTCAGTGTCACTTTTACAAAATCGGCAAACGTTGGACTTTCATGGCAGGCTGCAATTACCAGAGGAGTACTTAGTTAAATGACTTTAGACTACTCTACTTAGCGAAAGCGTCTTACCTGGAATAAGAGAATTAGTAACGGTTTAGCTTACAAATGTTAGAATTTGGTCTGTCAGATAAGGCTAAATGACAATCACTATTAGAGATTAAGAACCGCTAGAACTGACGTTAGTCTACAGAGTTATGTCAGAAAGCTGTAATGGCTAATAAGAACTCACTCTCCGCTGTACGAATTATGCTGCTGTTTGGTTTCTGTAAGCCCACAGATTGACTCAGACTTAGTTAAGAACCAAATTTAAATCTCCTCAGCTACATAGTCCATATACTTTTTGCTCTTGCTAAATTGTATCTCGGATTCTGTGAAGTTCTTCGGCTTATTCTTAGCGGCACGTTTTAAAATCATTCCCCATTGGCACTTTCAAAAACTGATGAATTTATAATTTTACTTGTTTATATTTCGCTTACCTTTTAAATCAATTTACACTTTTCATAGCCAATCTGCAGGATTGTAAATAAAAAATCAAAGTTATTGCATATTTGTTGGATTCATGAAAAATAAAAAATAAAAAAATATTTACTCGATTTTAGTTAACTTTTTATGTCTTTATTCATATTAATCTTAAGCATTAAGAAAAACTAAAACAACTTCCATGAAACATGATGAAATGTGTGTGAGCGAAGAAAAACAAAAGCTACTGCGGTTAACAAGTATAACCAGATGAAGAAGAATATTTGGTATTTCATTTATGAACATTAAGGTAATAGTCATAAAATCATACTAAATTTCAACGTCATAAACAGCCAATGCTATGTTGTTTGTTTTTTTTTTCCTTTTTGCTTCCCATGACATTAGTTAAGGTAAAGAATGACTATAAAAACGCGTGACAAAATGATCGTAAAAAGGAGGCATTTTGTACACAATATTGTGTGTGGTTATAATAAGAAATCATCATAAAAAAACAATCAAGTGTAGAAAAGCAAGCCGGCAGAAACTATTAAATGTAATAGAGGCGGTAAAGGATAAAATGATTTTGCAACGAACACAGTTAACATTTAAGGCGTTAAAGGTGATATGCGTTGTTGATACGTACAATACTAAAGCAATTGATCATTGGTTTTTACGTTATAAATCGGTTATATTCGTATATACCAGTTAACATTTAAGGCGTTAAGGGGAATGTGCATTGCAACGTACAATACTCAACAAATTTATTATTGGTTTTTGCGTTATATATACTATCTGAGCGTAAAAAAGGTTCATTAAATGTAAAGCGATTTTATTCAAAATTACTAGCGTGATCAAAAACTTGCTTAACTGACGAATTACTTCGAAAAGGGGTAACCTCATAAAATACATGGTTTAAATTTGAATATGTCACGTTGTTTGGAATATATTAATGTATTCAATTGAAGCCCCTCAAAATAAACGAACTGAGAATACTCGTAAACATGGGTAAAATTATAAACCCCAACAAATATGAAAGCTCAGCTAGAACTACTCTCCCTATTTGCAGAGTTTGAACGAGGCCGAATGAGCTGCCACAAAGGCATACACTGCTTTTAACCTTTTTACAAGCAATAACAATTCTCTATTCTTAATTACTCTGTCTGCTTACAAGTTTATAACAATTACACGCAGTTATAACTTCGGTTCGGTTCGGTCACAACCTAAATTCTCTTTGACCAGAGATTAACCACGCTGACTTCAAACCAATAAGACTCGGGCGCTGAGTTAACTTTATTAAACTGCTTCTTGTTCACATCGATGTTCTTTTTATATGGCTGAGTAAACAATACATCGAAAGCTCTCGAACCTCTCGATATTTTAGGTAGATTCCATTTCCATCTAAATGTTTAATATCTAAAATTTTCATTCAGAAAATTTTTTTGATTAAAAAATAAACAAAATTGCTCTAATTTTGCGCGATAAAAATTTTTTTCGCGGCTAAGATGTGAATAACTTCGAAACCGTTGAATATATAAAAACCTGAATGATTTCAAGTGATTTATGGGAAATTTTGTTCCTAAAGGTTTGCTTGTACTTGCATCAAAATCCGTCAAGTCGTTTTCAAGTTATTATGAAATATAAATATAACTGTCATATTTTGAGCGAAAAATTTGCCACGCCCATAAAAAAATTTGAGCACAATGGAAAAAAGCAGAAAACGGATTATATTTCATAAAGTTTTATTTAAAGACGAATTTTTTTTTTTTTTTTTTTTTTTTTTTTTTTTTTTAGACCAGTGTTATTGCTGTTCCAACAGGAATATAAAATTTTAGTTGATAAGCTATCCACTAGAGCTTTAAATTTTGTATGTCTATACACAGTAGGAGGATTAACAGGGGTAATTCTTGCTAATTCATCTATTGATATTATTCTTCATGATACTTACTACGTAGTAGCTCATTTCCACTATGTCCTTTCAATAGGAGCCATATTTGCAATTATAGCAGGATTTATTCTTTAATATTCTCTTTTCACTTAGTTAACATTAAATGAAAAACCACTAAAAAGTCTATTTACAATCATATTTATTGAAATCAATTTAACTTTTTCGCCTCAACACTTTTTAGGTCTTGCTGGTATCACTTATTCCACCAATCAAATTCCGACCATTTTTTGACTGATAATTTGTATTGACTAAAAAGTTAATTTGGCCAAATTAAGAGACTCCTAAGATTAGAATTTTATAGATATAAACATAAATAGAATTTTCCTTTGGGTGTGGTACCGCCCAGTTTCACAAAATCCATCAATAAAAGTACACCTTTCCAATGCTGGTATTGGTTGGTAAATCGGTTAAGTGACTATCGAGTTATAAAATGTCGAACATGCATACATATTCCGTTTTCAAGTAAAACTTTGCAATGAAAATGGGTTTACTCTAACTCAGAAATCAATGGACCTACAAAAACCGCATATAAAATACAGAAAAATCTTGATATTGCCTTCACCTTACGTTTAGGCTGGGATCACACGATTGACTCAAAAACACCAATCTGATACAAGTTTTATTGTCACAACTTAGCGCACAATAATATAATTGTTCCCAGCAAAAATTGTGTATGCACACGGTTGCCTTATTTTATACAAAATTTATTGTCACAAGATGGCGCGAAACGATGTATTGACAATAATTGCCCCTACGCTGTCACACGATTGTCCTAGTTTACGGCAACTCTGTAAATCAGCTGTTAAAATTAAATTGTTTTTTTTTTGTGTTCAAAATGGTTCGTTCTTGAAAAAAAAGAAAATAGCGTCGTCTTTACTTATATTGAGGTCATTTAGTGATATAAAAAAAAAAAAAAAAAAAAACGAAGAAGTGTTTGGGTCAGGGATTGGCTCACAAGAAGGAAAACATTTCAATAAATTACAAAAAAAATTAAATAATTCACTAAAATATTTATTTATTTAAATTGGAATATAATTACAAATTATATTTATAAATTTCTCTAAAGTAAAGATGATGTATTCTCTAAAAAATAAAAAAATGCATCCACTTTGATTATCAGGTGTTCGCTTGATAAAAAAGTAAAAATAAGGAAAGAAGAAATGTGACTCAATCTACACATAAATAATTAAAAAAATGCTCATTTTAAGGGATGACAATTATAAATACCGTATAAACACCTGTTTTTGTAGAAAAACACCAATGACAAAACAGAAATCGGTGATTATTATCTTCTTCAATTGCCACAGAAGAAAACAATAAATATTGGTATATTTTACGAATTTACATTGGTGCATGATTGCCGATAAAGCTTTCATAAGATTGTCGCAAATGCAACCGTGGGCATTTGATTGGGGTAAATATATACAATAATATTGTGAGTTACTGTATGAGCCAATAAATTGTATAACCACACGATTGGCATATAAAAAACACTAATTATTGGTGCATTACGACAATCGAGGTAGGATCCTTTACGAAATAAAATCGGACGGCACATTTCGGAGAACAACACTTACAATGCATTTTTATATATAGACTACATTGCTTTTTGGTTTTGGTAGTATAAAAAATCAGTGATACTTCTTAGTTAAAATATTAAAAAATGAGTAAATTTGTTTGCTGGGTAATTTACTTATATGCATATGTATACACATATTGAATATAAAATATAAATTAAGTCATAACCACTGAAAAGGTTTGATTTTGAGTAATAGTTTCTTGTTTACTTTTTATTTCAACCGTTCATTTCAGTTTTATGAACTATTTTAAGGATTAACGACTTATATTTTATGACTTTAGTTTTCTTTGTTCTATACATCTTATAGACTGCACGTGAATTGAAGGGTGCCTGTATTTAACTTAAAAAATCGTCATTTAATATAAATCTGAGAGCGTGCTAAAAAGGTTGGGTATATTGAATATATTTTGATGCACAATATTAAATGTTTAATATTATTTTCATTTACCTTTTAATAATATCATTATATCATATATAATTTCTATCTCCAATATACTATACGTATACCAACATACCTGCAATTGAATAAAAAGAAAATAAAATAAAATTTTTATTACTATTCGTCTGTGTAATAAAATAAATGTATTTATTAACAGTAACAGATTGATTTGAATTTTTAATTAAAAATTGTTTCCAATTTTCCATTTAAAACTACGTGTATGGAAACTTATTTCATAGAAAATTTCTAAAATGGTCATAAATTTTCTTCAAAACAAATATTGAAATTTCGTATTAAACGATACAAGTAATGGCAGATGTTTTAATTAAGTTAAGGCCCGTACACATACACACACATATATATATATATATATATATATATATATATATAGACTTAAATACAAATACATATTGAAATTATAAAACATACACATACATATGTATGCATATATTTAAATGCACAAATATATATTCATTTAATTGTTCTGTTATTGAAAACAATAAATTTTTGCAAAAAAAACGAGGTATGTTTGAAGATTATGTCAGAGTTAGTCTTAGTTAGGCTTGTAAGACAGATAAAATGCTCTTTACTAGCTATATGCTGCCCAGCGTGGATGGAACTGAACTCAGTTTGTGTCTAACGGTTAAGGCCTGGGCCTTATTATCGACTTCTAGCTAAGTTGAAAGGCTAAATTGGCTGGCCGCTTGTGCTACCTACTGCTGTATGAGAGCAGGAGGTGCAAAATGGGGTCTCACACCTAGCGTCATTGCTGAATTTACTCGACGGTAATCTAATCTTCCCTACGGAGCGGTCTTTTAGTGGAATGCCCTCGATAAACAGTGGAATGTCTGGCTTCTGGATAAAGTCAGGTGCTCTGCTGCAATCCATGTCACAAGTGCGTTGCGTATCACCCCTACAAAGGCCATTTTTGTCATGCTTGGTTGGCAACTGGCTAAATTTGTAGCGGTAAGACTCAATGACCCTGTTACGGTGACTTATCATCCCCTAGGGGTACTCATCGATTCTGTTGAGGAACCCCGAGTTCTGGATGATATTGACTATGTCCCTTTCGCACTGGTGTTTAATGGGGATTTCATTCAGTGATCCCTAGTAGAGATAACTGGGCATCTAACTCGGTCATGCCCAGCGATGCGGTGGAAGTCTTTACTTATGGCACCAAATGTGGGAACAATATGAGCAGTGCTATAATTCCAGAAAGCTAGATCTTAGATCATGTTTTTCCGACTTCCAGACTATTGTAGCGTGTTTCAGACCGAAGTCATGACTATCTGCCATGCTACGGAATCGATTCGGAGGGACGGAATTCATATGGCTAAGATCACTTTCGTTTGTAACTTTCAGCTCCAGGCTGGTAAGAGACTGTCGTGATTCCTTTGGGATCCTCTCACGACAGTTTGGTTTCCATCTCATTTGGAGATGTAAAGGCGGATACATTATTTTCGAACAGTTACCAGCCAGCGAGGTTAGTGTACCGCTCTCCTTCGTTAAGCTGTCTATTAGGCAGAAGTACTTATTGGATGCTGATAATCCTGGGCAGAGGGGTAATCTTGCTTCATTGCTAGACTCACCTGAAATAGATTAGAGGTAGGCGCACCAATCATTTGTTTAAATTTAATCACGAGATCATCTCCTTTACTGTGTCTATCCTCACTGTTAAATGCATTAAGTGTGTTTGAGTTTGAACTAAGCCGGTATACCAATGGCTCAAAAATGAAAGACTTTGTCGGTGCTGGTGTTCAACATGACAGCCAATATCGGTCTGAAACCTTAGTGTGCAGTACCACTTATTACCACCCCCAATCTAATTACGGATTGGAAAATTGCCAGTTGCTTGGAACGCTGGCATGCTCAGAGGGGACTTCGCCACACTAGGGCGGCGACCAGTTGGCAATTTGAGCTGAGGTTCTGAAGTATGGCTAGCCGGACACGAAACTCCTAACTAATCTTTGTGGACACAAAATTGAATGTTTGTAGACGGTTGCTCACAGGCATCAGAGACAGTGAAACATATTTTGTTTGAATGTGGAGTTTTTGATAGGTTTAGATTGAAATATTTAGGTAGACATAGGGTCTCATTGAGTGACATTTTTTTGTTTCTCCGTTACACCTTTGGTTTGTTTCTTTAATCAATTTTACTCTTCAAGCTAAGTATGATGATTAATCCACTGTAGTTTCCTCCATATGATATTGCGTGTGGTGACGATCCTTGCTAATTGGTGGTAGTTTTTACTTCATCATTGCAATTTTTCTCCAGTAGGTGGCGCGTTTTTCTGATCATTTGTCTGGTGTTTGCCATCATCGTCAGAGGTATATGGCAAGTCAGGGGGGCTTCTTCTTTATTTTGTAGTTGGAGTTTTCTGGAGGTAAGTTGAAGCCTTGTTGTTAAACATTCGAACCACAATTCATTTTTTTTCGCCATGTCCTCTGCTGGTGCTCGAACCTGGGCCGAGTGTATTGTTATGAGTGCGCTCTAACCGCTACACCATTCCACACCAATTTTTGTTTTATGATATATCCACCATTATTATTTCAGATGTGCTGGCTTTCATTAGGAAAGCAACAGATCTGCTTAACAAACTATAGACCTGAAATGGCATAAAAGATTCTAAGGGACAGAGTGTTCTGCAAAAGTGCCTAGTCAGGATGATAATAACAATAATACCTTAATAGGAAGCAAAGGTTTACGGACGACTATGGAAAATCTATATGTCTATAGATTGCACAGATTTAAATACAAACGCAATCGTGTGTGTGGAGTGCCTGGTAATCTTCAGGTACAATCCGGAAGTTTTATATATTCGCTTTATTACTGTGGACTAAACATTGAGTTCCTAATGGCAGACTTGTACAAAAGATTGCAAGGTGGGATTGTCGGTCAGCAAGGTAATGGTCACAGCACGTAGTTTCTCAAAGTATATACGACGATTGTTGATACATATGAAAATCTATCTATGCGATGTATAGCGATAATGCACCATTTTTACCGCAACCATAATCGTTTCACTACTTCAAAGAGTGTTCCATTCGAAATAAACTATAAAACGTTTTTTAGCTATAGATGATGGTTGTTAGCATAATCCAAATAGTAGGCTATTAACATGAGCGATGGCCAAAAAAGTTAGTCTATCCACTTAGAACTTTATGGTGACAGAATTTTTGAATTAACAATGAAAGAAACACCTCCGACTATTATTTAATATTTTTCAACGATGAAGTAAAGATGCAGTTGAAACACAAACGATAACATCAAAATAAAAAAGCTTTTTCCATAAATCTTATGCGTGAATGCATAAATAAGTACTCATTTTAAAGGAGTCCAGAATAAGGATAACTAACTGCTACGCCATATAGTCACTAATCGAAGATTTCTTTATTCAAAAAATTGCATAATCTAAAGATACTAGAAGAGCTTATATCGGGTGGGCCATCTACACGAACCAGCGGTTATTTCGAATCTTATGTTATTCTATTCTGGCACAAAATCAGCATATTATTTCCACTGAACGAAATGAATCGATTTATGTTTGAGCAACACTGGGATTTATTGGATTATTATTTCAAAAACAAAGACAGTTGGTCGGATGTTGTAAAAAATAAAAAATAAGAAAACTGCAAAAAGAATCTGTTCGGATGAAGCGCATTTTCATCTTGATGGGTATGTCAATAAGCAAACTGCCGTATTTGGGGCTTAGAAAACCCAAACGTGGTACTACAGAAGCAAATGCACCCATTACATCTGACTGTTTATGTAATTTATGTTTGGTGCGGCTTGTGGAGCGTAGGCATCATTGGCCCATATTTTTTTTGAAAATGAGGATACCGCAAACATAACGGTGAATGGAGATATCTATAGCACCATCATAACCGATTTTTTTGTTCATACCGTTCTTCATGGTATTGATGTGAACTATATTTTGTTTCGAAAGGATGGTGCAATTTGCCACACATCTCATGCCACAATCGATTTATTCTGTCAAATGTTTGATGGTCGTTTAATTAATCGAAATGTTGATGTCAGTTGACCATTAACAAGCTGCGATTTGACAACGTCAGATTATTTTCTGTCTTATGCCGCCAAACCAGACACAATAAACTCATACACTGAAAAATTTGTCGAAAATTAGTCGAATCGAATGGGATGCTGTGAGGCCAGCCTCGGCAGCCATATGAATGAAATTATGTTTCATTTCTAACCCAAAACCATTATACTTCGCAAAAAAAAGTTTTTGTTTTAAATGGCCACCATTTATGTTAACGTTCTTATTACAAAGCATTTAAATACAAGTTGTTCGAATAACGTTTTATTTACAATAACTTGCCATTATTGTAGTTGTCATGAGGCACCCTGTAACTAATTCACTAAGTCGTTAAAAATTGCTATTCAGTTGAGATCAGGAAACTGACTTGGCTTGAGTATTATGTGAGACGCACTCGAGCTCTTATATGTTATTAACGCGGATAGTTTTTTACAGTTACATTTTTATATATCAATGAAATGGGCTTTGTTGAAAACTTTTATTTGTAGAAAACTTGTTGACATTAAAGTTTAAATATGATTACGGCCGTGTGGCCGCGACGGCTCCCGTATACAAGGCGCAAACTGTTACACTAATTTTCTAAAGCTTTGAGCAGCAGCTCTTCGAATGTTGATTTCCAGGTGTTCAATTGTCTCTGGTTTAACGACGTAGACAACTGATTTTAGTGGGGTTAAATCATGCGATCGTGGTGTGCAATTAGTTGGTCTAATACATCAAATTACTCCTTCATTAAAAGTTTCTTTAAGTAAATCGATTGTTGTAGGAAACAACGTGTTAGCAGGATTAATGCCAGCTAATTGAGGTACGAAAAAATTTTTTAAGCATGTCAACATACCGTTCACCATTGAAAGTAACATTCGGACCATCATCATATGGATCAATGACACCGCCAGCCCTGTGAATATAATTGTGTTTGGACAAAAACTTGGTTATCCTCACTCCAAATGCGACAATTCTGCTGTTCAAAATGATATGTCAAACCAAACTAAGCTAAGATATTTTCATCCCATCCAGAAAGCTTTCGATAAAACCTGGAAACAAATCTTGGTTTAATCTGACGTGTAAATTGGCAGTCAGATCAAGAGAGGAAGCGTTCAGTAATTGGCGCAATAACAAATGTGCCCATACTGATTTGCTTGGCAAACAGGCGAGATCTTCATATGCCACAGTACTTAGACGCGAAAAGGCTTTATACGAGCAGCGCCTTCATGCTAAAGTTCTTACTTTTCCGCGGGAAAGTAAAAACTTCTGATTATTCGTTAAAAGGCTGAGGAACAATGCTAGTTCGGCTCCTGCTCTTATAAAGAATGACCACACATTCACGAACACGGTTGAAAAGACAAACCTTTTGGCCGAAATGTTTGCAAGTAATTCTCACTTGCCGGAGAGCGTTCAACCACTGCACGAGCTTGAAAGAGTATCAGTAACTATGCCTAATATACCCTTTCGATCTCGTGCTGTAAAAAGGGTCCTTGCAAATCTCAACGTTAACAAGTCTTCTGTGTCGGATGGCATACCAGCACTGGTCCTGAAGCAGTGCTCTTCGACGCTTGCGCTAGCTCACCTTTTCAGTGCGTCATATCGCGCCGGTATTTTTCCATCTTGCTGGAAGGTTACTAATGTAACGCCAATCCCCAAAAAGGGCGAGGCTAGTAACCCTAAGAACTACTGTCCACTCTCCAAGGTTATGATTAATCACCACCTTGTGGGATATCGTAACGTAAGACTCAATGTTGTTTTTTAACACGTAGACGTGGTAGTGTGTTGTTATCTGTGCCAATGGGTAATGTGGATATTGAGGTATCAGATGCTCTTGATGTTCTGTGTATAAGAATTCACTATGACGTTCGTTGGAATGATCACTATTTCAAGTGTCGAAAGAAGCATTCAAGTGCGTTTGTTTTTTGAGACGGTGCGAGAAATACTTCACTCTATCTGATCTCCTTAATATTTACAAGACCTATATCCGACCCAAAATGGAATACAACTCTCATGTATGGGCCGGTGCTTCAAAGTCTATTTTGGAGCTTCACGACCGCGTATAGGAGAGGGCGAAGATGCTCGTCAATGACGGTATCGATTCATTGGAGCACCGCCGCAATGTGGCGTGTGATTCGTCGTTCTATCTAACGAAATTAAGGAATTAATTCCTAAAAATCATATCTTTTTACGCAGTACTTGTATTTCTCGTAGAGCGCATCCCTTTGTAGTTGATTGTCCAGTAAATCGCACAACGCATTATTGGGAGAATTAGTTCTTTGGTCGCACTGTTCGGTTGTGGAATAATCTTTCAGCGAAAGTATTTCCTGCCTGAGCAGTGTTGCCAACACAAAGTTATGAGCCTCTAAAAACACCCCATAGAAAAGATGAATCCACAATGAGGCCTGAGAAGAATTGGTGGAGAACTTTCTATGTGTACGCCATAAGGCCTTCGGTGAGTAGTTTTTAGATGACATCTCCGCAATATTCTGCATTGGACCAGGATTTCGCCTTAGATACTTTAACCTGAGAGAGTGGTAAAGAGTTATTATAGACATCGTTCGGTTTCGAGTGTTTGCTGAAATTGTGAAAATGACACAGTAGCTATGGGCGGCCACTTGAATCAACCAACAAACAAATTAATGAAAATCCTTTCCATTTTCAACATGTGACTGTTCGGCTTAGTTTTTTGTCTTTAAGGTACACAATCGAACTAAGATTAACGACTTTATTTTGCCGGGATCACATGATATTAATGCAGAAGTTCTTTGTTTCAACATAAAATCGCTACTTGCCATGCTTTAAGTCATTCTAATATCATTTTTTATAATAGCCTATGTTTTTTTAGATATTGAGAAAAAAATTAATTTCTTTTTTTTAATTATGATATTTTCGATTTCCAAAAGTTCATAAAAAATTTAAAGAAGCAAATAACTACCAGTTTCACTATTTACTCATAAAGAAATAAAATATACTATAATTCATGAAAATCCATCGGTATATAAGGGGTGTTTTTAATAGAGGTATAGAAGTTTAAGTTGCAATAAAACAACGATGGATTATTCGATTGACATAAATTTTATTTATCCGAAAGATGATCTTGTGGCATTACATTTTAAATATGATTTCTGGTATATGACCACCACGGCTGGCGCGGATGTAGTCCAAACTGGACGTCCAATTTTCGATGACTTTTTCGAACATATATGGCCGTATATCGGCAATAACACGGGGAAAAAAACGTGAAATTAGACGGTCACCAAACGTGTCTTTCAATAAATCTATTGTGGCACGAGCTGTGTGACATGTTGCGCCGTCTTGTTGAAACCACATCTCCTGGACATCATGGTTATTCAATTTAGGAATGAAAAAGCTAGCACTCATGGCTCTATACCGATCACCATTGACTGTAACGTTCTGGCCACCATCGTTTTTGAAAAAATACGGACCAATGATTAAACCAACCCAGAAAGCGCACCAAGCAGTCAGTTTTTCTAAATGTAACGATGTTTTCACATAAACTTGAGGATTATCTTCACTCCACATGCGGCAGTTTTGTTTGTTGACGTGGCCATTCAACCAGAAGTGCGCTTCATCACTAAAAAAAAATTCGCTTATGAAAATCGGGAACAACGGTAATCTCGTTTTGGACCCATTCGACGAATCTCTGCCGGGCGTGAGTCTATTCATGATGAGTTGCCAAACCAAACTGATAATATATCACTTGACAGCTGTTAAGTCGGTCGCCATCTTGAAAAGTAATGCCACTTTAAAGTTCTATACCTCTATAAAAAACACGCTTTACCTATTTTATTCCCAGTAAAGCAAAATTACCTAGTTTTAATAATTATTAAACCGCCCTCGTATATTTACATAACGGCATGGAGAAAAACACTGATCGCCTTTGAAAAAGAAAAGGATGAGAGAAGTTTACTTGAATTCATTAAAATAAAATTTATGAATATGTGCGAATGTGTGTAAATATTTGTGCATGTATTTGCATTATGCATTATTAGTTATTTACATTTTACTGGAATTATAATTAAATTTTAATTATGCAACGATTTTTTCGTAGATTCTCTGTTTCACTGCTTCAGTTGAGTTCTTTCGCCAATATCGTGTAATAAATGCTTCAATGGCAGCATGGCATGCTATGCATTCCCTATGATTTTGTAAATTTCATGGCAATTCGCTGAAACTTTTTTTTTTCTATGAAATGTTTGTGAAATAATAGGATTTTAGAGTCAAAATTGCATGAGCTTTGTAATAGTTTTTACATTTAGACACGCCATTTATTATTGGGCATAAATAATTGTTGCCGGTTTGGAATTTGTAAATTTTTCAACATTATTGTTGTAGTATATTAAGTCAATATTTTAGTTTGAAGTTTGTAGGTTAGGTATTGTTGTAGGGCTATATTCGAACGAAAATAAATATTTAAAAATTTTGAAAATAATTTTTTTATGCATATTGTATATGAACGTTTCAAATATTATGCTTTCTATGTAAAAATTGAAAATTTTTGGAATTTTAACTTAAAAGGCTATTGATGTTAACGAACTAAGTATAACTGAATACAAGCTGAAGGAAAAAATGTATGAAAAATTTTTCGATTGCTCCTCTAGTCTATGCAACCTATTGATATTGCTGGGCGAGAGGTGAGGGTCCGCCATCTAACGTTTTTTTTTCAACTAGTGCTTATTTCGTGAATGGTAACACTTAGCTCATGTCTGTTTTGCCAGATAATTAGTTTCTCCTTCCGCTGAACGAGTATGGTTGTGTATACGCTTGAACAACGCTGGGAAATATCGCGACATTACTTAGCCGATTTTGCCAAAAAAATCATCTTTTCAGATGAAGCTCATTTTGATCTTGACGGGTATTTAAACAAGCAAAATTTTCATATTTGGGACATTGAAAACCTCCACGCATACAGTGAAAAGCCGATACACCAAAGACGAGTCACTGTTTGGTGCGGATTTTGGTCCAGAGGCATAATTGGTCCATTTTTCTTCGAAAATGAGCAAGGAGTGGCCGTTACAGTCAATGGCGATCGTTATCGGGCCATGTTGAACGAATTTTTATTCACAAAAATTGAAGAGGAGGATATTAGCAACATTTGGTTTCAACAGGACGGCGCTACGTGCCACACAGCCGAAGCTACACTCGATGTTTTGCGCCCTGTTTTTGAAGATCGCATTATCAGCCGCAGAGCTGATGTCGTTTGGCCACCTCGGAGCTGCGGTTCGACACCGTTGGACTATTATTTGGGGGGTGCCGTCAAAGATAAGTGTTACGTCAACAAGCCAGAGATAATTGACGCTTTAAAGGACAATATTCGTGAAGCCATTGGTGAAATACAGCTGCACACAATCGATAATGTGCTTAAAAATTGGACCGATCGTGTAGGTTACTGCATGGCCAGCCGAGTCAGCCATTTGAATGAATTTATTTTCCATTATTGACCGGAAGGATGGTACTTTCAAATAAAAAAAGGAATTTGAGGAAATATTCAGTAGTTTTTTTATAGCATTTTCAACAAAAAAAAAAATATTTGGCGGAACCTATATGATGGTGATGACGTGACTGAGTAGTTTAAGTCAATGCAAAAATTGATAATCTACTATTATTGTTAGGAGAGTATATTGTTATAACGTTAGAAGGATAACATTTTTCAAGTGTCGTAAGAACTCCATCTAACCTAACACCTTTATCAGATATTAGATAGAATACAACAGATAATCTAATATTTTTTGTTAAGAGAATATATTTTTTGTGAAGCTACGTTAGAGACTATATCTACGCAAATAAATTCCTAACGTTAGAGCACTTTAAGACCAACTTCAGTTATGTTATCGCCTTGATATCACCAAAATGTGGGAAAAGTGATAGCGAGCTACCTGAAAAGTATCGTCTGCTCTAGCCAATCCACAGGCGAAACTTTACGATACTTTATTTCGTACTTTACAAGGTATAAGCTGTATAATGAAAAAAATTACAACGAAAACATAGTTCTATATATGGTTTATTTATTTTTTCTTTTGAAACCAAAAAATGGATAACCCTTTATAGGAGGGCTACTACTTATATTTTGCGAACTGGTAACACGAATGTCAATACCATTATAAAGTTTTACATTTTCGTGCACTAACGTACGTCACAACGTTTTGATGTACAAGTCTTATTTGTTTTGTTTACAGTGGGTTAAGAAAATCAATTTGGCCAGAATATGGAAATTTTAAGAGAATGTTTTCGTTGGATTATTTTTCAGCAAATTCGACGTGGATTATGTCAACAAGAATGTGTCGATGAACTCAGTTTTTTGTATGGCGATAAAGCAGTATCAAAAATTACTGCTCATCATGATGGAATTTCGGTCGCCGACGAATTCCGTGAAAGTCGGCTGTTGTGCCACGAAAATTCGATGCGGTGTGTAAATGATAACCCAAGATCGTTGTATGACATATTGCGAGGTAGAGGCATGCTTGCATTTAAGTTCCACTTCAATACATACGATTTTGCTTGAACACTTAGTTGTACAAAAAATTGTTCTTGTTGCATACTTGAAAAAAGGCTGGCGTCGATTGGTATAGGGAAATGATTGAAGACTTCGACTGTGATGCTTTACATGACGTGTATAAAATCGTGACTAGTGCCGAATCATGGATATATGCGTATGAGCTAGAAAGAAAACAGTAATCGACCGTTTGGGTAGTCTAAGACGAGCTATATTCTACAAAAATTGTCCGTGGAAAAAACACAGCGAAGCAATTGATCGCCTTCTTATTTTCTTTTCTTCGGCCGAATGGGTCATGTGTCCACTGTTCGGCTTCAGCAACGTAGAACGGCAAATTCTGAGTGATACGCGACCATTTGCTTAGCAGAAGTTTTCGAAGATATTCATAAGATCAACCGCCTAAGACGAATCATTCTCCATCACGACAATGCCAACTGTCACACATCTCGTCACACAGGTGAATTTTTGAGCAGTCGAAACATCGATTTGATGTGTCTGCCTCTGTACAGTCTTGATTTGGCACCCAATTACTGCTTCTTATTCCGGAATATCAAAGGTAACCACTGTGGTCAACGATTTACTAGCGCTGAAGAAGCAGTTGAAGTGTTCAGAAACGATGTTTTGATGGTATTGCTTTGAGAAATGAGAATATCAAGGGGAATATTTAAAAAAATAATAAATACATTTTATTTAAAAAATATTTGTTATTATTTGCTATTCCCGAAATAAATATATCGGTTCAAGTTTGAACCAGCGATTATTTCGAATCTGGCTATACTAATGCTAAACGGAATGAATCGAACGCTTGAGCAACGTTGGGATTTAAAGAAAATTATTTCCAAAACAAAGACAATTTATTGGAAATTGCAAGAAAATTCCGTACAAAATTTGGTCGCAGTGAAGGACCAACAGTGCCCAGTATACGCAGGTATATTGCAAAAGTTCGTGAAACTGGTTTCATTGTTGATGCACCAAGATGTAAGCGTGGCTGAGAGTGTGCGTGAGCATCCATTAACATCAACTTGTCTTCGTTCTCAAGAAATGAATATTTCTCCCACCAGTTTACGTCGAAGTTTGCGAAAAAATTATGTCTTAAAAAGTTCAATTGGTTCAGAGTTAAAACCATATGATCATCCGCTTCGTTTTTGCTTTGATAGATGGGACAAGGAGAAACTGCACTATGATGTCGATTTTGCTAAAAAAAACCATCTTTTGGGTACGTTAATAAGCAAAATTGCTCAGAAAAGCCAAACGTGGTCTTACAGAAGCCTATGCACCCATTGCGAGTAAGTGTTTGGTGCGGCTTGTAGAGCAGAGTCATCATTGACCCATATATCATATTTCAGAACCATTATGGTCAATGGAGACAGTTATTGCGCCGTGTAAACTGTTTTTTTGTGCCCGCTTTTCATGATATTGATGTGAACTGTTTAGTTTTAACAGCATGATGCCATTTGCCATACATCTCATGCCATAATCGACTTATTGCATCAAACGTTTGATGGCCGTTTAATTAGCCGAAATGGTGATGTTAGTTGGCCAACAAAAAGCTGCAATTTAACACCATTGGACTATTTTCTGTGGGGCGCCATTAAGGACAAGTGTTATACTGTGGTCTTACAGAAACTAATGCACTCATTATGACTGACTGTTTGGTGCGGCTTGTGGAGCGGAAGTATCATTGACCCATATTTCTTTGAAAATAAGGACAGCGCAACCATTACGGTCAATAAAGACACCTATGGCACCATAATAAATGATTTTTTTGTGCCCGCTCCTCATAATATTGATGTGAACTGTTTAGTTTCAACAGGGTGGTGCCACTTGCCATACATCTAATGCCACAATAGATTTATTGCGTCAAACGTTTGGTGGCCGTTTAATTAGCCAAAAATGTGATGCCAGTTAGCCGCCTAAAAGCTGCGATTTGTCACCCTTGGACTATTTTCTGTAGGGCGCCATTATAGACAATGCCATTGCAGCGATACGACCCCATACACATGAAGATGTTCTCGAAAATTAGTGCGATCGAATGGGGTACTGTGAGGCCAGCCGCGCAGCCATATGAAGGAAATAATATTTAATTTCTAACCAAAATAGTTATACTTCACAACAAAAGAATAAATTTGGCAAAAACTCAAACCGGTTTTGTTTTATTGCATTTTAAAATTTAAACTTTTAACTTGCCCACCCTATAGTACTGTCGTATGAAATATTTTAATTCTCTTGTTTATTCTATTTCTTACATATATAACGAGCTTTTCTATCCGATTTTTTTTTTTTTTACTTTAAAGATTGGGTAGCCTTTAGAGATGGAAGCTGGTCTTCTCTAATGCTTTAATAGTTATGCACAAGCAAATTAAATGACCAACTACATCGTTAGGTTTGGTGTTGTCCTTTCTCGAAACAATTTCATTTCTTTTAAATTCGAACTGACTCAGTACTTTTTTATGTTCGAGTTTGAATTATTGACTTTTACCCACAAAATGTTTTTTTTTTAACATTGACCATCACCTCTACTTTCTTCATTCGTTCATCTATTTTCAACCACTTTTATTTTTTAATTTTCTATCTTTTTTAGAGCAGTTGATGCCGAAAATGCTTTAAATTGCATTAAAATGATGCCGAACAAATTGAGTTGCAAATAAAATTTGTGGTCAAAAAAAGCAAAATTTTTAAAATTGATTTTAAAAGCCAAGCAGTTGGAAAAGATAAAAAAGGCAACTAAATAGGTCTCCATTGTATGGCATCAATCATTATAGACAAGCTGCCCATGTATTTGCAATTTTTATTTCAATGTTAGAAATTCATTTGATTTCAATGATGTTTCAATGTGCACCGTTGGCTGTTGTGTCTGCTTTTATTTAATGCGTGTTTTTCTTCATTTGATTGACTACACAAAGGCCATGAAAAATATTTTGTAATGCCATGAGAGCAAAAAAAAGGGTCCAAATATGTACGATACGAGTATTTAAGAGATTTTTTTATTTTGTTTCAATTTTAGAAATTGTTTCAAATGAAACAAATTGCTTTAAAATTGTTTAAAAAAATTTATATGTAATTGAGATACATTTTTGTTCATTTTCCTTCTGTTCAAAATGAAATTTTATTGAAATCGTATAACAAAATTGTTTAGAATCTAATCAAATATTTATTGTAAAATGAAATGTGAAAAAGGCTGAAGTATGTCAAGAGTTAATTTAAGAAATTGGGTCTTTTGAATTCCATTTAACAAAACGAATGTTTTTTTTCCATTAAAAAGAAAAAAAGCAATCAATTAATTTCAAACATTGTCTGTTAAGGTTTAATTTCTGACTTTTTAGTACCGTGTCACTGCCATACCGAGGACAGAGTATCCTTCAGATAGCGCAAGAGATGATAGAACTGCATCTGCATTATCGCATGGAAGAAGCTGCAGATTGCCAGCTTGACAACGACAATGGGGACAGCAGATTTCCGAGTAGGAGACGATAGATTCCACATCCTCCCACCAAGCTCAATACCCTTTTAATTCACAACGATGCCCGTTCTTCACTAAACACTGAAGAAGTAAATCAGAGTAGCTACTACTTGACACCAAGAATCTACTAGCAGTCTATCAGAAAAAATACTGATCTGATAGCCTCTGTATAATTGCAAATATTTTCGTCTAAAAAACGCTGGAGGTCTCCAGTAATCTAAAGAACCTGAGAAATTACCAGCTTCCACACCAGATGCCATCATGGAACCACCGTAATACGAGAACCTTGTACATTCGTCTCATACAGGGAAGAAGGCTTGTTTGCGCTCTAGGCCGAAATCGACATAATATATATTTTAAATATTAGGTAATTAATTATTATTAAAATTGAGACGGAGAAAACGCAAAGGCCATGACACTGTGGCCTAAAAAGGTCTAGCCGGCGGTGACAGAAATCCAATTGAGTCAGCACCCCTGTTATATAACTGTTTTATCAGTCTGGAAGCGCCAATCGGAGCAGTCTTCAGAAGAATACCTTTTAACTTATGTAAGAAGACAGCAATATCTCTAATGGGTAGCAAAAGAACCTGTTCAGGCCCGATAAATGTTTGCATAACAACGCATTTACAAAGAATATGCTCTGTCGTCTTCTACTCCTCTCTACACAGGCGATACTCTGAATCAACCACCGCATCTAGGTCGAGGAGGTGATATCTGAGACAGCTATGAAAACCAGTAAGTTTCCTAACTTACCCATGTGGCGCAACTCCTTAGTAAAGGTGAAGTGTCTCATTAGCCGCTTCAGACCCAAGCGTAACATATGCTCCCATTCATCGATCTTCTCCCTGGCCGTGGACCAGCTAGTACCACAGTACGGTTCTGGTCTTACAAAACCAGTGGCCGAGCCCAGCTTTGCCTCTTCGTCAGCGAACTCGTTTCTCATAACACTGGTGTGTCGAGGGACCCAAAAAAACGTTACTCTGTTCATCAATGCCAGTCTGTTGCCACTCGTATAGCACTCGACCACCAATCTCGGGTCTATATTTTCCGAAGAAATTGCTCTTAATGCCGCCTGATTAACGAAGTATATTTTAATATAAGCACCGCTGATTTCACGCTCTATATTTGTAAGCGCACAGGTAGAAATAGCCTGGATCTCTGGATCATTTGCCCATAGGGGATCCCAGACTTTTGTATTGGGCACTAAAATAGCAGCACTCACACCTCCATCTGTGTACCACTGTTTACAGCCAGGGTTGATCTTTGGTACCCCAAGGTCCGACCCCCCACGACCATGTATAGCAACTTCGAAATTACACTGAAGCTTAATCCGGTTATATCTCTTGTTGGGCAGCGCAAGATTCTCACTTGTTAGAGAATTGCACGCTTGGCATGCGTTCCGGTGTGTCGAGCAGTTCTTACCGACGCTTTGTTGGTGTACCATCGCTTGACTTGGAGGTAGTATGTCGTGGTATTGCTTTTAGGGTCAAGAGGGGACTGCCATTTGGAAAGGGAGAGATAGGTATAAGGCTCTTTTACGGAGGTGCCTCTTAGATAGGTGACAAACAAGAAAAGGGTGACATACGAATTTATTCCGGACGATGACTCATGCTGGGAAAGTGTGGGGATTTAAATTTTACCCTGGATGTATTTTGATGCAGAAGGTCCGTACTTTTAGCGGAGGTTGAACCAGTATCGCAATCCATTTTAGCGGTCTCCTAGCCTTTCTAGCTCGGTTGCCGATGCTGTGCTGATAGCTAATGTTGGCTGCTTGCTGTTGTGTGCTTCGAGATTGTTGCTGTCGATCATGGTGTGGTGTTTTGTACTGGTCTATTCTTAACTAGTTGTGTCGCGCACGATGTCGCATTGAGTTATCCCGTGGGGTGGCTCCGTTTATTATTTGTTGTTTTTATCCTCATTGGCCAGCAGTCTGGGTTAGTTTCGGACTTACACTGATAGTGGAGTTTGTGCTACGAAGCCTAACTGGAGGCTTAATTCTGGTACCACGGGTGTCAGGAACCTAAGTCCCTGCCTGACTATGGCGAGGCGCCCTTGTAGGAGCAACGTTGTGTAGTCTTAAATCGCGCTGTGAGCTATGCTGGCTTGGTGTGGAGTTACACTCTTAACTGGGTGCTGTGGTCCATAGGTCAGTAGAAGTCTAGATAGCCTCCGACAATTCACAAAGGTGGAGGTCATGTCCAAATAACATGGCTGCGGATTGGTACTTACTGGTGATTTTAATTATAGGTGTGGATGTTGATGGACGCATTGTATTCACCGGTGCTTTGGCACCGTAAGGTAAAGTCCTTGTGCAGGTACTCACGTAAAGCGATAGACTTTATCACTAAGCATTGTTCTTCACCACTACACGCAATCATATGGAGGCGAGCTACAGAAAATCAACTTGATTACTGAAACTGAAGCAAAACAATGAATGTTTTGTGGAAAGCCATTATGCTCCCTAGAAGTGTGATGGAGAAAAATAAAGAAAAAAAATTCCACTCCAAACTATCCTTTCAGGAAAACCTTTCTCAAAAAAACTATAAAGTCATAATATACTGCTGTTGAAAATTATCTGGCGGTCTGGTCTAGTACTGACCCGAAGACCTCTTAGTTACTAGGCGGTTGTCTTACGTACCATACCACAGCGGCACACAAGTACTTAGCTGTGAAATGAAAGTTGAATAATGAAACTGAAATAAGTCCAAGTAGTTGATATATTTTGTGGAGACCAAATGCTGCCTAGAAGGAATAGTGAAAATACTGCCTTCATCTATCGGTTCAAAATTGAACCAATGGTTATTTCGAATCTGGCATTCATTCATTTCATTCTGTCACAAAATTCAGTATATGATCGTCACTGAAATGAAATAAATCGATTAGCGCTTGAGTAGTGTTGGGATTTATTGGAAATTTAGCATCATTTAAAATCATCTTCTCGGATGAAGCTCATTTTTATCATGGTGGGTACGTTAATAAGCAAAGATGCTGTATTTGTGGCTCATATCACCCATACGCGGTTTTACAGAAGCCAATGCACCCCATTACGGCATCATTGGCTTATATTGCATATTTCGAAACTATTACGGTCAACAGAGACACCTATCACAGCATGTTAACAATTTTTTTGTGTGATCGCTCTTCATGGTATTGATGCGAACGATGTTTGGTTTAAGCAGAATGGTGCCAATGGCCACATCTCATGCTTCAATCGATTTTTAGCGTCAAACGTTTGATGACCGTTTAATTAGCCAAAATAGTGACGTTAGTTGGCTGCCAAGAAGTTGCGATTTCACACCGTTGAACTATTTTCTGTGGTGCAACATTGAAAACAAGTGTTATGCCGACAGGCCAGAGACAATTGAGTATTTGAAGGACAAATTCGTAGTGTCACTTCCGAGATTCGACTACATTATTTTATAGTATGATGTTTATTTTAGTTTGATTACTAATTTTTTTGAATTTTGTTTTGTTTTTTATGCTTGATAGCTGTTGATGGCAAAAAAACCGATAAAAATTTGAGATGACTCTGATTTTTTTTTTTTAGCAATTCACAAGGTAATTGGAACTGAAATACTTAGAGTTTGGCTGATTCGCTCTTAAAATTTTGTATGTAGAATTATGTAATTCAGTTCATAATTGGGGGTTCAATTGTGAATAAGAAAATGAATTACGAAAAAACCTTGTCGTGTAAATATTACATTACACAGTTAAATGAATTAAAGTACAATAGTCGTGATGTTTATACATGAATGCAAAATTCTTGAAAATTGGTCGGATCGAATAAGGTACTGTGAGGCCAAGCGCGGCAGCCATATGAATGGAATAATATTTCAGTTCTACCCGGATAAATTGTACTTCACAATAAAAAAAAAAAAAAAATTTGGAAAGAATTCAAAACGTTTTTCTTTTATTGCATTTTTAAATTAAAGTCGGAAATTTTTCGAAAATAGCCCATTAACTCATCCCAACAATGAAATCGCTTATGTAGGTTATAGTTGACAAAATTGTTAAAAATTTAATTCCAAGAACTCAACTTGAAAAAGTTTAAATAAAAATTTGTAAAATTTTTTCTTGCATATCAAGATGAAAGGAAAAATTCTCTTTGTAATTCAAAACCCTTTACTTCTGCCAACAGAAAAAGTTTTGTAGTTAACTTTTTATTGGGTCTCTTTTATGAAGTACCATGCTGACCAAAAGCAAACATTATTTGATTTCTTTGTTGTTTTTCCTATTGGCCTATTTGTTGACTTAGTCTATTTTTTCTATTTCGAAAGAGTGAGATGTGTCCAAAGGACTAGAGTATTCACTCTTTTCCTAAGCATTCTAGAGAGGCTTGGTGTTGAGTAGCAATTTTTTTTATTTTTTATTTTTTTTAATTCGTATCGATACTGCATTCTCATTGAAAGTACTTTTATTGGTTTAAAGTCATTTTCATTGTAGGCACTCGTAAACAGAATTTTTTTTTAAGGCTCTAAGGAGTAGTGAAATAAAAAGAGTACTTTAAGCAAAATACCAATTTCATTACAATAACTCTGTTTTTGGTGAAAGAAAAGAAGAAATTAATTGTTGTTCTGGAGTTTCATTAGTAGTTTCTTAAACCAATAATATTAGTGACCAGTACTTCCCTAAAGATTTAATTTTAGCTTTTGTTGCTTGAACTCTTTCAATTGACATTGATTTTGATTTTTAAAGTGCATTTGTTTGCAAATGATAATTACAAAAGTGACTGAATTATAGTTTTTGGTTAAAAAAGACTGAAAAAACCTTATCGTGTAAAACAATTTTATACTGATTTAACCTGTTGGAATAAAGAAAAACTGGAATAGAATTAGTTTCTTTAAAATGAAGGACAGGCAGGGCTGCCAGACGAAAATTGTCATTTTTCCGACAAATTTTAAATATATTGTCATTTCAGTTTCGAAAAATCGCCAAAGAAATCGTTTTTGTTTATAGTACCTATGTGGCCTTTTATCGACTCACATAAGATGCCGATTTTGCCAAAAAAAATCATCTTTTCGGATGAAGCTCATTCTGATCTTGGCGGGTATGTAAACAAGCAAAATTGTCGCATCTGGGCGCAGAAAACCTGCACGCATACATTGAAAAGCCGATACACCCAAGACGAGTCACTGTTTCGTGCGGATTATAGTCCAGAGCCATAATTGGCCATTTTTCTTCGAAATGGCGATCGTTATCGGGCCATGTTGGACAAATTTCTGTTCACAAAAATTTAAGAGGAGGATATTAGCAACATTTGGTTTTAACAGGACGGCGCTACGTGCCATACAGCCGAAGCTACACTCGATGTTTTGCGCCTTGTTTAAAAAAAAAAAAAAAAAATTATTTGGCGGACCCTTTAGTGTCTAACTATTTAAAAACAGAAAACTATACTGAAATTAGAAAAAAAAATTTTAGGTTTGCCTAACAACTAGAATTAAAAACGATTTAGAACAAGACAACAACCCAACAACTTTTTCTTCATTTTTGGGTTCAGGTGTAACATAAAGAAAACACCAATCAGAGCTGGTGTTTAACAAAGTTGTGTTCTTTCTGCACTGCTGTTCAATGTTGTTCTCGATTGTTATACACAAAGTTGGAGGACCTGGAGTATGGAATCTTCATTTATCTACTAGCTCACAGTCACTGATAAATGCAAATAAGGTTGAATTTTTCCTAATCATTCGGTGGCGTTTTTCCTAATCATTCGTCTCATGTTTGTCATCATCGCCAGAGGAAAACTAGAAGGATGGGCGAGGCTTCTTCTTCTTTATATTTTAGGTGTATTTGTCAGTTCAAACACTCGAAACGAAACTATACTTAAATTATTTCGTTCTGTCCCGGCAGAGGCGTGAACCTGGCTCGATTGTTTTGTTATGTGCTCGTTCGAACCACTACACTGCGCCACCCCCATAAGTCGCTATCTAAGGTGCAATATAACAGAAAATGTTCTGGTGGGATACAAGATCACACCAAGTTCCTGTAATGAAGGAAATTGTGAGAAGAAAATTGAGATGGATTAGGCACACGAAAGGCGCTAAATTGGCAACATTGCTTGCCAGTGCAATGGAGATTGAATTTCGACCGTAATACTTTAATTCCCTCAACTATATGGCTATTTAGAAAGCAATGGCTAGTAGGGGCACACCGATGAAAATAATAGGATCTTCTTGCAGAGTTCTGCGTGCAAGCCAACTGAGAGCTCAAATCGATGGAGATTATCAACCAATTGAGATTATTCGACTTAAAAGATGGTAAACACATCTGCCTGCTGGGTCTAGGCTCTCTGATATGTTAGAGAGCATTGGAAAACTCGCAGAATTAGAGCTGAGTCTAAGCATTTGCAAGAGAAAATATTCAATGCCGCTGAATGCACATTGAAACAAATTCTTGTATTTAATATCAATGACTCATTAACTGAGGATGTTAACATGGCAGATGACAGAAAAATTGTATTGCTTCGGTAATTCTCAGGCGTAAGCGGAATTAGATTGGGCATACATCTAGAAAGCACAGGAAGATGTGGCGCAAACCTACATTTTCGTTATGGTTATACAAATGACACCAAAAGTTGAGACATTCCAAAAGGAGTTGTTACGCAAGAAACGTACAATGAAATCAATGTCCTTAAATGTAGCATGTCAGTAGGGCAACATATACGACAGCGCTTGATTTATGATCAATCCCTTGATGACTTCAAAAGAGTGCTTGGCGATGTTTAGTCGCAATCTAAACAAGTTTTAGTGTAATTTTGTAATAAGAGAAGAGAATATTTATTCACCACAACTCAGCACAGAACAAAAAGATAAAAACCATGAACTTCTTGGCATTGCCCACCGTACGAAAGTATGGCTCCTATAAAGCATCTTCATCTTACCCAGCTAGATGGTGTTGTTTTTGCGCCTTTCAATCGCTGGATATAGACGATCCACCTCCATTAGGTTCTGTTTGAAGGGTGACGTGACAAACAGCGTCTGCACGTGTAGATCGATTGGTCAAACGTGGCGTCCTTTAGACGAAAGTGAGACAGATAAAAAGACGGAGAAAGAAGTGAGAAGAAGACAATGAATGAATGAAATGGAAATAGTATAGAACAGTATGAGACCGCAATCATAGGTGACTGCCCCTAAGTCAACGAATGGCCATTACGAATACCAACAATGTTACTAAGCCTTTATGCCCGTAATCTCATCCACTTTCCTCAAACCACCAGCCATCTGTGCTTAAGTTCTGCTCAATTTTCTTTATTCACCATCTCTGTTTTTAAGCAGTGATCAGTAATTATCCACATCATAACTCTCAAACACTCTCGAAGCCTTGTATCTTCCAATCTCAGACTAAGATACAATGATCTAGCTGCCAGTATAATGTAGAGTCTGTTCCCTATTGTAGCTTACTTCCACAAAACTTATGTCAGAGTTCGCGTTAGTTAAGTATAGTACAGCAAAGAATAATATATTAACGTATAGTATGGTATTCGTATAGTATAGTATTGTATAGTATAATATAGTATAGTTTAGTATAGTGTAGTATAGTATAGTATATTATAGTATAGTATAGTATAGTATAGTTTAGTATAGTATAGTATATTATAGTTAGTTTTTAATATTTTTTTACGATTTAAAGTTCTGTTGGATTCAAACTAGAACTGGGAAAGTTAAAAAAGACGCTGTGAATTTTGTTCACAAACTCATAAAAATACGGGGTTGAGTCTTTCGAGCTTGAAAAAAATTTTTAAAAATTTTTACGATTTTTTTTTTTGCCAAAAATTTGTGTTTTTTTTTAACAAGACAGCTTCTTAGATTACAAGTTTTCTTCGTATTACTAAAGTCAGTAAGGCGTAGTTATTCATAACAACAAAAAATACACTACATTCACTTATAATAGCCAAATACAGGCTAAACAATCAACACATAATTCTACTTATTTTGTAAAATTTTTTGTATTATTGCTGTTTCTTTATACACATCATTAAATAATTAAAAATCCCCAGCTCTGTAAAAACCTCTTGAACACAAAAAAGGATAACAAGAATACTAGATTTAATGCCTTTTGATTCATTAATTACTTTAGCTATGCACAAAATGAATTAAAATGTAAAATTGCCAACAATAATGCAAAAAACACAGTCGTACACAGTACAGTACACATACAAATAAAGCCATGCATACACTCAAATATGTGCAATAAATTGTGCAAATTTGTATGCAATTGTTTGCACAACTTGTTGCACTACAACGATAAAAACGTTAAACATCAAGTCATTAAATAAACAAAACACACAACCAGCGAGTGAAAGGAAGAGAGAGGGAGAGAGATAGAGAAAAACAAAATGTAAAAAGACCCCAAACATGAATGAATAAGCGAGTGAATAAATGAATGAATACAAACGAATGAAAGATAAAAAAAATATTCAATGTTTGTGTGAATGAGTGTTTGGCTGAGTGAAAATGAATGGAAACATGGATATAATTTTGTATTACATACAAACTAATACAAACAAAAACACTTACACATACATATTTAGACAAAATAAATGCATAAGCCTATAGAATATCATTTAAATGTATAGAATTTGTTTTTTTCTTTTCTGTTAAATGCCTTCTTCTTATTATACAAACAATTTGTTTACCAAGTTTCCATCTCTCACACTCTTTGCGGTATATTGTTTAATACCCTACAACTGTATAAATGAATGATATACATAAGCTTGTGTTTGGAAAATCCTGAATAATTTTAATTCCGTTTAAATACTCTGACTCTCTGTAAAATAAAGTAGATCCATCCATATGGAGCATGTTTTTTTATAGAGGTATAGAACTTTAAGTTGGCATTACTTTTCAAAATGGCGACCGATTTAACAGCTGTCAAGTGATTTATTCTCAGTTTGGTTTGGCAATTTATCATGAATAGACTCACGCCTAAACAATGCTTGCAAATAGTGCAATTTTATTTCGAAAATAATGGTTCTGTGCGGAAAACGTATCGGGCACTACGTCAATTTTATCGTCGACAAAATTGTCCATCAGAACAGTTAATTCGATTAACCATTTAACGTTTTCGCACCACGTTTACTCTTATTGATAACTTGCATCCCCAGAGACGCTGTAGAGCGTAACATTGAGGAAGACCCGAATGAGTCCATCCGCCATTGAGCACTTTATGGAAGATTTTGCGGAAAGATCTTGATTTGCGTGCTTACAAAATCCGTGCAAGAATTGAAGCCAAACGATCATCAAGTAAGGCGTAGATTCGTCGAATAGGCCCAAAACGAGATCACCGTTGTTCCCGATTATCATAAACAAATTTTGTTTAGCGATGAAGCGCACTTCTGATTGAATGGCAACGTCAACAAACAAAACTGCCGCATTTGGAGTAAAGGTAATCCTTAAGTGTATGTGGAAACACCGTTACATCCAGAAAAATTGCCTGTTTGGTGCGCTTTATGGGCTGGTGGAATCATTGGTCTATACTTTTTCAAAAACGATGGTGGCCGGAACGTTAAAGTCAATGGTGGTCAGTATAGAGCCATGATTACTAACTTTTTCATTCCTCAATTGAATAATCATGATGTCCAGGAGATGTGGTTTCAGCAAGACGGCGCAACATGTCACACAGCTCGTGCCACAATAGATTTATCGAAAGACACGTTTGGTGTAAATAAAGACACGTTTGGTGTAAAGAAAGACACGTTTGGTGTATGTAAAGTCATTGGTCTATGCGGTAAAGCCACAAACGCTTGACCATTTGGAAGACAACATTCGCCGTGTTATTGCTGATATACAGCCACAAGTGTTGGAAAAGGTCATCGAAAATTGGACGTCCAGATTGGACTACGTCCGCGCCAACCGTGGCGGTCATATGCCAGAAATCATATTTAAAATGTAATGCCACAAGATTATCTGTATGGTGTGATACTCTGTGGCGTTGAATAGATTTTTTTTTTCTGATAAAAAGCTATGCATGAAGTTTATTTAGTTTGATTTATAGTGATTCGCACCAGAATTGAATTTGTAGAGGCATTGTAGACCGACAATAGGGACAACCTTATATATCATGTCTTATTCGACCGGTCAGCACGGTGATAGTGAACGCCACCAAAGTGCGAGATCACACTAAGCATCCTACCCAGAATGACAACTAGATACTAAAATTTCCTAAAAAAGTTTATGGTGGTACCAGTCAGTCACATTATAACTTGTATCTCCTTATAAAAGGGACAGCAACCGTTTTTGAGAGATTCGTCAATTGCCCTTTCTGATTTCACTTATTTGACGTAACACCCAGGGCCGTCCTCATTAAGAGTTAAACAATATATTAATTGTCAGACATCAGAAAAAACATTTAGTAGGGCTTATTCTCGGGATAGTCCCTATCCCTCTGCTAGATCACATTTCAGTCACTTTAAGGTTTTTGTCTAAATTCTAACGCGTAACTAGAAGATCAAACCAAACGTTTATCTGATAAAAACAACAAGGAATATAATGGGTGAGCCATCTATCGGTTTAAATTTGAACCAGCGGTTATTTTGAACCTGGCAATACTTCTGCCATTCTATTTTACCTTTGCGGTAAAATTCAGGATATTGTTACAAAAACCTGGTTGGGCACCTCTGCGTTTGTCACCTTGTTAAAAATAAATAAATAAAAAGCGCAAAGAGAGCTACATCCCTATGAACAGATAATTAAATTGACAACAGCACAGGCAGAAATGTTTGCAAATAACCAAATCGACATCAACAAACATAAGCAGAAAGTAAGTAAATAAAAATAGAATGGAAACAACAATAATTAGGCAGCAAAGAAGACAAATATTAGGCAATAACCAGCAACAATAAATACTAAGAGCTGAAAGAGGTAGATATTTACATACGCATGGCTTCAAAAGAACTAAAAAGTAATTAAAAGAAAGAAATGGAATCTACCTGAAATATCGAGAGGTTCGATAGCTTTCGATGTATTGTTTACTCAGCCATATAAAAAGCACATCGATGCGAACAACGATCTGTTTAACAAAATATATCTACAACAACGAAATCAATGACCCTCCGAGCAATCAGACTCTTCGCCACTCACGAATATGGTATTAAAATCATCCTCACCTTGCTTTCCATAGGTTCCACTCAGTTCTTTTTGTTGATTTTTAATTTTGTTGGTGGGTGAAAACCCAAACGTGGTCTTACACCCATTACGGGTGACAGGTTGGTGCGGCTTATGGAGCGGTGAATGATGCCCCCTCCCATATTTCTCTGAAAATGAGGACAATGAAAGAATCCATTAACTTCGATTCGTCATCTTTCTCAAACTTAAACATTTCACTCAACAGCTTACGACGAATTTTGCAAAAAGTTCTCAGTATGATGCCTGACGAAGTTAAATTGCTTCAAGATTTGAAGCTGCATGACTATCCGCTTAATTTCTTTAGATACACGATGATGTCGGCGGAGGCATCATTGGCCAATATTTCATATTTTGCGACCAAAACTGTCAATGGAGATACTTATAGCACCACGGTAGCCGGTTTTTTGTTCTCGCTCTTCATGGTACTAATGTTGACGATGTTTGGTTTCCAAATGATGTCATTTGGCCTCTAAGAAGCTGCGATTTGACATTATTTATTATTATTTTCTGTGGGGCGCTGTTAAGTGTTATGCGCCTTTTGCAGTAATGATATAGTCATAAAATAATATCGTGCTTAGGCGTAAACGAAAGTGTTGTATAAACGAATATCAAAATGCTGTATTAAGATAAACTGTGCAAAGATAAAGTGAGAAGATCAAAATTGTAAAACAACAAAGTGGTGTTTATTTTATTTTGACGTAATTTAAAAGAACTCAAACGCTTAAAAAAAAGGTAAGACCATGTGGAGGGATATCATGCATTTGGATCTTTGCTGTGGCAGAAAATTCAGAGTAAAATTCCTGGACCGGGATTGTTGGAGCCTTAGTTCGGAGTGAGTTTGATCTAAACCAGCTCCAAAATGAATGACTGCCTCATTGCTGGTGCTTATGGAGCCAATGAGTGTCTTCCAGGCTGAGATCATGGCTATTGCCAAATGCTTAGAGACCAACCTAGACAGTGAGCATAAGGATGAGAATATCAAGCTGCCTTAACTGTAATTGGCTCGAATCATATGACATCTAGACTGGTCAAATATAGCTAAGATTCATTGCAAAAACTTCGCTTAGAATTAATATCCAGTTGTTTTGGGTATCTGGTCATTGTGCGATAGATCTTAATGAAACAGCCGAAGCTTTAGCTAGAAAAGTTTCTATGGCACCATATATCGGTCGTGAAGCTTACTACCATACTCAATCTAATCAAGGATTGGGAAACTGCCAGTCACTCAATTGGGGCATCGCTCAGAGGTTCTAAAGTTTGGCTGGCCGGACTTGAATCTCTTAACGGAGATTTTTACGCCCTAATGTAGACTGAGAGCGCATCTGAAGAGGATGTTTTCAGACTATGCTCACATATTGTGTGAATGTGGGACTTTTGTTAGACTTAGATGGAAATGTTTAGGGCGACATAGGGTCCACTGGGTAACATATCCATCATTATGGTCTCAGATGCTTAGGAAGTAAGCTGATGTGCTAAACAAATAGATCCTAAAAATCCCGATGTTCTATATAAATGCCAGATAGGGATGATAATTACATGATTGAACTAGACCGACTGTACTGTGCCTATTAGAGCTTAACTTTTCTTAAACTATGTACGTTCTATGTGTAAATATGTATGGTTATGCTCACAATTATAAACACTTTTTATATAAACATTTAAAATGCCCAATGCATACTTGTGGCGGAAAACAAATTTTTATTTTAAAGAAATAAAAAAAGAAAACGAAAATGAAAAAGAAAAATGGGTGCGAAAAAAAGCTTAAGCAAATAAGTATTTGCCTATAAAGTTGGCACCAGTATGTAAGTGTATGTGTGTAAGTGTGAATGCAATTTAAACTTTTTATTTGTGTTTTTTTTAAGATTTTCTTGTTGCATTTCATTTAATTTTATTTATTTTATTTCGTTAGCATATCATTATATTTCAAGTGTAAAATTGCTGCCATACTTGGGAGTACGAAATCAGATTTTAAAGAGAAAATAACATGACATGTATGGTTTTAATTGCTTTATACGAAACATCATGATTTGGCAATTCCTGGCATTAAGCCATAAGTAATTAAAGTGGATTTTTACTGTTTTGAAATTTTCAGGCCTTACAGTTTTATTTGAGAAAATTCTTAAGATTTTTAATTTTGTGCTAAACTTTGCTTGTTGGTTCAATGTGCTATTTACTTACTAAATGCTGTACTACCAAAAAAAATTTTTAAAAGCCTTTTTGACTTGAATTTTGTGGTGAAAGAGAGCAAAGAAATAGAAAGACAAAAACCCTTAAAGGCTTTTAAGTAACAGCAATGAACACTTTCTGTAAACAGTGTTCCCCCTCCTGCCTTATTTAAACAATTTAAAATGCATTTCTTTAAAGAAAAGAGGGCCCCTGTCAGCAACTAAAGCGATAAAAAAATTGTAGTTAAATACTGTTTAAAGATTTCTTTTTTATTTTTCCTTTAGCGCAGCACACTGGTATAGTTTCTGACATTTTTGTGCAATAAATATTAAGAATGGTCACAGATCATTAAATGTTGGCACCGAGCATTATATTTAATAAATTGAGAAAATAGTGGAATATCATGAAAATCGGCCTCGACTATCGCCTACCAAGTATAGAAACTGAATTAATATTTTTGGTACACATTTGGTACATATACTTTCTAGAGAAAACAAAAAACGCCTGCTAAGGCAGCAACGCCCGCCGTGCTATAGTATACCAGGTGGCGGTAGCATTTTGGTGGCAAGAATGCTATTTTTTGTAAATATAATTATTCTGTTCCATAGACGAGTATTTCACTTAGAAAAAAAAAAACGTAATTTGTTTAAAAGAAAAGTAAAATTTTGTTGAAAAATTTCTACTGAAGTCACTTCAATATAGTAAAGCCAAATTTTCATGCAGCTCAGTATATAGAGTCAGATATTTTTATTGTCAACATTATAATGCCGTTTTTATTAAAATACTGCACCTCCTTTATAATTTAAAAAAAATTTTAAATTACATATGTAGTTAAGTAGATACGAGCGAATTAAAATGACCTTATGAGATATGAGAAAATTCATAAGTTTGTTCAGCGATCGCTGAAATTCGGTAGATTTTTTTGGGTAATTTTCAAGAATAGCCTCTCAGGGTTCAGTCGATTCTAGTAAGGCGGCAGAGCTAGATCGAGCTAACTTCTTTTTTACAATGAAAACTGAAAATTATAAATTTTTTAAGGCCATTTTAATTTGCTCATATCTAGCATACATAAGCAATCTTAATAATTTTTTCTTCAAATTAAAAATGAAAACCTGTATTTCAATAAAAACAGCATTTAAATGTTACAAATTAAAATGTCTTACGGTACAAGCCACATAAGTTGCATGCAAATTTTCGTTAGTTTTCGTTTTACACTATTTGAGTGACTTCACTGGACTTTTTCTAAGACAAAATATTCATTTTTAACAAAACAAATCATAAAGTTTACTTAGTAAAACACTTCTCTATAAAACAGCACCAATAGATTTTTGAAAAGCAATATCCAGCATATTACCACTGTGCGGAGTTGCGGTTTAAGCTCAACAATTGTGTGGTGGTAAGAAACAAAAACAAACAAAAAAATGCCTGTTAATACTTGCAACGTTGAAATACTTAGTTAGACTGCAGTGGCATAGTATTCGTACAAATATTTGCGGTTGTTTAAATATTTAAATGTTTGCTTTAAGCCTTTATTATCGGTTTCAGTATATGTAAGTCAGAATAAATGGTCGTCTAGTGGTTGCACTTTTGAATAAAATTTCATAAAACAGTGCTTCTCGGTTGAAGGTAGCAGTTTTCAATGAAAATTCATTAAAACAAATTAACTTGCAAGCATAAGCAACATGTGTTGAGAAATAAATTTAAGGAAACAATTATTGCTTAAAACTCAATCAAGAAAATTATATCACATGGCTTATTTAGACTTCATTTTGTAAAGGCCTTCTCTGTAATCACTATCATTGAAATATATTATGTATTTGAATCGAAAACATTTCTATTCTAAAATTACATTATTGAACATTTACGATTGTCAGTTGTGTAAAATCCCCATTTGATTGTCACATCACTCTTTAGCCAAATTGTACAGTTTAGAGTTTCGATAATTTAATTTTGTTTTGGGCCATACATTTGCTTGAAATTCTTCATTTACAAGCCTTTCTCTCTTTGTCTTCCTCTCTATTAATATCTCATTTCTCTAACTCTTGTCTTAATAAAGACATTTTAAATTTTGTGTATCTATGCGTGTGTGTGTCGGTATGTCAAAAGAAATTAAAGCAAACAACAAGTCAATTTTGGCAATTTTCGAAATCGTATTTGACAGAGGAAAAAACGAAAGTATGCAATTCATTAAAATTAATAGTAAAATGGATGGACGGTCGGTCGAAGCAAGAAATTCATGCAATAGTATGCGAAAAATTCCTCTTATAATTGTATTAACCGTAGTCAATGGCAAGTGCTCACTAATTCCCTTTGCCTTCATTGTAAGGGCTTTCATGTTCTTCTTTTATTCTATATTAACTACTGTTGGTAATAAGAGCCCCCACATATCTTCCTGTTTTCCCGTTTTAGTATTTTTTTCTCCGTCACTCTAGGAAGCATATTAGTTTTCACAAAGCATCCATAGCTTTGTTTCAGTTTTTTTAATAAATTTGATCTTTCAAGTTAAGTAGACGATTAATACACTGTAGCTTCCTCCGTATGATATTGCGTGGTGAAGATCCTTGCTAATTGGTGGTGATCTTTACTTCAGCATTGTAATTTATTCCCAGTAGGTGGCGTGTTTTTTTGATCATACCGTTTTATGTTTATCATCATCGCTAGAGATATGCCGGGGAGATCAATGGGCTTTTTTTTTAGTTGGAATTGTCTGGAAAGAAGTTGAAGCCTCTTTATTAAACATTCGAAACCTCAATTAAATTTTTCTTCGTCATATTCTCTGCTGGGGCGCGAACTTGGCTCGTTTGTGTCATTATGAGAGCGGACTAACCACTTCATCAGTATTGGTATTATAAAATTAAAAACTTTTGTACGACACTACTAGCGATATTACTGGAAACAAATGTCACCCATCTCGGATTCTTAAGTATAAGCGGGGCAATATTATAACTGATAGGGATGAACAATTTCAGCTATTCAGAAAACATTTCTAAAAAAAGCTGAGCTATAGGGTCAAAGAAGAATAACAAATCCCCGAGAACTGGCATTCTATCTGCGGATATGCTAAAGGCCTGTCCCAGAACCGCCACTCATCTGTTACTCCCGCTGTTCTCGAAAATATGAGAGACCGGGGAATTGGCCAAAGTCAACAGTCAGATGAATGGGAAACAGCATAACAAAGCGTATTTGTATATTACACAAGGTTTATAAAGGAGCAATACGACGGTTTTAGCAGCAGGGTTCTCTACAATTGTAAATTATCAGACAAATTCAAAACCATCTATGGAGTACGTCAAGGTTGTCTTAAGCCGCCTTTATTATTCCAAATTTAAAACCATATCTTGAATACGTCAAGGTTGCCTTTTGCCGCCCTTATTATTCCTGATAGTTCTGGATAATGTCCTAGTGTGGGCAATTTATAATGGTGAAAACGCTGGGAACCGATGGAACTTCCATCGTCACCGAAAGACCGAACCAAATGGGGAAATTTTGTTGAAACCCATGCCCTGATGGGAGCTGAAGAATTTAAGGCGAAGAAGGCGAATTATAAGTGCCTCGGAATTCCTCTTACTATTATACTAACCGCAGTCGAAATAGTTATAGAATGTTGAGCTGAAAAGAAAGCGTACACTCCAAAGTTCCTTATAGTCACCATTTCAGACAATACCGCACCAAAACCTAATCGGTACAGATGCTACAACATCAGATTGCGGACTCAGACAATTATGAGCCTGATCTAAAAAAAAATTTTGTAACCTCAGACTCCTGAAAAGGTTATGAGGTCTGCTGCGATCCAAATCTCAGCTGCGTTTTGTAACACCCTCAAAAATATCCTTTTGCTTGGCTGGCTTGCATCAGGGATATTTTGCAAACAACAGGTTAAACTTGACTTCTACCCTTCTCTTTTTTTTAATAAGTGACACTTCTTCCAATGAAGTTTTGTCATTAATGTTGATTGCGGTTGAGTTTCATCATCCTTTGAACCGTAAATTTTTTTTCCTCCACTTACCTTTCAATGGTTTGCTTTATTTTACAGCATTCTGCCCGTATCATTTTTTATTTGCGTCTAATAGACGGATGATTCTTTAAGTTATTTCTTGCATGGATCATCTGGAGGAACGATAAAGCCTCTCAATTTACACAAGGTTATGTTAGTGATCCTAGTGGTCTATTGTGATATCCCTTATAGACAAAAAGAGACCGAAAGGCCAGACATGGGAGTGTACCAAAAATCCCCTCCTAAAAACAAAAAAATCCAATGCCCTCACGAATGCCAACCGGTAGGTCAATTTACTTGGAGAATCCACGTCATTAAAGTGAGATGAACTTAGTCTAAGTGCCTATAAAGCGGAGCAGTAATGCAAGAGTTGACGTACCGATTCTTCTTCCCCTTCAACCTAATAGCTTCCATAATAGCCATGACAAGGGCATCCCAGACAGTGCCCGGTAATTATGTCAGCAAAAAGCCCGATCGATTTTATTCCAAACCTAAGAAAAGAAGGCTAGAGCAACCAGAGGGATATCTGAGAGCCCCTGCATGAGAGCCAGAGAGGACCAACTAGTAGCGCACTCAGCAGTAATAACATACCCACGGACTTTATCAGATCGGTATGATGCTGGTACAGATTTTATCATGTACGATTTAAGAGCACTGGTCTTCACAGACCTTAACGCCTCGAAATTCAATTCCCAGATACGCCTAGCGGCTATGTCCATAGCGTAAGCCTCTGCGTGAAAAAATGCAATTAGCGGGAAGTCTAATAAAGACCCTAAGAGCAAGATTATTAGAGTAGAACTTGACCCCGTGCCCGTTTCCTTTTTCAATTCATCTGTTCTGAAACTGTGCCAACCTGGAGGATAGATTCCCCAAAAAAAGTTTTTTGCTGGTATGAGCCCCATTGAAGTTCAAAGTAGCTATCGCCCACAGTGTCCAATGCTCCAGAATCGGTCCGCCTGCTTCCTGTATGATGATACCGTGTCCAATGCGAATGTACCTCAGTCTACCCGACTCTCCGAGTCTAAGTGCAGAGGTGGTATGTTCAGCATGGCCCACAGACTAGCATGAGTATCCGAACTCATGGCACTGGTGATTGTATGACAGGCTAGCGTGTTCATCCTATTTCGAATGGCCAGTATGCAACACCTTCGACCAGACAAGAGCGCCATTTACCCGCGTAGTACATCGAATACAGAATATAGGGTTTAAGACCCCATTTTCGGCCAAAGGCCTTTCTACATAAGTAGAAGGCACATGAAGGCCTATTCATGCTTATCATTCGACTTTTAAGTGTTATTATGGCATTTTATTTTCTGAAAAAAAATGTTGCATTTCGTTTGTTCCTTGCCATAAATTAAAGACTGCATCTTTTCTTTGTATTAAATTTTTTTTACAAAAATAAGACACACAAATTTAGGGCAACAAAGTACAACATTTTTTTTCAAAAAAAAAAAAAAAACAACGCCATTACCCTCCATCGAGCCTCTTAAGGATCTTAATTATTTAAAATCCGAAGACGCGATGAAAATTTTCCTGTCCTGTTCGTGCTGAGATTCGAACCTAAGCTTTTTGTGTTATACACACATATATGAGGACTTTAACTATTACACCACGCCAGCTCTTATCGCTATGTATGTAAAGGGTGGGCTATTTAAAAGTTTAAATTTGAAAATACAATAAAACAGAAACGCCAACATTCTTTTGTTGTTGTGAAGTACAATTGTTCCGATTAGAAATGATATATTATTTCGTTCATATGGCTGCCGCGGCTGGTCTCACAGTACCTCATTCGATCGGACCAAACTTCGAGAACTTTTTTGAGTATACGGGATCGTATCTCGGCAAAGGCATTACAAATGTTGGCCTTCAAATGCTCAATTGTCTCTGGTTTGTCGGCATAACACTTGTCTTTGATGGCTTCCTACAAAAAATAGTCAAACGGTGTCAAATCGCTGTTTTTTGGCGGTCAGCTGACATCACTATTACGGCTAATTAAACGGACATCAAACGTTTAACGCAATAAATCGATTGTGGCATGATATGTGTGGCAAGTTGTGCCATCCTATTGAAACCAAACATCGTTCACATCAATACCATGAAGAGCGGCATAAGAAAATTGGTTTCATGGTAGAATCCACATTTCTGTTTTCAGTTTTCTGAGCCCTAAATACGGCAATTTTGCTTATTAACGTACCCGTGATGGATGTGAGCTGCATTCGAGAAGATAATTTTTGCGTTTTTTTATTTTTTTTTTATTTTTTTTGCAATTTTCGATCAATTGTCTTTGTTTTGGAAATAAATTTCCGATAAATTCCAAGGTTACTCAAGCGTAAAGTGTTTCATTTCATTAAGTGGAGATAATTTACTGAATTTTGTGACAGAATGGAATGACATGCCAAAGTCGAAATAGATGGGCCAACCAATATAATCGAAGACAACCTACAAGAAACGAGGTGCTTGTCGTAAATAGGCCTTTAACTGATAAATTGTTTTCTTTTTTTTATTGAAAATAATATGATTCATTATTCCATAGTCAATTTACCACTTATCTCACAGCCTTCGTTATTTAATTCCAAGCAATTAAAATCAAGCCAAATACAAAAAGTTTGTAGTACAGCTTTAACTAGGGACACATTTCTGTCGCCTTAGAAAAAATGAATTTCAGAAATTTCATTTAAAGGAATTGAGTTTTTGTCAAATAATTGATTGTTAAGAACTATGAGCTATTCTTCTTCTTCTTCGGTTCCTGAGTAGCAAAAATATTTTTAGAATTAATTTCAGACAGTTAAGAGACATAAAATTGTTGCCACATAACGTTCTATACTATTTCAACACATAACTGGATTGTTGATAATGATGTTGGCCGTTGCGAAAAACAAAAAAAAAAAAAAAAAAAAAAATTAAAAACATATTTATTAGTGTGTAATTGTAAATGTGTCTTGCTAAGTGTCTATTTGCGTATGCCTTTGTGTATGTGTGTGTAAAAGAGAGTAGTAGTAGTAGTAGTAGTAGCAGTAGTAGGTTTTGTTTTATTGACTATAGAAAAAGTGGTAGTGAAATAACATGTTTGTGGCTTTTAGTTTCAAGTTAAAGGCACGTCAACATGCTTATAATTGTAACATTATTTTGTAAGTGTGTGTGTGTGTCTGTGAGTGAGATTTCATGTTTCTGTACATAATTGAGTGTGTGTATGTGATTATTTAAAAAATGTTTGTAGATGTTGCCTGCCGCACATACAGTTGTTTGTTGGCTGTTGAAATATATGGTTGATCTCTGTGGCTTTATGAGGCTGGTTTTGGTTTTCATGTTGCTGTCGTTATTATTGCTGTTGTTGTTGCCATCATGTTGATAATAACGATAATAATGTTTCTGCCAGTTATACTATAGGCTGTCTCGTACCAATAATACTCACTCTCTGTTTCTCTCTTTCTACTTGCATTGCTTACAGCCAGCACATGGACAAACGGCTTGCATATCAATGCAACAATTATTGTTATGGGAAAACAAAAATTGTGTGTAGTTTTTTTTCTTTCATTTTTCTTGTATCTACAATTGTTGCATGCTTAGTTGTTTTTTGTTTTTTCATTTTGTTTTATTGCCGTTGTTGCTAAATGGATTTTTGGTTTAGGCATCTCAATATCCAGTATTCAATAGAGAGTTTCATTGTTAAAATACAAAAAACAAAAAAAAAAAAGCAAAACCCACGAATATTTTTGGGTTTTGTGGATTGTAGTTCTTTGAGTTTGGGTATGATTTTCAAATTTTTAAAACAGTTTAGTTATGCATATAAGAGTAGAGAAAATCAAGCTGGTTGCCACATTTTTAGACTGTTAGGCAATGGTTAGTTAAAGTTATGAAACAATGGCAAATCTTAACACAAGCAAAGAACAAATGGTTTGAATGCTTTATTTATTTATTTTTTTATTTATTTTTTTTTTTTTGTAGGAAGACAATAATTGTGTGAATGAGAAAAATTTTTTTTTTTTAAATTACGTTCAGACGTGAAAAATGTTTGGTAAAAATAATTGTGTTTATAATATAGGGTCCGCATCTAACGTTTTTCTTCAACTAGTGCTTATTTCGGGAATGGTAACACTTAGCTCATGTCTGATTTGACAGATAATTAATTTTATCCTTCCGCTGAACGAATATGGTTGTGTATACGCTTGAACAACGATGGGAAATATTGCGACATTACTTTGAAAATCATGGCAATGTTGCAGAATGTGTGCGATGTGTTCAGATGAAGCTCATTTTGATCTTGGCGGATATGTAAACAAGCAAAATTGTCACATTTGGGGCACAGAAAACCCGCACGCATACATTGAAAAGCCGATACACCCAAGACGAGTCACCGTTTGGTGCGGATTTGGGTCCAGAGGCATAATTGAGCCATTTTTCTTCGAAAATGAGCAAGGAGTGGCCGTTACAGTCAATGGAAGGAGAATACTGGCAACATTTGGTTTCAACAAGAAGGCGCTACGTGCCACACAGCTGAAGCTACACTCTCTGATGCCGTTTGGCCACCTCAGAGCTGCGAATTCACACCGTTGGACTATAATTTGTGGGGTGCCGTCAGTGTAAGTGTTACGCCAACAAGCCAGAGACAATTGACGCTTTAAGGACAATATTCGTTAAGCCATTGGTGAAATACAGCTGCACACAATCGATAATATGCTTAAAAATTGGACCGATCGTGTAGGCTACTGCATGGCCAGCCGAGGCAGCCATTTGAATGAAATTGTTTTCCATTATTAACCGGAAGGATTGTACTTGCAAATAAAAAAGAAATTTGAGAAAATATTCAGGAGTTTCTTTTTATAGCATTTAAAAAAAAATTTTTTTATTTGGCGAACCTCATGAGAACGGCCTCAAATTGATGTACTAAGGAAGGGCTTTCGGTGAATTCCCCAGATAGTTATATTAAATGTTATCAGAGGCGATTTATGCTCCAGATTTTCAATTAACGATATATCCTTTAACATACCACTTCGAATATCACGTTATCACTTTCCATTACATTTTTAAGAGCCATTAATCCTGCTGCTGATCCACTTAGAAGAATGTGAAATGAATTCAACAGATATTATAAATTTATTGATTATTCGTTTTGTAATTGTTTATCTTAATTCACAATTTATCATTCTGTGTTTAATATAATTTGCTACTTTAACTACAATTATAAATTTTTTATTTTTAGTCTTATTTCATGTGTTATTTTCAATGCCTGTCCGCAACCGCCCCTAGTCTGTACTTTCTGCATCCTTTTTCCAGCTCCATTAGAATAGCACCTGTCCTAGTCCTTTGGACAGTAAGAATTGCCACATCTGACTCCTCTGGCTTGACATTTTCCTTTGGATTTTTTAAGACCTTCGCATAACTGTAGCCTTCAATAGGTTTCACGATAATAGCATCAGATCAGCCGTTTTAGTCGTTTTCTTCCTCCGTTTGCAGCTTTTTCCTTCTCGGAGGGCCTTTCCCCATCGGCCTCTTTCCGTAGTACATCGATGCCGGCCTTAGCACTCTGTTTGACATTCCTCTTAGTCTTCCTTTGTAGCTTCATTGGCCTTGTCGTTTGAGCTGGGCTTGTTGCTACTCTCTTCTGAGCAACCGTTGATATAACATCACCAACTTTCTTCGCAGTATTCACTGTACCAGCCAAGTCTCTACTCCTCGCCTTCTCAGTCTCGGCGTTCTTCCAGTTCCTACGGTAATCATCCATTATGTCGACTAGCTCCTCAAGCTCAGATATTCCCTTCTGGACATCCATGTTTATATTCTTCTGCCTATTCATAGCTTGTCTAATCCTCCGAAGTACATTCCGAAAATTCTCCATAGTCTCCTCCTCAGATAACCTCATCTTGAAAATATATTGCTGACGAGGCGAGCTATAAATGAGCTCTCCATTCAATTCCGCTTCCGAGATACATGCTGAAATAAATAAATAAAATAATTTGTATCCGCGCTTTAAATTAACTTTTTTATGATCCTTAAACAATAAAGTTTTCTGCTCTTAATGACGTTAAAATTCAATTAATTTTTCTCAAATTCTACGGTCAGTGTAACGAGGTAATTTGAAAATTTCATACAATGAAGATACACTCAAATATATATAAAGTCTTAAGTCTAATTTTACTTAAGTAAAAGTAAGTTTTTGCTCTAAGTTAAAGCTGTTTAAAGGACATACATACATACTTTTAAAGCATTTATCATTTAAAGAGTAACTTTTTGTTTTACAAGTTGTTATCTTTGCCTTTATTTTCAAACTTTTCCATTTAAAGTTATGTACAAACATAAACTGCCCCCCATCTTCTTTCATTACCATAAATTTTAAGAAGTATTTTTTGTTTTATTGATTCTTTTTCTTGTGATTTATGACAATATGTTTAAAGCTAAACCATTTTAAATATTTATTGAAAACGTTTTTTAAATTTTTAGCATAAATACAAAACAAATCCTCATCACTCGTCCTTTCTTATATTGCCGTTAGGGAACACACATATTTCTAAGCAAATAAACGAGAATAAAAAATGGTTTTTAAAACAGCAGTAGCTGGGGGTTTTTGGCATATGGCAATAATTTATGATTTATGACTAGAACATTTAACTTTTAACATAAAGAACAATTACTACTCAAAGATATATTATATTTTATAGAAATTATTCTTTTGTAAAAAAGAAAAAAAAAAATAGAAAAACTGCTCTCATAGAAAATCATTATAAAAATCATATGAATACATGAACATTGTATTCATTATCTAAAAAGAGCAAAAAATGTTGTCTATTATAGAGGAAACTCGTAAAAGTATGGAATATCTTTTTTACAAATTCTTAATAAAACATGACAATTGTGTAGTAAAAAAATAAAAAAGAACAAATTTATTTGAAAAATAATATAAAAAGTCACTGTAAATCGTCAATCACAAACAAATGAAATTAAAAATTCTAAAGCGTGTTTTTTATAGAGGTATAGAACTTTAAGTTGGCATTACTTTTTAAGATGGCGACCGATTTAACAGCTCTCAATCGACTTATTCTCAGTTTGGTTTGGCAATTCATCACGAATAGACTCACGCCTGAACAATGCTTGCAAACAGTGCAATTTTATTTCAAAAATAATGGTTCTGTGCGGAAAACGTATCGCGTATTACGTTCATTTTTTCGTCGACAAAATCGTCCATCAGAGAAGTTAATTCGATTAACCATGGAACGTTCTCGCACCTCGTTTACTCTTATTGATAACTCGTATCCACAGAGACGCTGCACGGTGCGTACAGAAGAAGCAATTGCTGCTGTAGAGCGTATCATTGAGGAACACCCGAATGAGTCCATCCGCCATCGAGCACAGGAATTGGATCTGTGTCCATCCACTTTATGGAAGATTTTGCGGAAGGATCTTGGTTTGCGTGCTTACAAAATCCAACTCGTGCAAGAATTGAAGCCAAACGATCATCAAGTAAGGCGTAGATTCGTCGAATAGGCCCAAAACAAGATCACCGTTGTTCCCGATTTTCATAATCGAATTTTGTTTAGCGATGAAGCGCACTTCTGGTTGAATGGCTACGTCAACAAACAAAACTGCCGAATTTGTATTGAAGGTAATCCTCAAGTGTATGTGGAAACACCGTTACATCCAGAAAAATTGACTGTTTGGTGCGCTTTATGGGCTGGTGGAATCATTGGTCCGTACTTTTTCGAAAACGATGGTGGCCAGAACGTTACAATCAATGGTGATCGGTATAGAGCCATGATTACTAACTTTTTCATAACTGAATGGAATAACCATGATGTCCGGGAGATGTGCCAGCTCGTGCCAGAACAGATTTATTGAAAGACACGTTTGGTGACCGCCTAATTTCACGTTTTGAACCTGTGAATTGACCTTCAATATCTTTCGATTTAACACCGCTAGACTACTTTCTGTGGGGCTATGTAAAGTCATTGGTCTATGCGGTAAAGCCACAAACGCTTGACCATGGAAGACAACATTCGCCGTGTTATTGCCGATATAGGGCCACATATGTTGGAAAAAGTCATCGAAAATTGGACGTCCAGTTTGGACTACATCCGCGCCAGCCGTGGTGGTCATATGCCAGAAATCATATTTAAAATATAATGCCACCAGATTATCTTTCGGATAAATAAAATTCATGTCAATCGAATAATCCATCGTTGTTTTATTGCAATTTAAAATTCTATACTTCTATAAAAAACACCCGTTTTAAATTGAACCGCCATTATCTAGAAAAAAACTTCAATTTATGGAAACTTCAACTTTGGGAATTCAATTTAAAAACGCTTTTAATACCAATTCATTTTTAGTTACCATTAAATTGCGTTAAGCCATTTGTAATTTTGTAAAGGTACTATGTACTCGTATTTATTTACTAAAATACTGGGTAATTTTTGACTTGACATTTGCTTTGAGCAAAAAGTGATCCTAAATTGTGTACTACTTTGTAGAGGCACTTAAGTCTGTAAGTCTTAAACTTCGTCCCCTTCGCTATCTACTATTTCTCCAGAGTGCGGTTCTGTATCGACGACATTATCATCAATAATATCTTCATCAGTTGGAAATTCAGAAGTAATCAATTCATTATCGATATCCAAAAAGACTGGAACAGTACAACCTATAGAGTCTATTTCATTCAAATATAGCCAGGCTTCATAGTTACCTTTTAAAATATTTTCTTTATCGTTAACATCATTGAATAATATCAAATGTTTGGCATCTTCTTCGTCCCACACTTAATATTGTCCAAATCCACACTTTGTACAGTAGTCTGAAATCAACTGACTAGTGACATCAATATCCTAAGCTCTTGATAAACGGTAAATGCATTCTGCAAATCGAACTAGAGGTCCTTTTAAAATTCTGTTTCGAAACCGAGCTTTCAAACATCAAATTATTCCCTGGTCAAGAAGTTGTAGTTTTGATGTCATATTTTTTGTGGAGAATACCAGTTTAATAGCGCGTATGTCAGGCAATTATCTACAAAGAAAATTGCTTATCTAATTTCACCATCCATTCTTCAAAAATTTAGCTTGCAATTCAAGCCCGTTTGTTACTTTTATAATCGACGGGTAACGAAGTTTCTTTCATTTTCCTATCAATAAAATTTAAAATTTTCTATTCCATTCATATGTGCTGCCAACATTACTATCACACCTCTCCTTTCTATATTTTTCTCTATAACGTCTTTCATTTCTGAATGTTAGTGTCTCATCTGCTTTGAAAATGTCACCTTCATTTTACTTTTCCAACAAAGGAGGTAAAACATTGGTTTTCTATTTCTGGCAGTATTCCTCGGAAACATTATTGCTTTCACCACAAGCTTTTTTGTAACAAACACCATGTCTAAAAGACAACAAATAGCATACATGACTACTTAAGATGTACTTTGTTTCCCTCACATTGTCTTTGCATAACTTATCTCATTTAATTTTGTTCAGCCAACCTTAAAGCCATCCACGTTTAGTTTCTTTGCATAGTCCGTGGCTTTGCCCTTTAATAATCCTCCAGATATCGGCATATTGCGATCTCTTGTTGCCGTAAACCACTTAAATAGAGCTTCTTTCATGATATCGTATCTTGGTTTTTTTATTCTCTTGCTTTTTATCATTTGATATTTCAAATTCAATATAATCTAACCATTTTTCTTCCTTGATCCACTGCCTATTTCTTTTATTAATTTAAACTTTTCTTCAACTGCTAAACTGTTACCTTTCGCTGTCATTCTGTTTTATTATAATATTGTTTGTTCTTTCTTTTTAATTCGCTCAAAGAAATTTGTACGTAAACACATGCATTTTATTTAGGGACTTTACCGAAATATAAACAAAATAGTACTGCCTTATGTATGTAAGTGAGTATATCAACTAACTTCGAGATTTTCTTTATAATTTATGATGGAATGCTTTGTTTATACAGGCTCATCCTGTGCTACAAACATACAAATTTACATCTGCATATCATCATTGTTAATATTATCATTGTTAATACCACTATTAAGCACATACAAGTTAGCATAGCAACTAACTGCACGATATTCTCTTCATAATGATAGAATTATTTATTAAAACAAGCTGACACTTAAAGCTATGATGCTGTGCTACGAACACGCATACCTACGACTACATATCATCATTTTTAATATCACCATTAAGCACAAAAAAGTTAGCATAGCAACTAACTGCACAAGATCCTCATTATAATGAGGAAACAGTAAAGCATTCAACCAAGGCGAATTCAATAAGGTAAAGTTGCCATTACAACATCTAATATTTTAACAAGAACAACATGCGTTTTGTTGCTTCTTAGCGCGACTAATGAATGTCAAAATAACTGACATAAAAAAAATATGTTTTTGTGTATTGACATTCATTTTCACTTTATTTATTGAGGAAATATTTCTTAAAGTGAATTTATGAAATATAAAGAAATAACACGAAAAGAAAACAAATTCCAAAAAAAGATGATAAGATTCAAATTATTTTGGGTTCCCATGCCGCTTTAATATTTCTGCACAGAAAAATACCAATCGGAGCTTTTAGTCGTGAAGCTTTTCTTGCTATGCTGAAAGGTATAGATTTTGCATTGGTTATTTTGAGTCACATCGTAATGTTTACCATGGATACGTTAATTAAGTGACGAAAAGGTTACCCACGGTTTGGCTGGGAGACTTATTTTTTTTTTTTTGTTTTGTTTAAGACCAGCACTCAGCGTTAACCCCTACTCATGCAGTGCATTGTGCTGGTACTAGGAAAAAAGGTTGTGGAAAGGAGGATAGAGTGAGTAGTGTTTATGGATCTTCGATTTGAATTTGCTCATGTCGTACGTGGCAGGCACGACATTCGCAGGAAGATTGTTCCACAAACGAACAGTGCAACCAAAGAACGAATTCTCCCTATAATGCGTTGTGCGATTCACTGGATAATCAACAACAAAGGCATGCGCTCTACGAGAAGTGCGAGTATTACGTAAGAATATATGATTACTAGAAATTAGTTTCCTAAATTCGTCAGAACACATTCCGTTATAGTACCGATAGAACAATGAAACACACGTCATATTGCGACGATGCTCTAAAGAATCGATAGAGTTGGCTACCCTACCTTCATTTATAAGAAATTTCGCCCTCTCCTGTACGCGGTCGAGAAGCTTTGACTTTTAAGCATCGGTTCATATCTGAGAGTTGTATTGCAATTTCAGTCGGATATAGGTCTGGTAAATATTAAGGAGATCAGATGGAGTGAAATAATTCTTACACCGTCTTAAAAAGCCGAGGCACTTAAAAGCCTCTTTCGGCAATTGAAATATATGCTAATTCCAACGAACGTCACAGTGAATTCTCATGCTCAGAACATCAAGAGCATCTTATTCCTCAATATCTACATTACCCATAGATACAGATGACAACACACCACCACGTCTGTGTGTCAGAAAGCACCATTGGTTAAAGTCGACCCTGTTTGCGCAACTCCACTCAGAGATTTTCGCTAGGTCGCTTGTAAGTGTGTCGTTCATATTCTGCCTTTTCGCCCCAATCTCCAAAAGGCTCGGCCTACGATCAAACGAATATGAGTGACAAATGTTGCTATCACCTGCAAAAGAGTAGATAGGATTAGAAGTGAGAAAAAGAAAGTTGTTAAGAAATATTAGAAAAAAAGTTGGAGAAAAGAAAGAAATTTCCTGCATTGGTGAGTCTTTGGTTGAACGCAAAGGTGGACAAACTAGTAGTGTTGTTGCATTTTAAATGTAACATTTTAATTATAATACATATATCGTGGTGGGCATTAGGCTGGTACATTACATGTACGCTGCAAAGGATCTATTTTATCTAGGCATTTGATTTGAATTGAGGAGACCCTTTAAATAAAGGAATCTTTTTTGCTAGTTGTGTGATACTTTTACTTGTCCAATGAACTTCAATATCAACCAATACGGTGTGCACCATCTTTTTATAGCAAAATATTGTTACGACAATAAGGTTGCGCCCCACAGCGTTTAATACATCGCTAAAATAAATAAACAAAAGCAGGAAGAACAACTATACGTGCTATTTACAAATAACCAAATCTACAACAACAACCATTAACAGAGACAAAGTAAATAAAAATAAGACGGCAACAACAATAATTAACTAGCAAAGAAAACAAGTAACAATAAACAACCAACAACAAATACTAAGAGCTGAAAGAGGTAGATGTTTCATACGCATGGCTACAAAGGAACTAAAAAGAAATTAAAAGAGAGAAATGGAATCTACCTGAAATATCGAGAGGTTCGAGAGCTTTCGGTGTGTTGTTTACTCAGCCATATAAAAAGCACATCGATGCGAACAGCATCGATTTTGTGTCGTAAACTCAGCGAGTGAAGTTGAAGTAAAGTCAACTCAGCGAATGTGTTATTGGTGGGAAGAGAGTTCATAAGGAGTAAACTCGTGAAGCTAGTAGTGAAGTAAAAAACCAGTTTAGTTGGAGCTAACTCAGTAAAAAGAGTTAAGTGTGGATAGCCTCTGGTTGAAAAGTTGTGACCGAACCGAAGTTATAAATACGATCGGGTTGGAAGATCTTTAGGAAGAAAGATCTGTCGAGTAATTGTTGTTGTTATCAAAGCTGTAAGCAGACAGAGCAGTTAAGAATAAAAATTGTTATTGTCTTTAAAAAGGTTACAGCCAGTGGTGCAAATAACTGTGTTGAATAAAGGATTTTTTATTGAAGCCAAACACAAAATTTATTTTATTTTAACTACAATCTACGAACACGTTTTAAAAAAGGTAAAAACGCAACAATATTTGTTTATTTATTTATTAATGTATAGAATGTGCCCTTGAAAAGCTTACGATGGAGAATTCTTGAAGAAAATCTTATAACTTAGTTTTTTGCTAAGTCTATAGCTTTTTAGCGGTTTTGTAACCTTTATTATGAAAAATATTCGTCTGCAGTTATTGAGTGTTACTAGTCCAATATGGTGACCATTTATTATTTTATTCATAGTAATTTTCTTCAATTTCTAAAAGATATACAAACTGAAAGGCTCATATACTTCTTATATATAATGAGAACGCTGCCATAACTGAAGAACTGAGAGACCAAAAGACACATAAAGTTCCAAAAAAAAAAGAACATTTGAAAAAGGAAGTAGAGATAGATTGGTTACACCGCGTGAAAACTGGATGATGATATAATTTGATACCGTCTTCTGCTCCTATGGCCCTCTGTAGTATTCGACTGTCTTTTCGAACTAAAGGCCACGGTGGAGATGATACTGTTGAATGTCATCAAGACATCAATATTTTTATTGGCAGCCCTCGACATCGATCGTAACAACCTGAATCTTGGTCGAGCTGTGCGGGAAGGGTGGCATGTATAAGACGTATGTGTGTTATTCTGCTTTAGGTTTCTCGACATTGGGGTAGTGCGGGAAACAAAGTGCCGATATGATGGATCGAGAGCGGACTTCTTCATCCCACTTTCAATATGCTGTGTCTATAGCTGTCGATTCTGAGAAAGACTGCACGTTCATGAGATAAATGTGAACGATTTTGGGGAAAGCTTGGCCATATTACGATAGACGAAAGACCAGTACTAACTTACGGATTCTGAAAAGTGGGATGTAGGGATGCAACATCGTTGACAAAGACATGTTTTTAAAATAAACATCGATGCTGATAAACATCGTTAATAAAACCAATACATCAATGTCCTTTATCTGATGTATCATTTACTATTATTTAATCTATATTTTCTAAAATGCCGTTAAACGAAAGGCGAATACAATACCAAGGTTTTTATGTATATGCGGTTTTTGTAGGTCCATTCGATCGTGAGTTATTGGCGTTAGATTGAACCCCTTTGTATTGCATAAGTTTTACTTGAAAACGAAATTTGTTACAGCATTTAATCTGTGAGTTAGAAAATATTTTTAAAACTGTGTATATAAAAATGCGTCAGTAGAAAGCTTTCATTTGGTGTGTGGGCGGTGTCACGCCCATATAAAATTTGTATTTATATATCTATATCTCTGAAACGGTAATAGTAAGAGCCCCTCAATTTGGTGCAAATAACTTTGTGGTCAATACAAATCATCAGTCAAATATTTGGCCGAATTAGATTAGTGGGAGTATCATTTCCCATACAAAGTAAATATTGATTTTTATATATCCTTGGTACAGTAATAGTGGAATGCTCTGAATTTGATTTAAATAACTCGAAATTGAATAAGTGGGTGTGGAATCTCGCATACAAAATTAATATTAATTTTTCTATAGGGTCCGCCATCTAACGTTTTTTTTTAACTAGTGTTTATTTCGTGAATGGTAACACTTAGCTCATGTCTGATTTGACAGATAATTAGTTTTATCATTCCGCTGAACGAATACGGTTGTGTATGCGCTTGAACAGTGCTGGGAAATATTAAGACATTACTTTGAAAATCATAGTAATGTTGCAGAATGTGTGCGATAGGTTCATATGAAGCTCATTTTGATCTTTGCGGGTATGCAAACAAGCAAAATTGTCTCATTTGGGGCACAGAAAACCCGCACGCATACATTGAAAAGCTGATACACCCAAGACGGGTCACTGTTTGGTGCGGATTTTGGTCTAGAGGCATAATTGGGCCATTTTTCTTCGAAAATAAGCAAGGAGTGGCCGTTACAGTCAATGGCGATCGTTATCGGGCCATGTTGAATGAATTTTTGTTCACAAAAATTAAAGAGGAGGATATTAGCAACATTTAGTTTCAACAGGACGGCGCTACGTGCCACACAGCCGAAGCTACACTCGATGATTTGCGCCCTGTTTTTGAAGATCGCATTATCAGCCGCATAGCTGATGTCGTTTGCCCACCTCGGAGCTAGACTATTATTTGACACCGTTGGACTATTATTTGTGGGCTGCCGTCAAAGATTAGTGTTACGCTAACAAGCCAGAGACAATTGACGCTTTAAAGGACAATATTCGTAAAGCCATTGGTGAAATACAGCTGCACGCAATCGATAATGTGCTTAAAAATTGGACCGATCGTGTAGGCTACTGCATGGCCAGCCGAGGCAGCCATTTGAATGAAATTATTTTCCATTATTAACGGGAAGGATTGTACTTTCAAATAAAAAAATAAATTGAGAAAATATTCAGTAGTTTTTTCTTTATTGCAATTTAAAAAAAAAAAATTGTGTTTGGCTGACCCTTTAGAAGTTCTACTGTATTTTGCCAAAAATACAAGTAACATACCGAACATTGTATATTGTATTGTATATGGAAAAATTTTTAATTTTTTTATATAAAAAAAAAATTCGAACAAAATTCCAATGAATTATTTCATTGTATATATAAAGGCTGACTTGACTGATCTACTTTTCTTTAAATTTTTCGAGTAAAAAACTATTTCTTTGTACTCCATGTAGGTTTTCTCTCCTGTGCGTATTAGATTGATAGTTCTGTTTTTGGCTGACCATCGATAGTTTTTTTTTCACTATCAAAATCCAAGTCAAATTCCAAGAGTAAGCACGGAGGCCATTAAATGTATTCAAGGACATATTTGCAAACATTTTTTTGACGCAGGTTGTTAGCCGTCGGAAAATTTTTATAGTTACACACGGACACAGTTAACCAGTTTATTAAATACCTATTTTTTAAACTCAAATAAAGTATGAATTGTAACTAGAATACGTTCGTATATACGATTTTGCATTTGACCCAAACAAATTATTATCTTGATCGAAAAGTTCTCGAAATAACCCCAGTGTGGCCGGAAGAACCTACGCTGGCTACGTAGCTATAGCGCTAAGATTTAGCGGGAATATCAACAATAGATGTTCCGGCAACGGGGGGATATTCCGGAAACTTTTTGATCAAGGTAGTAATCTTCGTTTTGTCAGACCATAGAATGTTGTTCTAACTATTATGGTGCAGGTGTTGCTTCCGTTTCTGAGAAATGATACATTTCGCGACTCTTACCACAAGTCTAGCTTCCATAAGCTTTTTTACTTATCGTGCGATTTGATACAGGAAAAAAGTTCATTTTTGAGGCTTTTTGATGACTTGAAGAGATTAATCTTTGAAGTACGAATTAAAAGTTGACAGTTGTTCTACGCTTTCATCCCATAGTCTCTGCAGTTTTCTTTTACTGGATCTTATTAATTACTGTAGTTTTGAAGCACTTCATGGTCTAACCAATTTTTGCTATATACAAGGATTACTCTTTCAACAAATAACTTCAATACATTAAATTTTATGATATACTGGACATAAATAAAGTGTCCCTATTATTTGTTCAACACTGTATATTTATTATTAAATGCCTTTCACTTAAATGCTAATATTGTTGCCACTAGTAGCACTTAAAAGAATCCGATAGTATCGATACTTTTGTGCAAACTAACGAAGCTATCGAGTAGGCCATCTATCGATAGTTTTGAAGGTCCAGTGCGTAAAAGTGCGAAAAAGGGTTGCATAACAGATCTTGTTTTATATTTTTTCATCCTTAACTAATTAAACACTATAAGCAGGGTTGGCAAAAATAAAATAAAAAACTATGGTAAGAGAACTACGTATTTAATATTTTTACATAATCGAACGTAAAAGCGCTATATATGATTTAGATTTAAGAGCGCTATAGACGTATGTAATCCAATAGATGGAATATTTTGAATACATATCCGTAGCGTATCTTCTGGCCCATAAGCATTTCAAGCATCAAGCAGAGAGCACCTCGAATCGTGACACCTTCGACAGCAAGGATTTTCGTCACTGATGACGGAATGCGTCGCAGAGTCTATTGATTTTACGAAGGGTGGTCGGACACCATCATTGTTCTTGTCTAAAACCACTATACCATCGGTGTAGAACTTCTAAGCGAAAAACTAATTCAATTCAGTTTTGAGGGCATCTACGGACTTGACATCATTAAGAGTCTTCTCAAAAGACCGAATAATATGTCTATCTAAAGGTGCAAGTTTCCTGCTTTATAGTTGATGTAATGAGACTTCCCAGCCAAGCTGTTTCAGTTTCTGCTGGGTCATCGAAAATGTGTGTGGTTTGCTGTTGTCATGATGGTACACAACATATTTTCTGTTTTTCAGTTTTAGACATTATAATTGAATTGTTTGCGTCAATCTCTTTAATTCTTTAGTAAACAAATTGGAGATCAGAATTAGTCATTTAACCAGGTTCTAATCTCACCAGATACATACCATTAAAAATCTTTGTATCAATCTTGGCTTTGGCAATCATAATGCCATACCCGTGGATCTGCGCTTCGGCAGGAGTTTCTGGGTTAAATCTCAGGATCGAAATTCTTGGTCTAATAGGGAGAGAGAAGCTGCGAATGCATTGGGAACAAAGATTCTGTGACATTTCTGTGGCATTTCTTACGGTCAATTGTAGAATCACAGCATATTTGAAGAGGATGGCAATCACGGTTGTGTATATTTGTAGATTATGCTCGCAGCTAACAGACATATTATGTAAATAGAAAAGTTTAAGGAGACATGGGGTCTTATTGGAAAACATATCCACCATTCAGATCAGCTAGTGTATATTAGAAAAGCCACAGATCTGCTAAACAAACTGCATACCGGAAAGGGCATAATAACCTTTGAGCTGAAAAGTCCTGAGCCTAAAACAGCGATGGCGCCAGTTTTATTGCATTCAGCTCTTCCCATAATATTTAATTAATCAATTTGTGAGTTCTTCTGCTAAGAGTGACGCTACTTTTGTTATTTTCAAATCAATCAATAAAAAGAAAATCTGCTTTAGTGTTCAAGCGAAACAATGGCTTGGAAAGTATTATGGCAACTTCGCTCCATTAGAAACAACAATAAAACGTTGATTTGCTGTCTTTAGATGTGGTCGTAGTATGCGCCGATATTTTGGACGTCGTTTGTAACTGATCCAAAAGTGAGCCTGCTTGAGTTAGCTGACGTTGTGAAGATATCAAAAGAACGTGTTGGCTTTATATTGCATAATCATTTGACAAAGCTCTGTTAAAAGTGGGTTCCACATTTGCTTACTGTTGACCAAAAACAGGAACGTGTTGATGATTCTGACATACTGGAACAACTACATGAACTGAACTTCGAATTGCTCTCACATCCACTGTATTCGCTTCTAACGATTACTGGTTGTTCACGGACCTCAAAAAATTGCTTATCGCAGAAGTTGAGGTTAATTTTGAGACAAAAGATAAGTCGTTCCACAAAAATGGTATTGAAATGCTAAAACGGCGATGGAATAATGGCATTGCTCTTGATGGAGATAACGTTAATTAATAATGCTGATCTTGAACAAAAAAAAGTGTTTTGTTTGTTAGGCCTGGGACCATGTGTTAGATCATAAGGGTAGCAACGTCCTGCAAGAGTTCCTGGTCAGAAAGAGAACAATTTTAAATAAATAAAATTAGAAAGAAAAAAATGTTTTCTTAATTTTTGTTTTTTTATTATAAAATTCCGTTCGTGAAAACCATGAGCCTAAAGAAGAAACTACGCCACATCACTGCCTTTGGGACTATATAATGTGATTTTGGTCTCTTGCCTTGTGTCAAGGTTGTTAATGTGTTTCCCTGGTAATGCCCTACTGATTTATGTGTTTGAAGGTATTGCCAATTCGACCATCTTTAGGTAACACAATCTTACATGTTCAAAATTAACGGACATTTCCGGAACTTTCCAAATTGTAGGCAGTTAGGTATATAAGGAGGCTGCTTTGCTTACGTCGATATAGTTATCATTTTGCAGTCGTAAAGTAAAGTCGTGTTTAGGCGTTAATAAAAGTGTTTTGTAAATGTACTGTATTAAGATAAAGTGTATTTTATTTTGACGCAATTAAAAAGAACTCAAAGGTTAAAATGTAACCATATTATTCTGCAAAAAAAGATAGTTGCTATCGCTAAAAGTATGCTACTTAAAACAAGTTTACCACTACAACAATATATACTTTATATTGAACTGTAGCGTCTAAAAGTATGCAATGGTCGTTCTTATTTACATTTTTTGTTTATATTGTTTGCAAAATAAACCTGCAACTTACTGCAGTATTGGTTGTTAAAAGAGCAAAACTTTTATTTTTTCTGCGTTTTTAATGCAAAAGAAAACTTACAAAGTAATTCACTTATTATTATTGCTTTAATAACTTAACAAATGCTGTGGAAAATCAATGCAGAAATACAATGTTTTTATTTAAAAAAATAATAATAATGAAAATAACAAATACAAAATATTTTTACTTCAAAATGTTTTTTTCACTTTTTATGATTTTATTTTATTTTTTTATAATTTATTATATATTCTTAGCTTAAGTTGTTGTTATCATACTGAAAAATTTTTATTTAAATCTTAAAATCCATACAAAAGAAAAGAAACAGATAAGGCTGTTCAGGACGCACAGAAAAAAAAAAAATGAAAAACAAGTGCTGCACTTAAGCATACTAAAGCGCCAAAGTGCACTTAAACAGCAGCAAGGAAAAATACAAAAGTGGAGAGAAAAAGAGAATCCGATATAAATAAAGGAAGGAACTTGTACAAGCAGAGAATTGAAAGGAAAGGTAAAAAAGAAAAAGAAAATTGTTTTATAGAAAAATCAAAAGAAAAACCGCAATGAACGTTGAATAAACTTAAATATCTATTCAAAAGAAAGTAGCTTGGCAGACAAAAAAGAATTTAAATTACACTCCTTAAGAAAATGTAGCAAAATTTTTTTGGTAATTTTCGTTTTAAATATCGCTGGGTATTAAGCAACTAAAATAATAATAAACGTTTATTTCGTTCTAACAAAACGTTCTTTTGGATTTAAAAAAACGGTAACTACCTTTGTTTAATATTCTCTATTTGCTTATGCTCAAATAAACTCTGGCATCTTAAAAAGAATAGACGAAAATTAATTAAATTTTTTTGTTCACTTTTTATTCTTCTTTTTCACTCACAACTGCCTTCGGTAGCCAGACATAGTTTTTAAAAAAATTTCTGGAACAAAAACTACACTTGGTAGCGTATGCAACACTTAACTACAATAACAAAACAAATAACAACAGCAACAATAAGGAAGTCAAAGTAAACAGAAAAACATGTTAAAATGTTTTGAAGGCAACTTTGATTGAAAGGAAAACAAATAAGAAATTGGTCTAATTAAGCTTTACGGATACCGTACAGCTCGAAAAATAAAGGTTCCGCCATCTAACGTTTTTTTTCAACTAGTGCTTATTTCGTGAATGGTAACACTTAGCTCATATCTGATTTGACAGATAATTAGTTTTATCCTACCGCTGAACGAATATGGTTGTGTATACGCTTGAACAACGCTGGGAATCTGAGCATGGCGATCGACTTACAGAAGATGCCGATTTTGCCAAAAAAAAAAATCATCTTTTCAGATGAAGCTCATTTTGATCTTGGCGGGTATGTAAAAAAGCAAAATTGTCGGGCACAGAAAACCCGCACGCATACATTGAAAAGCCGATACACCCAAGACGAGTCACTGTTTGCTGCGGATTTTCATTTCATTTTCGAATATGAGCAAGGAGTGGCCGTTACAATCAATGGCGATCGTTATCGGGCCACGTTGAACGAATTTTTGTTAACAAGAATTAAAGAGGAGGATATTAGCAACATTTGGTTTCAACAGGACGGCGCTACGTGACACACAGCCGAAGCCACACCCGATGTCTGGCGCCCTGTTTTGATGATCGTATTATCAGCCGCAGAGCTGATGTCGTTGGCCACATCGGAGCTGTCAATTGACACCGTTGGACTATTATTTGTTGGGTGCCGTCAGAGATAAGTTTTACTCCAACAAGCCAGAGACAATTGACGTTTTAAAAGACAATATTCGTGAAGCTATTGGTGAAGCCTATATATATTGTACCCTTCGAAGTAATCCCCATCCACTGCAACGCACTAATGCCAGCGCTTGCTTTAATTCTCGAAGCATTTTTTATATTCGGTTTTCGGTATGTTCATTAGTGTCTCCTGCGGCTTTACCATTATTTGCTCTCGGCTGTTGAAACGCATACCCCGTAATGGTTTTAACTCGATTGAACATAAAGAAGTCACAGGGTGCCAAATGAAATAAATTCGTTGGCTGTTGGATGGTATTTGTTGCATTTTTCGTTACAAAATTTCGAATAATAATGGCCCTGTGCGACGGTGCGTTATCATGTTGCAAAACCCACGAGTTTTCTGTCTGCAATGCTGGTATCTTTCGGAGAATTGCTTCACGCAAGCGCCTCATAACGCCCAAATAATATTCTTCGTTTACTGTCTGGCCTTCTGGCAAAAATTTATGATGCACTACACCGCTGTAATCCATGAAAACCGTCAGCGTTGTGTTCTTTTTTAATTGAAAACGACATCGTTTTTTTTGGTCTCGGCTCATTTGGTAAACGCCATTCACTTGCCTGATGCTAAGATTGCATGTCGTGCACAATAGCCACGGTTCGTTCAATGGTTCTAGCAATAATCCTTCTGATGAATGTGAAAATGGATTACACCTCGCAAATCATGTCATTTGCGACCACAGCCCGGTCTTTTTTTTGTTTGAAATTAAGTTTTTTTGGCACGAACTTTCCTGCTACACAACGGAAACCCAAATCATTAACGAAAATGCTTTGGACGGATCCATAGGCAATGTTCATGTTCTCCGCAGTCTCTCTTATGATAAATTTGCGATTATTGACGAACATTTCTTATACTCTATCAATGTTGTCGTCGGTTTTCGATGTCGATGGTCTACCACTACGTTCATCATCTTCGAGTGGCTTACGACCGCTTTTGAACCGCTTATGCCAACGGAAACCGAACGTTTTTTTTAGAGAATCCTTGCCAAAACACTTTTCCAACATTTCCTACGTTCGCGCACCATAAGCAAATAAGTTTTTTAAGCTAAATTTTGTACAAGTTCGTTTTGCAAGTTTAAATCCATTTCTAAGAATGTAGAAAACTGTAGAGATAGATGTATTCTTACCTAACACAGTTTTTGCAAATGGCATGCATTGGTGGCGTGGTGTAGTGGTTAGAGCGCACGCATAACAACGCAAACGATCCCGGTTCGAGCCCCAGCAGAGGACATGTCGAAGAAAAAATTTAATCAACTTCAACTTCTTTCCAGACAACTCTATCTAAAATTAAAGAGCAAAAAAGCCCCCCTGACCTTTCCCGCATACCTCTGGCGATGATGACAAACATCAGACGAATGATCAGGAAAATCACGCCACCTACCGGGAAAAAATTACAATGCTAAAGTAAAGGTCACCACTAATTAGCAAGGATCTTCACCACTACACAAAAAAAATCATATGGAGGAAGCTACAGCGGATTAATCATCTACTTGGCTTAAAATATCAAATTGATAAAAGAAACTGAAACAAAATAATAGATGCTTTGTGAAAAGCCAATATGCTCCCTGGAGGAGTGACGGAGGACCAAAAATGCTACGGCGCAAAAGATTTTGATGGAATATCATCAATAACAGATATACAACCTAACAAAAAAAAAAAAACAAAAACTTAAGTCGTAACGATGAGACCTCCACACGGTTGTTAACCGGGAACTTTTTCATTAAGCTGGTATGTATATGTACAGTGCCGTTCAAAGAAATAGCACTATTACACAATTTTTCTTCAGAGCAATGGAATTAAATTTCATTAGCTTTTTATTTGCATATTACATATTAAGTGATTTCACACTGAGAATACTTGTTTTTACATAGAAAACTTAACGATTCTTTTTCTATGATCGATTTTTATAAAAACTTTTGCGCAGTAATTAACATAGCACAATGGAGAAAATCTACCCTACTATGGTTTTTGATCTACTGGCGGTTAGAAATATAAACATACCTCGTGTCACAATTATTTCCAGAATGCGTTACAAAGAAAAAGGTAACAGTCTAAGCTAAGGTATGTATATATTTCTTTCAACTTTGCTTACGCCAAGTGAGCCTCTGGGTTTATATTTTACAAAGAATAGGTCGGACACTCCTGCGCTTAATACATTGCTAAAGGGAATAAATAAAAGCCGCAAAAAAAGCAACCATACGTGCTGTTTACAGATAACCAAATCGATAACAACAATGTTAGCACAAATGTAGTAAATAAAGATATACGGCAACAACAAAAACAGACAGAAAAGTAAGAAATAACAGACAATAACAAACAACAACAAAACAAAAAGAGCTAAAAGAAGTAGATGTTTACATTCGCATGGCTTTATAAGAACTAAAAAGAAAATAAAGAAAAGAACTGGACTCTACCTGAAATTTTGAAAAGTTCGAGGGCTTTCGGAGTATTGTTTACTCAGCCATCGGTGCGAACAACAGTCAGTTTATTTGGTGTAAACTCAGCGAACAAGTTTATGTGTGGTAAAGTCAACAAACGACTTATCGGTCTGAACTCAGTGTAAGGAGAGTTTAGTGTGAATAAGCCAGAGCTCGTCAAACACATACATTGTCATTTTGCGTGTATGTGAGTTCTCTCTTACTCAATGCACTTGGAGAAACATAGTAAAAAAGAATAAATAGAAATATATTTTTAGTGTATTGAAGTAAATTTGGTATAAATTTCAGCATTTTTTTTAATGTTTTCCTGTGATATACCTGGAGCAGCATGACAACTTTCGTTGGCAAACTAAAAATTTTGGTTTACCAATTTAAACATTTTGTTGAGTGTTGTTTTGAGAGACTGAAAGTTTGCTGTTGTTATTGTTCAATGTATGAGCACATGTAAAGGTGGGAAAGAGAGTAACAGTTTACGCTGCGTAGAGGTTTTGACAAGCCCTGGTTAAACTCTGGTTGAAAAGGTTGTGAGCGAACTTAAGTTGTAACTACGATTGTGTTGGAAGGTCTTTTGGTGGAAAGATCTGTCGACTAACAATTGTTGTTTGCTGAATTGTAAACTGAGAGTGTAATAAAGAATAAAAAATTTTATTACACATGAAAAGGCTAAAAGCAGTGGTGCACAAAACTGTGTTAAATAAAGACTTATGAATAAAAACCAAACACAATATTTATTTTATTTTAACTGCAATCTACGAACTCATAAATAAACTTTTTTAAAGAGTCAAAACGTCACAATATTTTATATTAGCTGGGGGATTTTCTAATTGTTTATGCGATTATGAACATGACCTCCTAACATATGCAATATGAATGTTGCGTGTATACACGTTGCTTAATCTTAATCTTCCATTGCTTTTGCAAGACTTGCTGAAGGAGAACACCAGCTTAATATCGTACCTATAATGCAAAAAATTTCAATTATTTTTCGTTCCCATTTCCAATTATGAATATCAAATTTCTGCTGATTTTATTTATTTTATTTAAAATTTTACTTCTTTTTTTCTTAGCAGTATCCACTATCTGTCTTAGGTTTTCAGTTTAAAAAATTAAAAAAAAAAACTCATTTTGTACAATCTGACTACCGCTTCCAAGCAATAGTTTAAATAGGAAATATTTAAAACAACGTAATGTTCATACAATTAAGAACAATTTTTTTTTCCAAATTTCCATTCCCCCAGCCAAATGATATGCAGTTCCTTGGGAAATATTTTCACAATTTAAAGTAATTAAATACCAGCAAGAATGTGAAGAGCAGTTGTGAGAAGCTGTATGATTCCCTACTCCAAGATTATTATTATAAAGTTAAAAGACTATTATAAGCCGTGTAAGGGTTTAACAAGAAAAGTATATTAAGAAACAGGTATTTAAACTTGTCAAAACCACTGTTTAGAGAGCTGGTCAAGTGGTTTAGACTCTATTCAGCGCTGCTCCATTCTCCTTCGTTCCTACTGTTATGGAAGAAGAGCATTTGAAGAGAAATCATGCAGCCATCAAAGAATCGTCCTTAGCCACAAAGCTGAGCATACAGGGTCGACTTTAATATGCGCAAAATCTAGTGTTGCTTACTGTTTCACGCAGACGTGGTGGTTTGTTCTCATCTGTGTCTAAGGCTATATAAGTAGTCACTAATCAGATGCTCTTCTTGTTCTTGGCATGAGAATTTACTGTAACCTTCATTGGAACGTTCACATTTTTAGAGTGTCGAAAGAAGCATTTAAGTACCTCGAGTTTTTAAGACAGTGCCAGAATTACTTCACTCCATCTGACATGCTTAATACTTAAAATGTCTATATCCCGCCCAAATTAGTATACATCTTTATGTATGGGCAAGTATATTTTGGGGTCTCTGGGCCGAAAGAGGGGTATGGCTCTTATTAGTGACGTAGAGAAGCCAGCGCTATCGGCTCACTAGAGTATCGTCACAATGTGGCGTGTGTATTATTGTTCTATCGCTGCTATAACGGAATGTGCTCTGATGAAATTAAGGAACTAATTCCCAGTACTCATCTATTCTTAAGTAGTAGACGTATTTCTCGTAGAGCGCATCTCTTTGTAGTTGTAACGCACAACGTATTATAGGGAGGATTCATTCGTTGGTCTCTCTATTGTTTGTATAACAATCTTCCGTGCCACTTACAACATAAGCAAATTTGAATCGCACATCCGACAACCTGTTTTCCCAGTAACAGCACAACGCACTGCATGAGTAGGGGCTATACTCTAAGTGCTGGTTGCAAGAGAGAAAAGAAAAACATCTTTACCTATAAGTCAGGCAATTTTGTGGAAAACTAATCAAAGAGTTCATGAAGCAGGAAAGTATATCGAGTGGGCCATCTATCTGTTTAAAATTGAACCAGAGGTTATTTCTGGTAAAACTTATGTTATTCTCTTCTGTTACAAATTTCAGTAGTTTACGCTTGAGCAACTTTGGGATTTATTGGAAGTTTACTGCTAAGACGGAAATTGGAACATTTCACGCGCCAGTTTACATCGAATTTTTCGAAAAGATCTCAGCAGATGCCTTACAAAGTTCAACTAGTTCAAGAGTTGAATCTGCATGACCATCCGCTTCTCTATCGCTTCGCTGTATGGTCCAACTAGAAATTGCATGATGATGGTGATTTTACCAAAAAAAAGAAAAAAAATATTCTTTTCGGATGAAACGCATTGGTGGGCACTTTAAAAAGCAAAATTATCATATTTGGGTCTCAGAAAATCCAAACGTGGTCTTACAGGAGCCAATGCACCCATTACGAGTGACTGTTTGGTGCGGCTTAGTTAGCCGCCAAGAAGTTGCGATTTGTGTTTGCCGACCAACCAGAGACAATTAAGCATTTGAAGGTCAACATTCGTGATGTCACTTCCGAGATACGACCCCATACACTCGAAGAAATTCTCGAAAATTAGTCCAAACGAATGGGGTACTGTCAGGCCTGCCACAGCAGCTATTTGAATGAAATAATAGTTCATTTCTAACCGAAATAATTGTACTTCACAAAAAAAAAAAAAAAGTTTGGAAAAATTTCAAACCGCTTTTGTTTTATTGCATTTTTAAATTTAAACTTTTAAATGGCCCACCTTATATCTCCTCACTGGCCAGAGACTCATTTTTTAATCTCCCCCTCACCGAAAAGAAGCTTAAGTATTATTATAGAGCCTATTAAGAAAACACCTTTACCTCTAGGAGAAAGGGAAAGAAAAAGCTTGGACGATAATCTACGTTTATAATCACGTCACAACTGTACCTTCATTTTGGCATCAGACGCAATTCTACGCTGCTTAGCTATAGGCATCAAGAAGATTATTTGCAGCCAAGACTGGGCTTGTTGGCTTTGAAAAGATTGTTCTGATATTCCGCTAGGATCAAGGTAAGGTAAGACCAAACGCTGGAGGTGACGTGGTGTAGTGGTTAGGGCACACGTATAACAACACATGCGACTCAGGTTTGAGCTCCAGCAGAGGCCATGATGAAGAAAAATTTAATTGTGGTTTCTAATGGTTTATAAAAATGCTTCAACTTCCCATCTAAAATTGTGGCATCAACTTCATCTAAAAAAAGCGTCCTTGACCCCTCAGCTTACCTCTGGCGATGATGACAAACATCAGAAAAATGATCAGGAAAACACGCCACCTACTGGGAAAAAATTACAGTGCTAAAGTAAAGATCACCACCAATTAGCTAGGATCTTCACCACTACACACAATCATATGGAGGAAGCTACAGTGGATAAATCATCTACTTAGGTCTAACGATCAAATTGTTTAAATAAACTGAAAGAAAGCAATGGATGCTTTGTGGAAAACTAATAAGTTCTCTAGAGGAGTGACGGAGAAAAAAAATACCAAAAGCTGTATAAAGGATAACAACTATCTATAAGCTGGTTATAGCCATATTGAAACATGTAGTATTGCATTGGGTTGGGTACCTTGAACAAGAGAGTTGTAAAGGTAATTAAATTGACGCCGAGCCTTTTTTTGGACTTACAAAAAAGGGAAGAGCATAATTCACTATTCACTGGCATGATTACACCAGCCCTAATTCGTATTAAAGTAACCTTTAAAGGTCATTGCAACCTGAGGTACCGATTGAATTAAATTAATCTCTCCGAGACCTAGTGATACTGATAGCGTGGAGATCTGCACTAATTCCAAGCTATAAATAGTGCTTAGAAGCCTTGAGAGCCTTATAAGAACGTTTAAATGTAAAGCAGCGTTCGGCAAACTAATATTAATGCCTTTTACAGTTGTGGTAGTAATTGAGAGTCTCTCACTGAGGCTACTTTGCTTTGTGTTTTCCACTTATTTGCTCTTTACTTCTCGTTGCTTATTTTTTATTTATTTTTTGCCTATGCTTGTGACTTCGTACGTCTGAAAACAGAAGAGAAGAGCAGCTCTTTGCCGACATCTGATATAATAGATCTTCTTCGATCGAGATGCTCTCTGGCCTTGAAAAATATCAATAATAATTTGTGTGACTACTGCATAATAACAATTAAGATGTTAACTTTTTCCTTCTTGATAAGTGTTTTAAATGCCATCCCAATCACAAAGTACCATCACTATGCTACAGGATACATATTTTAAATACAAAACGCAACGCAGCATTACTAGCAAATGAAAATTAACAACGAAAACGAAACAAAGCGAAATCAACCAGGAATTATTCAATTTAAACAACGTTTGCTACAAGAAACAACAGCAAGGAAAGAAGGCAACAGAACAACAGAAAAATTGTAAATGCGGTCATATAGTGTGGCACTACCAAAAATGTCTCTCTCGTGCATAAAAAGTTTATCATTATAAATGAACTTAAAATGAACTCTAGCTGTGCATACGACTGGTGGAGTTAAATATAAATTTAATTGTTATTTTGACTTAAAATGAAAAAAAAAAAATAATAATAAAAAATAATTTAACTTTATATGTATGTATAGAAAATGAAACTTAAATGGTTTTAACTTTTTTTTAAATAAAAAAAATGTTGTTTTCATTTTAAAACAATTTTTCAACAATTAAATCTGACAGTATCAGCAGTGTGGAAGCGCATTTGGGTAAATGCCTGCCATTTTATTGAATTTTTTTTAATAAGAGTTTTTTAAATGAAGCAAAAAATATATTTTTCCTTTTTTAAGCAGCGAAATAGCAACGTTAAAGGATAGAAATATATTAGAGGATATTTATAATAAATCTGCTTTGATTTTTTTAATGTTTTTTAAAACAAAATATGATCTTCTGGCTGTTTTATCTTAATATTCATATATATGAACAAGCCAACTGTCCACTTATTTAAAATTTTTTATCTTTAGACTCATATAACTTCATATCTTTTTTTAGGTGGTTTTTGCTGCTCAGTTTTATGCAGTAGTTTTGCTCATATTTTATTTCCTGTATGCCTCTTATATTCAACTCAAATCACTATAATTTACTTGTTATTCTATTATATATTTTTGTCATTACTTTTGTCATACTAACATTTATCATATTTTAGATGTCAGTCATAGTTTATAGAATTTTTCTTAAAAAAAAAACAAACAAACAAACAATAAGAAAGTTACAAAGCCTACACTGATAAAAAAAACCTTCATAACGATGATATATTTTGATATCAATACTACCCGTATGATATTCACAAGTGCCTTTCTTTTTGACTTCGAAACTTTTCATCATTGTGATGTCAGCCTTAACATCACTTGGCTTTCAATCGGATGAAACATCGGCACTACAGAAGTGACTTATTGGAGTCAATTCAATAAAAAATGTCATCATTGTGGCAACTCAGTAATACCGGAGTAGGGCATCATCGGGCTGAATTTAATGACAAACTGTCATCAAGGCAATGACTCACTTACATCAGAGATATTATGAACTGGCTCCAATTTACTGACAAATGACACAATAATATTCATTTAGTAACCAAATGTGATCAATCATATCTAGCTTTCTCAGAAATCGCACTATGAGAGTGGTTATAGATGAGATGTCATCCGATGAGTTCAGGATAAATTTCTAATATTTTTTAACGCCTTTCTTTTTCTTACTGCTAATCCTATATACTACTTTGTAGATGATCGTAGGCCGAGCCTTTTGTAGATTGGGGTGAAAAGGCGGAATATGTGTAATGAACGATTTATATTTTTTAATTTAGTAATAAATGCACGAATTTTTATTTATTTATTTATTAATATTATTTCTGAGTGTGTTTTACAAGAGTTTGTTTTATTTCCTTATGGGCTGCTCTCGTTTTTAAATGTTTCACAACATCTGTTTATAAACATTTGGAGAGAAATCATCTGGTTAAATGATTATTACAATTGTGTAAAAAACTTGATAGTGATGAGACTAATATTTATAATTAGTTATGGAGAATTATATGTAATTATAGTAGAGAAAACAGAGTAGAATTTTTAAATCGATAGGTATCGATTTCTTACTCTTACATTATTTTTTATTTTTGTAGAAATTAATATTATTTGTAACAGACGGTTGTGATGGGACTTACGGGAAAAGTGGGTGTATATTATCCCGTATCATTATTAGAGTGTCAATAACTTTTTATAATTTTCCTTAATTTTTTATATCGCGTAGCTTACCTTCTTGGCAAAGCCACGCTTAACTCCCTTTTTCCTGAAGATTTCGTACGTGAACACGTTTTAATATAACTGGAAAATATATTTAGTCTATACTTAGATAATTAATTCCTTAATAAAGAACGTGGAAAGTTACCTTTCAGCATTTGCTTGTGAAGAGAAAAAGCTAAATATATAGCGTTTTAGCAATAAATACAATTAAATTCAACATAAAAATTCTTATTAGATTATAAAGTGGTTGTTCTTTGTGCGTTGCCTTTGTGGTTAATATCCCCTCGGGATACACATTTGATTTAAAGAATTATCCAGCTAGAAACTGTGGCTTCTCAAGGTACATAGCACTCAGAGCATTCTGCTATGTACTTCGTATTCCTTTTCCTAGGACGAGACTTCGTTACTGAGAGGTTAATTTTGTAAAACCACGGTATACCAATTTGAAAGCTACAATTCGAGAATTTATCACCGGGACAGATAATGTGTTTGGAAATGTCCCGTAGCTTCCGTACATCTAATCCGATTTTAAATCAATATCTATGGGAATACATTCAACTGGTAATAGAACTCGATTAACTTAAAGTTTCGTCACCAGCAACAAAAGATATCAAAACCAACCCTAATGGACCGACATCACTACTAAAATGTTTCCATATTAACATAACCTCTAATAATATCTGTATAACATAAAGAAAGAACGATTTAAGATATACCATATAGCAGAATCCAATTTTAAGAAGAAGAAGTAGCAGTAAAAGTAAAATAGAAATATGAGGAGTTGGAATGGAGCTTAAAATCTAGAAAAAGAAACACTAACATTTTGAAGAAAAGAAAAAGTGTAACAGTGAGGTCACAATCATCTATATAGTATACATATATTTCAATCTCGATCTAATTTAATATTTACATCATCTTTAAATCAACCAGAGCAGTTCGCAGTGAGGTCTTATCGTGATCCACAAATGGTTGGTAAGTTTTAACGAGAATTTAGTATCAAAAAAATGAAATTTAATTTTAAATATTCTATACTAAAATAAAGAAGTAACAATTGTAAGTAGTTATGACGTCATTGTCGAAAAAGAATGTTTTTATTTTTTTTAGCTATTCCTTCGTTATTTTGCTCATCTATATTTGTTAGTTTTGTGATTAAGAATAACGCCGTTTCCAATCATGTCTGCACTGAACCATTTTTAACAATTTTAATCAATTTTTTTTTTTTGTGTTACTATAGTTGATATTAGTTTGTTTATATTTTTGTTGCTAATATTGTTTATACTGAATTGTTTAAATTTGCTTAATTTGCTTTTTGTTATTATTGTAATTAGTTAAATTAGAATGTGATAGGTTTAAACTTTAGCTTTGCTGTACTGAGTATTATATTTATAAAACTGGAAAACAATATGAAATGAAATATAAATTTTGAAAAAAATAGATTATTAATTAAAATAGTTTTATTTATGGATTGATAGAGCGTTAGATTTATCGAGTTTGGATTCCGAGATTAAAAGATATAATTGTGCTTTTCGGATATAGGTGGGTGAGGGCAAGGATGCACAGATCTCATAACATCTAGAAGATCAATAGGCAAAGTTGTAACCATAACCAATCTCATACCTAATCATAGTAGGAGCTTATTTGTGTTAGATACTATGGTTATTTGACACTAATTAACGCTAGGGAGTCTACAAATAATTGTAATGGAACTGTAGTGGAGTGAAAAGGCTACCACGTCTTCTCGCGTTTTTCTATTCACTTTTAGTTTAGATCCTCTAAAACAGATGTACATTTATGTATATTACAATATTATAATTACATTACATATGAACGACTTACTTTCAAATGACCTCGAAAATCTATAAGTGGGGTCGCGCGAACAGGGTCGACTTTAATGCGCGCAAGACACAATGTTGTTTTCTAACACACAGACCTGGTGGTTTATTTTTATCTGTATCTATGGTTAACGTAGATATTGATGTTTTGGGCATGAGAATTCACTGTGAGGTTCGTTGAAACGAGCACATATTTCGAGTATAGAAAGAAGCATCCAAATGCCTCGGTTTTTTAAGACGGTGTAAGACTCGCTTCACTCCATCTGATCTCCTTAATTTATACAAGACCTTTGTCCGACCCAAATTGGAATACAACTCTCATGTATGGGCTGGTGCTTCAAGGTCTATCGTACAGGTGAGGGCAAAGGTTCTTATTAATGACGGTGGGGTAGCCAACTTTATCGATTCATTAGAGCATCGTCGCCATGTGTGGTGTATTTTATTGTTCTATTGGTACTATGACGGAATGTGTTCTAACGAACAAAATCCTGGTAATCATATATTTTTACTCGTATTTCTCGTAGAGCGCATGCCTTTGCAGTTGATCGTCAAGTGAATCGCTCAAAGCATTATAAGGAGAATTCGATCTTTGGTGGCACGTTCGTTTGTGAAATAGTCTTCCTGTGAACGTCTTCCCCACCACTTACAACATGAGCAAATATAAATTGAACGTCATCCTTCCACCTACCTATTTTCCTAGTACCAGTACAATGCACTGTACGAGTAGGAGTTATCCTCTGAGTGCTAGTCTCAAGAAAAAAAAGTAAAAATATATGATTCTTAAGATTGAGATGGAAAGTTAAATTTGTCCTTCTTTAATAAAAATGTTTGTTAAAATTATATATTCTTTGTACTTTAAAACCATTGTTTTCTTTATATAGGATCCACCAAATAATTTTTTTCTTTTTTTTTTGAAAATGCAATGAAAAAAACTACTGAATATTTTCTCAAATTTCTTTTTTTATTTGAAAGTACAATCCTTCCGGTTAATAATCGAAAATAATTTCATTTAAATGGCTGCCTCGGTCCAATTTTTAACCACATTATCGATTGTGTACAGCTGTATTTCACCAATGGCTTCACGAATATTGTCCTTTAAAGCGTCAGTTGTCTCTGGCTTGCTGGCGTAACGCTTATCTCTGACGGCACACCACAACTAACAGTCCAACGGTGTCAAATCGCAGCTCCGAAGTGGCTAAACGACATCAGCTCTGCGGCTGATAATGCGATCTTCAAAAACAGGGCGCAAAACTTCGAGTGTGTGGCACGTAGCGCCGTCCTGTTGAAACCAAATGTTGCTAATATCCTCCTCTTCAATTTTTGTGATTAAAAATTCGTTCAACATGGCCCGATAATGATCGCCATTGACTGTAACGGCCATTCCTTGCTTATTTTCGAAGAAAAATGGCCCAATTTTGCCTCTGGACCAAAATCCGTACAAAACAATGACTCGTCTTGGGAGTATCGGCTTTTGAATGTTTGCGTGCGAGGTTTCTGTGCCCTAAATGCGACAATTTTGCTTGTTCACATACTTGCCAAGATCAAACTGAGCTGCATCTGAAAAGATGATTTTTGATTCTACAATATTACCATGATTTTCAAGGTATTATCGCAATATTTCGCAGCGTTGTTCAAGCGTATACACAACCATATTCGTTCAGCGGTAGGGTAAAGCTTATTATCTGTCAAATCAGACATGAGCTAAGTGTTACCATTCATGAAATAAGCAGTAGTAGAATAAAAAGGTTAGATCGCGGACCCTTTAGTTAAGGTGTTTATTATTCGAAGAATAAGAGATAATGTTAGTTCTGGATTGTGTTGAATGTGTTCGGATGTTCGGATATATTTTTTATATTCTAATTTAATAATATTTTAATGTCCGAATCCGACATGAAAACAACAGATTTCTATAGTCTCACCCATCATAGGCTTAAAAAATAATGAAAGTTATGTCTATATGAGTTAGTATTTCGCGCTTTTATTGTAATGTAAATAATATGAAAATCAAAGAATTTTCTTACCACAGAATATATTTTTAGTATATTTCTTACAAAGGGGTAAACGTACCTGAAAAGAAAAAAAAAGATGTTTTTTGTATTAACAAATGGAATTGAAAGTAATAATAAAAGTCGTTGAAACTAAGGCCATTATTCTTGAACATACTCATTCATGAATACTTATAAATCATTAAATACGAGGCTTATTCAGTACTTTTGTTAATTTTTTAAATTTTCTCTAAATAAAATATTGTTACAAAAATAAGGTTGGGCACCCCAGCATTTACTACAAACCTAAAATAAATAAACGAAAGCTGCAAGAAACACTATACGTGCTGTTTAAAAATAAACAAATCTACAGCAACAATCATTAGTAGAGATAAAGTAAATAAAAATAACACGGCAACAACAATAATTAAGCAGCAAAGGAAACAAGTCACAGACAATAAACAAGCAACAACAAATACTAAGAGCTGAAAGAGGCAGATGTTCACATACGCATGGCTACAAAAGAACTAACAAGAAATTAAAAGAAAGAAATGAAATCTACCTGAAATATCGAGACGTTCGAGAGCTTTCGATGTGTTGTTTACTCAGCCATATAAAAAGCACATCGAAGTGAACAGCAGGCAGTTTATGTGCCGTATACTCAGCGAGTACAATTGAAGTAAAGTTAACTCAGCGAATATGTTATTGGTGTGAAGAGAGTTCATAAGGATTAAACTCGTGAAGTGAATCGTGAAGTAAAAAACCAGTTTAGTTGGAGCTAACTCAGTAAAGAGAGTTAAGTGTGGATAACCTCTGGTTGAAAAGGTTGTGGTCGAACCTAAGTTATAACTACGATCGGGTTGGAAGATCTTTAGGAAGAAAGAGAAAGAAAAGAGTAAATGTTGTTGTTTACAAAGTTGTAAACAGACAGAGCAATTAAGAATAGAAATTGTTATTGCCCGTAAAAAGATTACAAGCAGTGGTGCACATTACTGTGTTGAAACACAAAATTTATTTTATTTTACAATTATTCTACAATCTACGAACTCATAAAAACACGTTTTTAAAAAGTTAAAAACGTAACAGTATTTCTTTGTTTATTTATTAATGTATAGAATGTGCCCTTAAAAAGCTTACGATGGAGCAGTCTTGAAGACAATCTTATAACTTAGTTTTTTGCTAAGTCTATAGCTATTTAACGGTTTTGTAACCTTTATTATTAAAAATGTTCGTCTGCAGTTATTGACTGTTACTAGTCCAATATTGCGACCGTTTATTATTTTATTCATAGAAATTTTCTTCAATTTCTAAAAGTCATACAAATTGAAAGGCTTATATAATTCTTATATTTAATGATTTTGTGGTAAGAACGGTGCCATAATTGAAGAACTGAGAGACCACAACCCAGAAAATTTATATTTCTTTTTGACTTTTTCTTAAGACATAAGACACATAAAGTTCCAATAATAAAGAGCATTTGAAAAAGGAAGTAGAGATAGATTGGTTACACGGTAGGAAAACTGGATGATGATATAATTTGATACCGTCTTCTGATTCTATAGCAATCCGTAGCATTCGACTGTCTTCCGAACTGAAGACCACGGTGGAGATAATACTGTTGTATGTCATCAAGGACATCAATATTTTTATTGGCAGCCCTTGACATCAATCGTAACAACCTGAATGTTGGTCGAGCTGTGCGGGAAGGGTGGCGTGCATAAGATGTATGTGTGTTACTCTGAGGGAAATCAAAGTGGCCGATATGATGGATTGAGAGCGGACTACTTCATCCCACTTTCAATATGCTGTGTCAATAGATGTCGTCTCTGAGAAAGACTGCACGTTCATGAGATAAATGTGAAAGACTTCGAGGAAAGCTTGGCCATATTACGATAGACGAAAGAACGATACTAACTGACCGATTTTAAAAAGTGGGGTGTAGGGATGCTGAAAAACATCATTAATAAAACCAATATAACAATATTCTTCAATATTCAAATGCGACAATTTTGCTTGTTTACATACCCGCCAAGATCAAAATGTGCTTCATTTGAGATTTCAAGAGATATTTTTTTTGGCAAAATCGGCATCACACATTCTGCAACATTACCATGATCTTCAGGGTAATATCGCAATATTTCCCAGCGTTGCTCAAGCGTATACACAACCGTAGTCGTTCAGCGGAAGGATAAAACTAAGTAATGGTAAAGTTGATACGATCGTCCTTTCGTTTTATAAGTTTATCATACTGTGCACCCTTTTTAATATTGGTTTTCAATATACTCGTCTATCATTATAAATTTTTATAATTAAGAGTAAATACTTGAACTTGCAATATTATTTTTATTATTTTACAATTATATGGCAAAAGAAAGAATAAGTAAAATTATGTGAAATTAATTTCAAATTCCGAAATTTTTCCTGACTTCTATCTGTGTTTCTGTTAAAATATAACTCTGATTAAATGAATGATGAGAGCCATACGTCTGTCAAATTTCTATTCGTATTTTTTGACATTTCATTATATCTTGTTTTCACAATGTTATACTTTTTCATTTTATTTGAGTTTTTAACAAGTGGAATAGTGAAAAACTAGCTTAAGCAGACAAAATTTTGCATCGTTAAACATGTAGTCGACTAACAAAAAATAGGTTAGGTTAGGGGCTGCCAGGCATACGTCCAGCACACTTAGGCCTTATAAAGCCCATTGCGATACCCATAAACTTTCTCTGACAGCCCAGTCAGTTATCCGAGCAGTTCGCATCCTCAATAAATTTGCTAATCAACCGTACAGGAGTCTCTAGTAGAAAAATCTGTATCTAAGCCCCGCCAACGCTGGACATTCCAAGAGCATATGTTCCGTAGTCGCCTTTACCACCTCTAAACAGCACACCTACACAAAATAGAGTCAGCCTAAGGGCATGTCTCCCCACTAAGCCTTGACCCGTAAGTGCTCCTATCACCGCAGATATTCTGCCTCTCGGCAAGTCCAGCAGTTGCTCTGACCACGCCCCTCCAACAACCAATCAAAGGACATCTATTCCGAATATGAATACCTGGAAAAAGTCGGTGGAGGTTGACATGGGTAGTATCCGATTCTTTACGGACGAGTCAATGTTAGATGGTGGAGTAGGTTATGGCGTCCATTCTCCTGATCTAAATGTAATGGGTCTTACAGGCTGCCGGACCATCGCAGTGTTCTTCAGGCAAAGGTGTCCGCTATCTGTGTGGTTGCTGAACTACTGAGAGATAGTGCCACGACGATCCGAAACGTTTGCATTTGTACGGAAAGTCAGTCTGCTATTTAATCAGTAGTGGTTATGTATACTAAGTCGGTTAGGAAATATCACGATTTAGTGAGGGTGATGTCTGCCGTCCATGACAATTGGCCGATGGTGTATTTAATGAGAGGTGAAGACGAGCTCCTAACTTGTAGACAGGCTACTACTCTCTGGCCGAGGGTTAACAAGTGGAGGACTCATTAAAGATAATATCGCTAAACTTCATCGTTCTTAATTATGGTGACATTTAGTGACGTTGTCATACATAACTGCTCTTACTTGTGTCACTGTCACAAGCGCTCACCAATAAAAATTTTCTTATATGATAATCTCATTTAAATTTTTACTTGATATTGATTTTGTAATAATGATTCATCAATGAAAATATTATAGTGACAATGTCGCTCAAATACGCCAGAGCGTAGTTAAAGTAAACGACGCAAAAATGTTTTTTAAATAAACTTGAGAGTACAAAGAGCGATGTTGATGTTTACACTGATGTTTAGAAGACATCGAAACATCGTTTACCTCCCTAATGGAGTCTGGTCTTTAGAAAAATATGGCATTATACCGAGATAATTTGTAACCTTTTACCACCTTGATCAAAAAGTACAAGTTTATTCATCCAAGTCAATATTGCCCCTTCAAATTAGTCCCCATCGACACTAACACACTTATGCCATCGCTTGATCTAAGCATTTTTTATAATCGGTTTTCGGTATGTTTATTAGTGCTTCCTGCCATTTTTCCATTATTTTCTTTCGGCAGCTGAAACGCGTTCCCCGTAATGGTTTTTTAACTCGTTTGAAGAGAAAGAAGTCACAGGGAGCCAAATCAGGTGAATTCGGTGGTTATTGGATGGTATTTGTTGCATTTTTTGTCAAAAGATTGGGAATGATGACGGCACTGTGCGACGGTACGTTATCATGGTGCAAAATCCATGAGTTTCCTGTCCACAATTTTGGTCTCTTTCGGCGAATTGCTTAACGCAAACGCCTCATAACGCTTAGATAATATTTTTTGTTTATTGTGTGTCCTTTTGGCAAAAATTCATGATGAACTGCACCGTTGTAATCTCTGAAAACCGTGGGCATTGCCTTCTTTTTTGACTGAAAACGATGTGTTTTTTTTGTCTGGGATCATTTGGTAAACACCATCACTTGGCTGATACCTGGATTGCGTGTAGTACTCATAAACCCACCCTGGTGTGCAGTAATTTATATATTTATTTTGATGAATGTGGGCTCGAATTCAGCTTCGCAAATCACTTCTTCTGCGACCGCAGGACGATCTCTTTTTTGCTTGAAATTGAGGTCTTTTGACACCAACTTTGCTGCTACATGACGCAAACGCAATTCATTAACCAAAATGCCTTGGACGGATCCATTTTCAATGTTTATGTCCTCCGCTATCTCTCTGTTGATTAAATTGCGATTATTGACCGATATTTCTTGTAGTTTATCAATGTTTTCGACGGTTTTCGATGTCAATGGTCTGCCACTGCGTTCACAATCCACTTTTGCACCGCTCATGACACTGCTAAACTATCGTTTTCTTTAGAGAATCGTTGCCGAAACACTTTTACACATTTCCAATGTTCCCGCATCATTAAATCAGTTTTTTACTCAAAATTAAACACAAGTTCGTTATTGAAAAGTTTAAATTCATTTCTAAAATTGTAAAAACTCGCTCACACACATAGATATAGACGTACTCTTGGCTACATAGCTTTTGTAAATGTCAAGCTATAATGCTAAGATTTGGTGCGAATATCAACAACAGGTGTATCAATTTAACAAACAAAAAAAAAAAACAGCATAAATCGGAATTATGGGACCGTCATACAAGTGTTATTCCGGGAACTTTTTGATCAAGGTGGTATGTAGAAACTATTAAGAGGACGACAATTAGGACGGTGGCTTATCTGCTGAATGCTCAGGACTATGAAGTTCAAAGCATAAAAATCTGGACGCCCCAAACTAAAGTGTAGGGGAGGCGTGCCCCCAAATATATGTATGCAAAAATTTATACAGTCAAAATACAAATCAGCTTTTATATAAAGATTTTGGCGCAACACCAACTGGGTAATGATGGTTGTTTATAATTTAGAACGACAACTTTTTTTTTGGCTTAAATGTAATGCTAATAATGATATTACTTGTGATATGATAATAAATTTCTTTTTACTCACACCCTATATATACTTTATAATTCATTTCATTCTTTGTGTGATTAAATATAAAGAAATAAATAAAACTGTTACTTAAAATGTCTAATTTCTTTATTTCTTTTCAAAGACATACAAAGCTAAAAACCCCACAATTTGTTTTTTGTTGCAAGAGACTTTGGCCAGACTGATTTACAATGATTTACTTTTTATTTTGCTCATATCTAATGCAAACAAAATGAAACAGAAACACAGAAATACATAAGTGAAGATAAAAAATCCATAAAATGTTAAGTGAACTCATTAAAATAAATTTGATAAAAAGAAAAAACATATATTTGATATATGGCTGTAAAGCACATTTGCATGGGTAAGCAAAACGACAGATACTCGTAGGTACACACAGCAAAAAATTATTGTAAAATGAATTAATACAAGGTTGATTCAACAATTTTTTGATAATGATTTTGCTTCATTATCGTTTCAGGTTGAATCAACATGATTTTACAACAAAACACAGTTAACACTAAAAAGTCATGTTAAAGTAATATTACAGTTCTAATTAAATCAAAGTAATAATCGTGTTGAAGCGATGTAAGATTCTTATTGAATCAATGTTGCGAAAACTTAAAGTAACAAAAATTACATGTTAAATCGATACGAATTTATTGTTGAATTAACTGTGAAATCGCTTTAAATTATTTTAATGGTCATATTAAAATAATATGAAATTTCACGTTAATTTGAAATGATTTCTACATCCCAGTTTTATTTATTTAATCATTTGTTTATAAAAACGTATAATAAAGGGTCGGCCAAATAAATTATTTTTTTTTTTGAAAATGCTGTAAAAAAAAAAATGATGAAGATTTTTCAAATTTCTTTTTTTTTTGAAAGTACAATCCTTCCGGTTAATAATGGAGAATAATTTCATGCAAATGGCAATTCAGTAGCCTACACGATCGGTCAAATTTTTGAGCACATTATCGATTGTGTGCAGCTGTATTTCACTAAGCGCTTCACGAATATTGTCCTATAAAGCGTCAATTATTTCTGGCTTGTTGGCGTATTGTCGGCGTAACACTTATCTTTTACGGCACTCCACAAATAATAGTCCAACGGTGTCAAATCGCAGCTCCGAGGTGGCCCAGCGACATCAGCTCTGCGGCTTATAATGCGATCTTCGAAAACAGGGCACAAATCATAGAGTGTAGCTTCGGCTGTGTGGCACGTAGCGCCGTCCTGTTGAAATCAAATGTTGCTAATATCCTCCTCTTCAATTTTTGTGAACACAAATTCGTTCAACGTAGCCCGATAACTACCGCCATTGACTGTAACGGCCACTCTTTGCTCATTTTCGTAGAAAAATGGCCCAATTATGCTTCTTGACCAAAATCCGCACCAAACAGTGACTCGTCTTGGGTATAACGGCTTTTCAATGTATGCGTGAGGGTTTTTTGTGCCCCAAATGCGACAATTTTGCTTGTTTACATACCCGCCAAGATCAAGATGAGCTTCAACTGAAAAGATAAACACACATTCTGCAACATTACCATGATTTTCAAAGTAATGTCACAATATTTTCCAGCGTATACACAACCATATTCGTTCAGTGGAAGGATAAAACTAATTATCTGTCAAATCAGACATGAGCTAAGTGTTACTATTCACGAAATATTCACTAGTTGAAAGAGAACGTTAGATGGCGAACCCTTTAGATACAGAAAAAGCTTACAAGTTCCTCGGATCTGGATGCATGTGACCAGGATTTGTTTTGCTATAACGTGGAATGGAGTATGCTGATCTCTGTCCTTAAAAATATTGCGTCGACCATATTTCTCCGAAGAATTATGGAGCAGTAGGTTCTACCTTCCACCTGGACTTAATGGTAAAATCTTTCAAGACCCTAAACCATTATGCAATTTTGAGGACTCCTGCCGGAGACAGTTATGCTTATTCGAACTCTTTACAGTGATGCAAAATTTGGCGTAGCAACTGGTGTTCATCAGGGATGAATTTTATTCCCTCTTCTCTTTAACATCGTTTTTGATATTATCTGTAGCACGTAACGCTAGTCGGCTAAATAGAAAAAAAAGTATTAAATGGGGCTCAATCGACAACTCGAGTACTTTAAATTTGCAGATGACATTTACCTCTTTATCCCACAATCGCCGTCAGATGTCAGCTGAACTTATATCCTTCGAAAGCGGGGCTGCAAAAACGGTCTTAGAACAATTACACATAAGAACATGAAATACATGCACGCTTTGAACTCAAAGAGGTGAATTTATTTAGACATCTTGGTAGTACTCTGACACATAATGGTGGCTGCAGCAATGGTGCAACTTACCGAGTTTGAATGGCCAACCAGTCTTTCGAAAACGTACTAAGATCAGCATATTCAATTCTTGTGTCAAATCGGTTATTTTATGCGCTTGCGAGTCTTGGAATACAACACCGCTCGATATAAACGCCTCTTAGTAATGGTTAACTGCTGCCTACGCATGATTCTCGGAATATTTAGGCTGACCATCATATCCAATCAGGGTTGGCAAAAAGCCGGGTTTTTTTTAAAAAAAAAACCCAACCCACAGGGTTTTATTGATTTTTTACCAAATTTCGTTCCAGTCGATAATATTTTATCTTTTTTTTTTCATCCTTTGTTGCGAAAAATAGTACCGGGTCGATATTATTATTCAGTTTGAACTTAAAATAATGCCAATCAGTAAATTTATTTGACAAATACCTATGCTCCCCTTGTTTCTTCGGTTCCCCTGCTTTGGTTAAATAAATGGGTGAGTGATCGGACCTAAGATCAGAACTATCTTCAATTCTTAGAGTGTTTTTCGATAAGTATCTGGTTACAAAAAAGGCTATTAGATCTGGTACCTTATTAGTGTCAGAAAGCCAATAGCTAGGACAACCTGTAGATAAGATTTCGCATCCTAGTTGATGCTCCACATTATTATACCATATTAATTTTACATTTCATTTTTTATGTGTATATATTCTTACATATATAAAAAAATTTGGCTCGAAAAAAGGTATTAAAACGATCTGAATGAATGAAGAGCTAAACAAACACACACAGAACATTCGCAGACAAAACTCAGTTGACTACAAAAGCAAAAGAGATTAGACATTTAGAGAAAAAAAACAAAAAATAAATAAATAAAAACTAATAAAGAAAAATAAAAAAAACTATTTAAAACCATAAACATATTTAAAAAACCAATTAGAATATACTTAAAACAGATTTCACTCTCTTCCCATGTAGCAGGGGAAAAGATAAGGCAGTAAAACCGGTGGTTTACTGGGCACACACAACACACTTTCAATGAACGAGAAAAATGGTTGAAATGAAGAAAACTAAAAAATAAAATAAAATAAAATAAAATAAAAAAAATATGTACTAATACAACACAAACACATGTAAAACAAATTTCAACTAAAATATAAGTACCACCACATACATACTCACACAACTACATACATACATATATATTTACATACTTTTATTTATACATTTTTACACTTGACACATGTGATATTACCCTCGGGGTCTGAGCAAAACAAAAAATAAAACAAAAAATAAAAAAAACGTTCATATTCAGTTGAGTTTTCTTTTACTCTTGTCTCTCACATCCTCTGTCTTATCGTTTACTTGTATAAAGGTGTGCCTCAGTATGGGTGGTGTACATGTTTTTCTCTTGTTCTTGTTATTTCCTTTTCCTCTTGCAAACAACAAGTGTACTCGCATATGTGTGTATGTACTACCATAGACTGCTTGTAAGTGTCTCACTCTAGATGCATGTAGCGTGTGTGTGTGTGCTTATGTATGTATTTTATATATGAATGAACAATTTTTGTGTTTTTTTTTTGTAAAATTTTATTTAAAATGGCAGTAAAAAAAATAAGAAAAGAACCCAACCAGACACTCGTTGTTTAGTGAAGTGGAAAACGTAAAAAAATGTTTATTGAATGAAAGGAACTTGTTTTAAATTTGAGAAATAAACAAACAAAAAAATTCCAAATAAAATACAAAAGTTGCCTGTAGAAAACTAAAACTGTAGAAATTTAGTGCTCAAACTGCTTAAATAAATAGAAGATTAAGAAGGGTTACGTTAACTAAATTAGAAAATGCAGTATTCGCAACAGTGTAGTAGTTAAAGTGGTCGCATACAAAAAAAGCAGCCAAGTTTCAAAACTCTGCAAGTGCAAAATAATTGCGACTTTGGATTTTAAATGATTAAAAAGCATCATCGTCAGATGTTCTATCAAAGAATCCCTACCCAATCCCACTTTTTATGCGGAGCAGAAACATCAACGATATTAGGTGAGTATGGGGAAAATTTTCGTCACAGTTCCTCTATTTCTCAAAAAGATAACGCAGTAATCCATAATTCCAAGACAATTAAAAATTATTTTTGAATAAAAGCATTAATGTGATGGAATGGTCGGCTAGTTGTCCTGGTTTAAACACCATAGAGAATATTTGGGCCATTCTGCGGCAGGGTGTTTATTATTTTTATTATTATCACATCGATCAGACATTATTGCATGACAATGTGACCTATAGGATCTATTGTCGTGGATATGTCACCTAGTAAGACGCTATGTCTACCTAAACATTTCCCACCTAAAACTAACAAAAAGCCTATTTTCACACAATATGTGTTATGCTGTCTCTGATGCCTGTAAGCACAGTCTACAAACATCCATATTTCTGACAGCCATCTTCTTTAGGTGGCCCGTAAGAAACTGCGTAAGAAGTTTTAAGTCCAGCCTTCCATACTTCAAAACCGCAGAACGAAGCCCAAATTGCGTACTGATCGCCGACCTATTGTAGCGAAGTCCCCTATAAGTATTTTAGTTTTCCAAGCATTTGGCACTTTTCCAATCCCTGATTAGATTAAGGGATGGTGCTGCACAGCAAGGTTCTGATATAGTGTGTTATGCAACCCTTTACATTATATTCCACAGTGTCGAGGTACCAAAAACGACTGGACCTTATTTTCAAGTGAAATTCTTGCAACGTATCGTAGCATATTTGACAAGTTTAGATGCCGTACGATTCAAGACAAATGCCATTAGGCCAGGTAATAATGATATTATCATTGAGCCCACTGTCTAGGTTAAACTCCGCACCATGGCCAGTGTTTATCTACTTACACTGAGTTCTTTCCTTTGTTTTGATTTGTTAAAAACAGGTTTAAAGGAATAAAACCATCTGACCTTTAAAACCAACTATAAGCGTTGTAAGTTACATTTATTTCGCTTAGTGTATAGTAGGTCGATCACCTACTTTGCTGGAAGATAAGAATCATGGCAAAGAAACTGAAAAAAAAGCAAGGATGCCTGGTGGAAGCCATGTGCTAACAATAGTTGCGTGAGAAAAACATGACATATAGGATCGATTCAGTCAATTATTTCCACTTGGTAATTGAACGATAATGTAAGGAACAAGACGTTCTCGTTGGCCTATCTAACGAAGCGAAAACGAAGCGGGCAGTCATGCGGCTCAACTCTTAAGCCCAAGATCTTTTCGCAAAATTCACGTAAACTGGTGCTTGAAATATTCAATTCTTAAGAACGATGACGAGTTGCTGTTGATGGATTATCATACACTCTTTCTGCCACAGCTTGGATATTTTCGAGTGTACGCACTATACGATCATGCTTAAGTCTTCGCGCATCAACTCTGAAACCAGTTTCATGAACTTTAGAAATAAACTTGCTGCTTGCTCGCTGTTGGCTCTTTTCTGCAACCAAATTTTGTACGGCATTTTCGTGTAGTTTCCGACCGATGTCTTTGTTTTGGAAATATATTTCCAATAAATCCCAACGTTGCTCCAGTGTAAAACGATTCATTTCGTTCAGTGGAGATAATATATTAAATTTTGTGACATAATAGAATGACATAAGTATTTTCAGATCCGAAATAACCGCTGGTTCAAAACCGATAGATGGCCCACCCGATACAACTGTTATTTGATGATAAGTTTGTGCTGAATGGAACGTTGTATAATGTACCATACAAACCATACATACATACATGTTATACCGAAGTATCAGGTGGAAACATTGCAACTGTGAATTGCTTTATTGAAGAACTGTAGTCGGAACATCAACTACGACAACTGGTTGAAGTTCGCATAAGTGTTAAGTCGAATAGTGTGGTACTGGTGCCTTGCTTAAAGTTAGCTTAGTATTCGCTACAATTAAGTTCTATTTGAGTTTTTAATTAATTAACTGCAGAAACCTAGAAGGATGTAGGATGGACATCTAAACCAAATTTCTTCAATACCATACCTACCTCATGAGCCAAATAAATTAATTACCCAAATAAATCCAAAATTTCTCATATTGAAAAATAAGCAATTGGAGTTTCTTTTTACGAAAATTAAATAAATTTTGTTTAAATTTATATTTTTTCCCTAGAGTCTCCAGGCAGTGTGTTTTTCTGCAGTTCACAACTGCTGTAGCATATAATAAATCTAATCAAAATCGAAAATTTTCAAATTAATTTTCTATGATTTATGCGAGAATTAAATAAAATAAATTCAGCGTTGCAGCATTTGCTTTATCGAATATTTATTATTGTCCGTAATCACTTTAAATATGACCTTTGAGGGCCATTTATTTTATCTTCCAAACGTATATTGGGTTTTTATTTAAAAAAAATGCTTTAGAAAAAAATTGTTTGGAATTGTTTTAGCCAAATGACATTCTATAATAAATTAGAATTTAATTATAAACGATTTTCAATTGCAAACGTTCAATCTCTAACGGCGAAATTAAGCAAAAAAGGTGCCAAATATTTGAATAATGAATTAAATTACCTGTAGCAGATGCTAAAATTGAAAAAAAATAAATCTTTTTTGGTAAAAAAGTAATGTAAGAAAATTGAATAAGAGCCACTTGATACAGAAATTAAATTATCAGTAGCAAATTGAATGGATAATAGTATGAAATAGAAAATAATTAATTAAAAAATTTTAATAGAAAATGCAGTTCAAATAGGAAATTAAACATTTGATTTGATATAGAAAAAGTGTAGAAACGTATATAGTTAACAAAAATAAATATTTATATACTCTTGAGTAAGGCGGTTTCAACTAAGTTTCTAACTCATAAAAGCGTGAAAATTGCATTGTAATTACCACCAGCAATGTTATCCGCAGCCAAAGAATGCCTTTTAGGCATGCCGCACCTACCGAGAAGCTGTCAAAATATGTAAAATTGATATGAAACAAGTACAAATGCTAAGTTAGGAGCTTGTGAGCTTTCTGTGCTACGGAGATCATTTCTGTGAGAAGTTGTGACACAAATTTAATAAAAAATTGGCCCAAATATAAGAGGCCAACTCTATTGAAGGCCGAATGCTAAGTTAGAAGCTTGCGAGCTGATCTGGTACGTCTTCCCCTGATGCAATCTGCCTATAATTCCCCGCAATGTTTTTTTTTTTTTTTTTTGCTACAGAGCACAATTTTAAGCGGTGAGTTACGACCTGAACTTAACAAAAAATTTATACGCTTTTTTCGCCTACGATCGACTTGCAAAAGATGCCGATTTTGCCAAAAAAAATCATCTTTTCAGATGGAGCTCATTTTGATCTTGGCGGGTATGTAAACAAAAAAATTCGCATTTGGGGCAGAGAAAACCCGCACGCATACATTTAAAAGCCGATACACCCAAGATGAGTCACTGTTTGGTGCGGATTTTGGTCCAGAAGCATAATTGGCCATTTTCCTTCGAAAATGAGCAAGAAGTGGCAGTTACAGCCAATGGCGATCATTATCGGGCCATGTTGGACGAATTTTTGCTTACAAAAATTGAAGAGGAGGTTATTAGCAACATTTGGTTTCAACAGGACGGCGCCACGTGCCACACAGCCGAAGCTACACTCGATGTTTTGCGCCCTGTTTTTGAAGATCGCATTATCAGCCGCATAGCTGATGTCGTTTGGCCACCTCGGAGCTGCGATTTGACACCGTTGGACTATTATTTCTGGGGCGCCGTCAAAGATAAGTGTTACGCCAACAAGCCAGAGACAACTGACGCTTTAAAGGACAATATTCGTGAAGCCATCGGTGAAATACAGCTGCACACAATCGTTAATGTGCTTAAAAATTGGACCGATCGTGTAGGCTACTGCATGGCCAGCCGAGGCAGCCATTTGAATAAAATTATTCAAATGGAAGGATTGTACTTTCAAATAAAAAAAGAAATTTGAGAAAATATTCAGTAGTTTCTTTTATAGCATTTTCAAAAGAAATAAATTTATTTGGCGGACCCTTTATAATATTTTTGATTTCTAAAAATGCACAAAATATAGAAAACAATAAATATTTACCAGTTTTACTTTTTATTCATGAAGCTGCGTATAATAGAAATAAAATAAACCATAATTCCTGAAAATCGATTAGTAAATACATATTTTATGCCCAATAAAGTAAAATGAAAATTTTTGCTGTAATTGTCTGCAATGGCTGTCGTATAAGTGATATTTTTTTTAAATTCATAAATATTATCATACGCTCAGTAGAATTATCTGCAAATTTTAAAAACAGATTCTTGTCGTATTCGATGTCACCTAGGAAAATAGTATATTTAGATACTTTTTTTAATGCGTTTTGTCGCATAGTGCTATATTCGATTGCTTGCCCTCCATATTCAAAAACTTTGCTGAACGAAAATCAATCGTCTTATTAAAACAGATTTTTCTTAGAAAAAAATAAAGGATAAGCTTTTACGATAACATTTGAACGAACAACTTAAACTATTAAGGTATGCCATGTTCAGATGTCAAAGTTTTTTTCTTTATTAGTTCTGTCATTCCCTATACAACCAACAATTCTGGGCTGAATTATATAATACAACATTCTACAAGCTAATCACCTAAATTGTAAGTAATTCAGTTTCAATTACTCTGTGAACTACTAATAAAACAATGTGATTTCTAATATTTATCATGTGTCCAACCTAAATCTCGTATGTTTCTTACAGTTGCGCAGGTTTAAATTACACTATGCAACAAACGGAAAAATTTTCAAAACTAGTTATTTTTACTTTATTGAAAAAAAAATATGTATTTACCAATCGATTTTCATGAATTATGGTTTATTTTATTTCTGTTATATGCAGCTTTATGACTAAAAGTGAAACTGGTAAATATTCGCTACTTTCTATTTTCTGTGAATTCTAAAAATCAAAAATATATTAATTTTTCCGAAAAGATAAAAAAATTATGATCTCCTCCTCAATAACTCCCAAAATACGGGTTATATTAAAAAAATGATATTAGAATGACTTAAAGCTGGTATAATTTGGAATTATTTAATATATGGCTTAACAAAATCGAGTTAGTCACTTCAAAGTTATCATAAGATGTATCAAGCAACCTTCTCAAAAACCTTATATTTAAAAAAAACAAAAAAATTGAAAAAAAACTGATCCATAGAATCTTAATTGCTATAGATTGTTGAAGTAAGGTGATCATAGCGCATCAAAAAAATATAGTGGTTATTGAAGGTATTTTTGCTTGTTGTATAGCGTTATCAGATCACTCAATAAGTCAAAAGAATGACACATAGATGGCGATACTTGAACTTTGTCCATATGTTTTTTATTTAGTACTAACCTTCAAACGATACATGTATAAGTGTGACAGCAAACTGACTATTGATTCGTGAGTTACAGCATTTGGTTGAAGCATCTTTTGTTATAAAAAAAGTGAATTTTGAGTTTTGGCAAAGTCATTGTTTTTCGATTAAAAAAAAGAACAGTGGCAAACAATGGTGTAATAAATATTATCCGAACTCTACTCGATCGAGACAATTAATTGAAAAGTGTTTGGCTGAATTAAAACGTGTTCGTACCAGCACAAATTATATAGGGCGCAGTGGATGCTCAAATGAGTCGGTTGTTTCAGAAAACATCCACAAATTGGTAACGAACGATCGCTAATTGAAGTTGCACCAGCTAGCTGACATTGTAAAGATATCAGATGATAGTGTTTTCTATTTACACAAACATTTTGGTGTGCGAAAGCTTTGTCCAGAGTGAGTGCCGTGTGAGCTCACAAAACGTCTCACAAGTCGATTAGAACGACGACGAAATTGAACGTCCAATTCGTTCAATTTCGTCGTCATTCCAATCGCTTACTCACCCAATATATTCTTCAGATTTAGCCCACAGTAACTTTTTCCTGTTTTCAGGTCTTAATAGAATGCTTGCTGGAAAGAAATTGAAGTCCAACGATGAAGTAATCACTAAAATTAAGGCCTTTTTTGATAAGAAAGAGAAATCGTACTATAAAAGTGGTATCGATAAGTTGGAAAATGGCAATACTCGTTGTATAGCGCTCGAAGGCAATAAGGTTGAATAATAAAATCGAGTTTTGACAAAATTTTTTTATTACTTATCCTATGAACCTATTGAGTGACCTGTTACAATAAAACAAAAATATATATATTTTTAATATTAATGAAACGGGCTTGCTTAGATAGAAGATTTTATGACGTTAATGTTTAAATATAGGCTTGGCATGGTGAAGTGGTCAAAGTGCACACATAACAACACAAAATGCCTCAGGTTCGAGCCCTAGTAGAGGACACACGAAGAAAAATTTAATTGTGGTCGAATGTTTAATAAAGAGGCTCAACTTCCCTTCAGAAAACACCATCTAAAAATAAAGAATAAGCCCCCCTGTCTTGCCACATTCCTCTGGCGATGATGACAAACATCAGACGTATGATCAGGAAAACACGCCACCTACTGGAAAAAAATAACAATGCTGTAGTAAAGATCACCACCAGTTAGCAAGGATCTTTACCACTAGTCAAAATCATATGAAGGAAGCTACAGCGGATTAATCATCTAAGTATTTAGCTTGAAAGATCAAAATTGATTAAAGAAACTGAAACATAGCAATGTATGTTTTCTTGAAAGCCAATATGCTCCCTATAGGAGTGATGTAGAAAAAAATTGTTTCAATATGATTTCGGCCATGCGGCCACAACGGCTGCCACGTATAAGGTGCAATCTGAAACGCCAATTTTCACACAATTTTCGCAGCAATTATGGTCGTATTAACTCATCGAATGTTGATATTAAGGTGTTCAATTGTCTTTAGTATATCGACATAGACAAGTGACTTTACATAGCCACAAAGAACATAATACAATGGTGTTAAATAACACGATCGTGAAGGCCAATTAATAGGACCATTGTATTAATTTACTCTTTGAGTAAATCAATCATATCGCAGCTATGTGCCGTTTTGCTCCGTCCTTTGGAACCACATGTCAGTAAGATTAATGCCAGTTTCTATACTGTTCACAATTGACAGTAACATTCTGACCATCATCGTTTATGAAGGCGTATGGGTGTTAATGAATCCGCCAGCACATAAAACGTACCAAACAGTGATTTTCTGTGGATGTAATGGTGTTTCGACAAAAGCTTGTGGATTATCTGCGAAAATTCTGCTTATTTACGTACCCATTCAACCAAAAGTGGACTTCATCGAAACACATGATTCTGAAGGGAAATTTAATATCAATTTCATCGTCAGCCCTTTCACCGCATTGGCGGCGCATACAGCGGCCGCTTGACTTAAGTTCTTCCACAAGATGAATCTTCAAAGTGTTTAAGCCGAGGCCCTTTCGTAAAATCTTACAAAAACTAGAAAGACACAACTGCAGTTGCTGAGAACGTCGACGAGTTGATTAATTTGGATCTTCTTCAATGCTTCCATTTACAGCGGTTACAACTTCTTCAGTGCACACTGTTTGGTATCTCACGGGTTGCATATTATCAGTAGAAGTAAAAGTGGTCCGAAAGCAATCCATTGTTATTCGCATTAGGCGCTCTAACAGACGATTATGTATGTCATAAAGTAAACGAAATGCACGATAAGTTTCACGAAGATAACCATTATTTTTATAAAAAATTCCAACAATTGGCCAGCGTTGCTCTGGTATAAGTCTTTTCATATTGTAATGCCAAACTAAACAAAAAGAAACGATCAGTTGCTAAAAGGGTTATCAAATAAATCAGTGTTGCCAACTCAAAGATATGAACCTCTAACAAAAACATACGATATTTTTGAAACTGTTTTCCATTTTGAAAAACAGTTTACCAAACTACTAAATAAAAATAATACAAAAAAAGAAAAAACCATTAAAACGAATGACAAAAGTGCAATGTGATCGATAATAATTCAAATGCCAAACAAAGTAATTCGCAATTTTGGTTAAATATGCTTTAGTGTTGCCGACTAATTTACTTTTTTAGGCCGTTTTTGGTTTTTCATTTGTATAACAAGCTACACAGTAAGACCCAAGTCGACAATTTTATGCAAATATTAAAAGATTCCGCAAAGTTTTCATTTTTTTCTATTAAAGAGACAATTTTACCACTTCACTATGCAATTTCTTTCAAAAGGTAAATAAGAGTTTTAAGTTCCTTTTTCTCCATATTTTCTTTTCAACGAAAATCTTACAAATTTTTCTTCCCTTTATTGTCAAAAACTTAAAATATGGATTTACTTCCTTCTATTTGCTTTCTTTACTAGTCCTTACGGTGGCTCTTATAATAACCTTGTTATTTTAACATTTGCATTGAAATTATTTTCCAGACGAGAAAAAGAATACTAATAAAGCCCCGACACTAAAAAGAAAGTAAAGGAAACTGAGTAACTATGTTAAGATTAAGAGCAACGAAAATATTTTGAAAAAAAAGAAGTGAAAGATAAAAACCTGAGTCTCGTTTAATTTTTTGCTTAAAACTACGTGCCTTATTTGGCACTAGCACACAGCTAGTAGAGCTCTAATAATGCTGGTAAATGCTACATGAATTGCATTATACTCGTTCATCATCATCTATTTCCCCCGGGGCTAAATACTTCTTCTCACACTTTGCTGGCATAATACTTATCTTTGTATTTAAAAGACACATGCAAACATACAATGTTATATGCTTATGCACGTTACAACATTATGTATAACATTAGATTACGTGCATTATGTAATTTATGCTTAAGGTAATATACGTTTATATGCATCGTTGTTGTCAAGCTGCTGTTTCTTTTTTGGTTTATTTGTGCAAGAAAAATGTTGCATGCAACATGTGTTAGCGTACAAGATGTTTGTTTTATAGATTTTTCTTCTCTTGCACACTGTTGCTATTTAACCTTCTCTTACCCTTAAGTTTAAGATAAAGAACGGTTCACATTATGCTTATTTTTTTTTAAAGACGAGTCTTTTATTACCTAAAAGCAAAAGAAAATGATAAACAAATAGTACAGAAAAAAGAAAACCCTTTTAAAATGTGACAAATTAATCAATAAAATATTCATAAACGTGTTTAAGTGCAGGTGTTGAAAAGTAGGCAACAGCAGCAACAAAGCCTTAAGGTAGGCAATGATTTTTAAGTTGAATTATTACGTCTACGTTGGGATCATGATCAGCGATATTTAATTATGTATATTGCAGCGAAAGATAAACTAAACAGCTGTAATTATGAAATTAAGTTGTAAATATTTTTAAACCTTTTTTCGGAATACCAGGCGCTTAATCATGAAATAGTTTTAAAAAATAATTTCGTGGTAGAAAAAGTAAAAATAAAGAAATGAAAAAGCTGCTTGTATTGAAACAGAAAAAAACAGTGTTTACATATATCAATGGAATGTTTAGCGCAATATGTCTATCAATTTGTAACCATGAATTAAGTTCACCAGGCATAAAGAAGCAGATATGCTTGACCATAGATCCGCTTATATGATTTAAATGAAGTTGTTAAACATGTACCTGATGGCCTGCAGAAGTAGTTCGGAGCGAAAAAACGTGTTTGCCTTCTTATAAGGGGTGTTTTTTATAAAGGTATAGAACTCTAAGTTGCAATAAAACAACATGAATTTTATTTATCCGAAAGATAATCTTGTGGCATTACATTTGAAGTATGATTTCTGGCATATGATCGCCATGGCTGGCGCGGATGTAGTCCAATCTGGAAGCCCAATTTTCGATGACTATTTCCAACACTTGTGGGTTTATATCGACAATAATACGGCGAATATTGTCTTCCAAATGTTCAAGCATTTGTGGCTTTACTGCATAGACCAATGACGTTACATACACCAAACGTGTCTTTCTTTACACCAAACGTGTCGTTCTTTACACCAAACGTGTCTTTCAATAAATCTATTGTGGCACGATCTGTGTGACATGTTGCGCCGTCTTGTTGAAACCACATCTCCTGGACATCATGGTTATTCAATTCAGGAATGAAAAAATTAGTAATGATGGCTCTATACCGATCACCATCGACTGTAACGTTCTGGCCACCACCGGTTTTGAAAAAGTACGAACCAATGATTCCACCAGCCCAAGAAGCGCACCAAACAGTCAGTTTTTCTGGATATAACGGTGTTTCCACATACACTTTAGGATTACCTTCACTCCAAGTGCGGCAGTTTTGTTTGTTGACGTAGCTATTCAACCAGAAGTGCGCTTCATCGCTAAACAAAATTCGCTTATGAAAATCGGGAACAACGGCAATCTCGTTTTGGGTCCACTCGACGAATCTACGGCAGGCGTGAGTCTATTTATGATGAATTGCCAAAGCAAGTTGAGAACAAATCACTTGACAGCTGTTAAATCGGTCGCTGTCTTGAAAAGTAATGCCAACTCAAAGTTCTATACCTCTGTAAAAAACACGCCTTCTAACCTAGATATGACATGAGTATTTAAGTACTCAACAAGTTTTAGTGGGATATTTTTTTTAATTAAGTTTAAATAATAACATTTGGATGATACACAAAGTGTCATAAAAGCATTTGTCCTGTAATAAAAGCACGAAAAAATAACTCCGGTATAACATGCTGCTGCAATTTGCGGATAATACATATAGCAGTACATTGTCCAGGTATAAAAACATATTCACACATAAGCTTTAATTGCCAATTAAGGCATTAATTGAGCTCAATTTATCATATAAAATCACAATTTATAAATTGCCCAACTAGTATTTAATTGTGCAATTAATTGAATGAAGAATGTAGACAAATCTGTGTGAAATATGCTCAATGAAGAGTAACAATAATACACAAAACATACACATTTTTCACAATAGTATTTATTAATAAATTAGTTTTTAATGAGATACATATTTAAGCATTATATTATGATGCGATTTTAAATAAGCAGGTTTTATTCTAAAAACAAATAAAAAACGGCACTTTAAGCATTTTACTTTGTAGAAAAGTATTATAATTAAAGTAAATAGATTTTTTGTATGAATACGGACTTCGCATACTGTAGAATGTCATATAGAGGCTCTCCATTATTTTATATTATTTTATTTAATTAATTATTTTTATATTAACTTAACATTATATTAATATATAAGGTGAGCTTCAAAATGATTATTAAGGTGACCTTATCATTTTGAAGCACAGCTTACTGTAATCTAAAATAAAAATCCATTATAAACAAGCTGAGTCTATGTAGACATTTTGTAAAACACCATAATAAAAAATATGTATATATAAAAAGGAAATAGTCTTATGATAAAATCAAATATCGGATAGGATTTGTCTTTTCGGTTCCGCAAACAAGTGTTGAATGATGAAAAAAATTGTGTTTTCTTTCTTAAAAGTCAATTTTGCCCAGGATTTTTTACCACAATAATACAACGTCTTATTCTTAGAATATTTTTGACTTACGACAGCCATGAAATATAAACCTGTGGCGGTTGTCCCCACGAAAACATCCGTTAAAACCAAAAAGTCGCGACAAGTATGGCAACGCTGGCGCAAAGAAAAGCATAAAACAACGCGCGAATTAGAAAAGTTCTAGTTCATTCGATTAGACGCCACAGCCCGGAGAAGAAAAAAGCTTAATTAAAATAGTTTGGAAATAAAGTAATTTTATTCACCAGCAAAAGTGTTGTGTCGCTTATTTCTTACTGGTTACATAGAAGTAAACCAAAAACTCTTTACTTTTGTCAAAGTTAGGCACCTGCCCTTATAAGTTTTTATCTTAATTTTTGAAAATAAAAGCAAAATAATAAATTCCACTAATTTTGCAAGTAAACATTTTTTCGCTAATTTTGGTCAAAGTTAGGTACCTGCATTGAATTTTGAATAAAATCAGTAATAGCCAACCGATTTTCATAATTGAAAGCTTATTTTATTCTTAATATTAATTAAAGTGCTTAACATCTAAACTTTTCATTATGAAAAATTTTTTATGATTATTTAATGAAAGAAGTAATTGGTCTAATTTTGCGCAAAAAAAAATTACGCAGCTAAGTTCTGAATAACTCCGAAACTGTCCAAAAATACAAAAAAAAAAAAATTTATAGAAAATTTTGTTTCTAAACGTTTGGTTGTACTTGCACTAAAATCGGTCAAGTCGTCTTGAAGTTATAATAAAATATATTGACATAACTACCATATTTTGGGCGAAAAGTTTGCCACGCCCATAAAAAATATTTGAGCCCGATGGAAAAAAACTGAAAACCGATTTGAACTCATCGGATCAATATCATTATATATCATATAGTTTTATTTAAATTCGAGAAAACTTTTTGTTTTTTGTAGACCAGTGTGATTGGCATTCACAGTACATTGATAGCAACCAATATAAATTTTTAAAAACATTTGGGATAAGAAGTGCATGAGTTTATTAAATTTTTATACGAAAATTGCCAACAAAAAGCTCACAACTATTGTATTGTAATACAATACAACCTTCTATACAGCGATACCAGCGGCTTTGTGAGTTGAACAATATTATAAATTAGTTGTTTGGTATTTTATTCAGCGAATATTTAATTACCTTTCAAAAATATATAATACGAGTTCAGAATAAATTCAGTTGTACCGCAATCCTCTGTTCTTTCTCCAACTCTATTTCTAATACTTCTTAATGACTTTCTTCTTCTCACTCCGAATCCTATCGACTATTTCGCAGGCCGATCGTAGGCCGAGCCTATTGGAGAATGAGACAAAAAGGCGGAATATTAATGACATACTCACAAGGGACTTAGCAAAAATCTTCAAATGGGTTCGTACGAATATGGCTGATTTCAATGCGTGCAAAATCATATACTGTTTTCTAACACAGATATGCTGGTGTGGTGTCCTCTGTAACTATGGGTAAAGTAGATAATGAGGAGTCAGATGATCTTGTAATGTCCGTTGAAACGATTACATTTTCCGTGGCTCGAAAAAGCGTTTAATTTCCTCGGTGTTTTAAGACGGTGCAAGAAATATTTCATTCTTCTCAATATTTACAAGTTTTGTATTCGATCCAAGATGGAATACAACTCTCATGTATAGGCCAGTGGTTCAAAGTCTGTTTTGGAGTTTCTCGAACGCGTACAGGAGATGGCGAAGGTGCTTATTAATGACGATAGGGTAAGCTACTCTATGAATGCGTTAAATCATCGTCGCTATGTGGCGTGTGTTTCATTGCTCTATCGGTCTTATAATGGAATGTGTATTAATCACATATTTTCCTTCAATATTAATTTTTCCCGTAGAGCTCATGCCTTTTTTGCTTGATTGTCCAACGAATCGCATAACACATTATAAGCAGAATTCGTTCTGTAGTCGCACAGTTTGTTTGTAGCCTAGTCTTCCTTTTACCTACGATACGGGCAAATGCAAATCTAACGAATATAAATACTACTCCCTCTATACTCCTCCCCACAACCTATTTTTCTAGTACCAGCAAAATGCACTGCATAAGTAGGGGTCATTCCCTAAGTGGTATTCCCTAAGTGGTATCAAGTTAAAAAAAAAAAAAATAATAATAATACTTTAGAAAAATTTTGCAATGAGTGATTTCTTACTTTTTGTTTATGGAACAACACACTGTGCTCCGATTCCGCTCCCTGCGATTATATATAATAACTTCGAGCGAAATTTAATCGCCCAATAAACACGTCACTTCAATATGAGAATTCAATGCGTTTTAAGTCATTATAGAGAGTGTCCCACGGGAATGTATACTATTTTGTTTTGCCGCCATTTTGGTAAACATTAGTCCTGACAGTTCATATTTGGTAGTCGTGAAGTAGAGACGTGGCAAATTTATTATGGAAAAACATTCAGTAAACCAACTTGTTTTAGTCGTTGAAACATTTTATCAAAATCAATTATCGATTACTGTGACAATGAGAAAGTTACGTGAAATTTTTGGAAGAAACAACGTGCCAACAAGGCGCACTATTTATAGTTTAGTGAATGATTTCGAAGAAAGAGGGACTGTAGCTGATAGGCTCAAGCATGTACCACAACGTGCTGTAAGATCCGTTGAAAATATTACTGCTGTTTAAGAAAGTGTTCAAAATAATCCACGAACCTCAATTCGACGCCGTGATCAGGGGCTTAGTCTTCAAAGAACAACTTTGGTCACAATTTTGCACAAAAGATTTGCATTTGTTACCATTTAAGATTCAGTTGACACTAGAGCTTCTTGCAGAAGACCATTTACGCCGCCGTACATATGCCAATAGGATGTTACAGCTCGCCCATGACAACCCCGATTTTCATGAAAAAATCATACTGAGTCACAAGGCATATTTTCATTTGAGTGGTTATGTGAACAAACAGAATAGTCGGTTCTGGGCAAAGGAAAACTCTCAAATTATTCATCAGACATCTTTGCATCCATTAAAAGTGACAGTCTGGTGTGGAATTCGGTCAATTCCTCCTTTCTTTAAAACTGATAACGGCGTAATGGTAACTGTCAATGGGGAGCGATATCGTAATATGATTGAAAACTTTTTAACGCCATAACTGCATGCTTTGGGCTGGACTGACATGTGGTTTCAACAAGACGGCGCCACATCGCATACAGCCGGGATTACAATGGAATTACTGCGAGAACTTATTCCAAAACAAGTTGTTTCAAATAATAGTGATGTTGATTGGCTTACACGTTCGCCTGATTGACTGCTTCGGACTTCTCTTTGTGCGGATATTTGAAACAAATCAGAAACGCTGGAGCAACTAAAACATAATATTCGTGATGAAATTAATGAAATACTGCGTGAAATGTGTGAGAATGTAATAAAAAATGTGCTGAAAAGGGCTCTCATTTGTGAGGCTAACAGAGGTGGGCATTTACCTGATATTGTACTCCATACATAATTGCCGACATCAATATAACATCCATTCTCTTTTTCATAATCAAAAATTATAAGCAATTTTTTTCTGTATTTTTTTTTCTTGTCAACACTCTTTAATATAAATTTAAAATTTTAGTTGCTATTTAAGTTATAATATAACGAATATTTAATGTTTATAATGATGATTTTAACGATGATTGTGTTGTAAATATTGATGAAAGTAATGACACAATGACACAGACACGTACACAGACGCATATTTACATGCACGCATAACAAGTAATGACTATTTATTATTGTTACTTTTATGCATTTACATATGGCTGTTACCACCTACATACGCACATACATACGCACAAAAAAATATCCTTTGGTCTTATGGTAGTAGTAGTAATAGCAACAACAATATTACAATAATGTTTAGTCATTTGATTGTTAACGAATAAATATGTATTTTTGTTTGTTAAGAGGGCGTTTACCGGACATGTTGTCGTTTTTGTCTTTACAGTTCATGTTTATGTCTTTGCAAATGCTGTAAAACATGTCAATGAGAGTGTGTATGTATATAATTGGGAGTAATGAATGATGTCATTATTGCAATGTTTAAATTTATACGATTGCTTAAATGCTTTTGCCGGTATTACGTTATGGCGAAGAAGATATATTTGGATAATTTATGCAAATTTAATTCAAAAATTTTAAAATCTGTTCAAATCTATTCCTATTAAAAGGAAAATATAAGAAGCAATTAATTACTTGTCATTTTATACTGGATACTGCAATATAATTATATCTCAAACAGTCGTTGAGATAAAATTGTATTTTTTGGTTGCCAAAACAAAGTTAAATATGGCACATTAACATTTTGTTTAAATATTTCATTTACATTCTACTTCATGTTTAACTTAATATAGTATTTTAAAAATTGGAACAACAACAATAATATCAACAATGATATATAGTAAAATTTAGTAAATAAATGTTGTCATTCTCATCATCAACATTATTACAATTGCCAACAACAGCAACATAAAGACAATAAACGACATTAAAACAAGAAAACAAAGCAACCTGCAACAGAACACAAAAAACGTAGAAGAGATAAAAAACAAAAACAAATGACAGACATGTCATGTCATTAATACATACAGTCAGTCAATTTTTATTTAAAACACAGACAAAAACACGTATGTACACGTACATTAGTAGACACTCTCATACATTTAAGCATTTAAAAGGCAGCCATATTTTATTCTGCTCAGTCACTGTATATTAAATAATAAATATCTCTCTCTCTTTTTATAACTGTATATACATATGTATGTGCATACGTATGTAGACGCATATCTTTAAAATATAAAGGGTCCGCCAAATATTTTTCTTTTAAATGCTATAAAAAAAACTACTGAATATTTTCTCAAATTTCTTTTTTTATTTGAAAGTACAGTCCTTCCGGTTAGTAATGGAAAATAATTTCATTCAAATGGCTGCCTGGGCTGGCCATGCAGTAGCCTACAGCATCGGTCCAATTTTTAAGCACATTATCGATTGTGAGCAACTGTATTTCGCCAATGGCTTCACAAATATTGTCCTTTAAAGCGTCAATTGTCTCTGGCTTGTTGGCGTAACACATATCTTTGACGGCACCCCACAATTAATAGTCCAACGGTGTCAAATCGCAGCTCCGAGGTGGCCAAACGACATCAGCTCTGCGGCTGATAATGCGATCTTCAAAAACAGGGCGCAAAACATCGAGTGTAGCTTCGGCTGTGTGGCACTTGGCGCCGTCCTGTTGAAACCAAATGTTGCTAATATCCTCCTCTTCAACTTTTGTGAACAAAAATTCGTTCAACAATGCCCGATAACGATCACCATTAACTGTAACGGCCACTCCTTGCTCATTTTCGAAGAAAAATGGCCCAATTATGCCTCTGGACCAAAATCCGCACCAAACAGTGACTCGTCTTGAGAATATCGGCTTTTCAATGCATACGTGCGGATTTTCTGTGCCCCAAATGCGACAATTTTGCTTGTTTACAAACCCGCCAATATTAACTTGAGCTTCATCTGATCACATCGCACACATTCTGCAACATTTCCATAATTTTCAAAGTAATGTCGCAATATTTCCCAGCGTTGTTCAAGCGTATACACAACCATATTCGTTCAGCGGAAGGATAAAACTAATTATCTGTCAAATCAAACATGAGCTAAGTGTTACCATTCACGAAATAAGCACTAGTTGAAAAAAAAACGTTAGATGGCGGACCCTTTATGTATATATGTATGTGTGTGTACCAAGTATACGTGATAGTGTTTATCTTCATTTTATTACTGTCACTTCAATATTATTGAATTTCTCTTCATAAATTTTAACGAACTTGTTTTGAATTAAAACAAGCACTTTATTTCACAATCATATTCGATTTTCTTTTCTATTTGGCTGAGAGAAAATAAAATATTATTGGTTTTATCACATAAATTTCAAGATGTTGAGATGCTTTTTCTACAAATTGTTATAAAAAAGGCTGCCAGATTTGGGGTTCGTACACCAAATTGGGGAACATAATTTTTTTTTTTTTTTTTTTTTTGAAAAGGATAAATTTTTTTATTTCAGGTTAGCATCTATCGGTTTCATTATCTTGAAGTCGAAAACATACAGCGGCATCAATACAGGTTCGTCGTCATCATTCAGTGGTTTATATACCACACCGGTGAAAAGACCTCTGTCATTAGCTCTTTCAGACGTTCCCATATCAGGAGGATTTGCACCCTTAAAAACTACGTTAATATACTCGCAAATGGAGTTTTAAAATATTCATATTGTACTGTTACGGTTTTACCTTTTAGAAATGTTTATTTATGAGCTCGGAGATTGCAGTTAAAACAAAAATAAATTTGTGTTTGGTTTTAATTCAGTAGTGCTTTATTAACACAGTTTTTTGTACTACTGCTTGTAACCTTATCACAAGCATTAACAATATTCTCTGTTTTCAACTTTTTGTGTAAAGCAATAACAACTATTACACAGGTCTTTCTACCTAAAGTTCTTGCAACTTGTACGTTGCTACAACCTACGCTCGATCACTATCTTTTGAACCAGAGTTTATCCTCACAGAACTATCCTTACACTGAGTTATTTAAGTTGTAAATAAAGAGCATCGACAAAATTTAAACTACACAGTTTGCTTGCGCAGTTAGAAATTTAACAATTCAATTAGGAAAGGATGATTATGTCAAATATTGCATGGTTGCGTTAGGAACGAATGACATTGTTCAGTTGTTTTGCAAACGCCTATTTTTTTTGTCGCACCGTGTTATCATTGCAAATGTTTAATCCACTTTATTATATGCATACATACCTAACATATTACCCGAACAGCAAACCATACAAGTATATGTAAACAACTGTTTAAAAAAGATTCTTCGCATACACTGGCCAAGAAGAATTTTAAGTCGGCAGTTTTGGTGGGAAACTAATCACATAAAAATCACACATGAAATCTGAAACCGAAAGGCCACACTTTGCTTAAGCATCCAAGCAATATAGCAAAGTAGGCCATAGGTTGGACCGTAGTCGAAAGAAGTCGAAGACGAGGATGGCCATAACAACGACAGACAGAAGTTAAGTGTCAAAAGAAGCATTCATGTGTCTCTGTTTCTCAAGACGGTGCCAGAAATACTTCACTTTATCTGATCTCCTCGATCTTGTAAATATTTGCATATGGTATAACCAGCCTAAAATGGAATACAACTCTCATGTACGGGCAGTTGCTTCAAAGTATAGTTTGCTAAATTGACTTCACTAAAACTCTCTGAGCCTACACCGCATAAACCACCTGCTGTCCGCTTCGATGTGCTTTTTATATACCTAAGTAAACAATAATTAAAAGGCTCTCGAACCTCTCTATATTTCATTCCTTTTCATTAGATTTCTTTTGAGTTCCTGTAAAGCATTTCAATGGTAAATAACTTGTATAACAAAATTTATTTTGCAATGAATAATTATTTAAAATTATTTTATTCTTCTTTTTAAAAAATTATAAAACTTTCCAATCACACCAAAACTATAAATTTCTTTTAAATTGTTTTCTTTCAATCAGCACCAATTTACCTACCAACCAAACTGAAAGAATATGATGTGTACAGTCAAATAAATATATATATAGGGTCCGCCATCTAACGTTTTTTTTTCAACTAGTGCTTATTTCGTGAATGGTAACACTTAGCTCATGTCTGACTTAACAGATAATTAGTTTTATCTTCCGCTGAACGACTATGGTTGTGTATACGCTTGAACTTCGCTTCGCTAAGTGGGCCTGCTATCGACTTACAGAAGATGCCGACTTTGCCAAAAAATTCATCTTTTCAGATGAAGCTCATTTTGATCTTGGCGGGTATGTAAACAAGCAAAATTGTTGCATTTGGGGCACAGACAACCCGAACACATGTATTGAAGAGCCGATACACCCAAGACGAGTCACTGTTTGGTGCGGATTTTGGTCCAGCAGTATAATTGGGCCATTTTTCTTCGAAAGTGAGCAAGCAGTGGCCGTTACAGTCAATATCGATCGTTATCGGGCCATGTTGAACGAATTTTTGTTCACAATAATTGAAGAGGAGGATATTAGCAACATTTGTTTTCAACAGAATGGCGCTACGTGCCACACAGCCGAAGCTACACTCGATGGTTTGCGCCCTGCTTTTGAAGATCGCATTATCAGCCGCAGAGCAGATGTCGTTTGGTCACCTCGGAACTGCGATTTGACACCGTTGGATTATTATTTATGGGGTGCGGTCAAAGATAAATGTTACGAGGCAGCCATTTGAATGAAATTATTTTCCATTATTAACCGGAAGGATTGTACTTTCAAATAAAAAAAGAAATTCGAGAAAATATTCAGTAGATTATTATATAGCATTTTCAAAAAAAAGATTTATTTGGCGGACCCTATAGTTAATTGTGTGATCGTACACACCAAACTGCAAGAATAGCAGATGCTCACTCGGTTGAGTGTGCTTCTTTTATATATGTTCGATCTTTATTTACAATGACCAAACAATAATCCATCCAACAAAGGTTTGTTCAAATTATTAAATTAAAATAAAAAACTTTCACACTCAACTGTACAGCTTGCAGTGTTGTATCTTCTACTTATTAGTGATAAACAATTACAAAATAATCGTTAACAAATAATAAAATTTAATTAATAATTTTATTTCTTTTACTGCCTGCATTTGATATTCGGTGGACGTTGTTTGTAGTAGAGTCGTCTATAACCCTTCTGTGAGCGACAAAAAAACATAGTGGCAAGGGTACCCGGGCACCCGTAAATTTTACGGGTTCCCCGTAATAGAATACTAGATTTTTCCTTTCACTTTAGCAATGTGTATTGTTTCTTGTACGTATCCTTACTAGAAACCATTATTTCTAATAAAAAAAACAAAGCGCTTTGTATGACTTGAATTTGTATGTAAACTGTATAATATTATATTCGGTTACCCATGTACCCTGTCACTCTGATAAGGGTGTGTAATACAAATTACTTTGTTGCGCCACTCTCAAGAAACTTAAAAAAATGAAATACATTTTATTTTAAAACCATTAAAAGAACAATAACTTCTGTTATCAATTCCTATTTAAACATGGTTTGGGTACCCGGGTACCCTATCGCTCTGAGAAGAGTGTATAATAAAAATTACTTAAATACGTCATTCCTAAAATACTTAAAAAGCTAAAATAGATGTTATTTGAAAAATAATGGTTTTATAGCAGTTCTCAAAAAGGCTTGGCTTTCAAGAACAATAACTTCTGTAGTCAATTCCTATTTATTAATGAATTTGGTAACCGGTGCCCTGTCACTCACATAAAGGATAATTTGTAAATATTAATTTTTACCAGCATATATCACTCTTTCCCATGACAAAGTAACCTTGTTAATCACATTTCTGGCAAGTTGTTTCAGGACTAGCTTTTTCCCAAGATATCTCCCTTTTTCTGATGCCAGTTATGGAACAGTGGTATGTGGATTATTGGCGCGCTAAGAGGAACCAAAAATGAATCTCTTAAAGCTCTATATTGTAAAGGCTTAATGATGATATGGTGCAGTTTGTCATACGCTAGATTTGCATCAGTTCAACAAAAAACTGAAGTTTATAATAATGTGTTGGAAATCGTCATGCTGCCCTATGCAGTAGATAATATGTGTCTGAAACATACTCCAAAACTTCTCAAAGAATCGTTGGGTAATTCAGAAGTAAGGGTTCTTGAGTAGCTAACGAAAACACTTGACGGACGCTTGACGCTTATTGGAAGTCTTTGGAAGATCATAGATCACAAGAAATAAAAGAATATTATTCACAGAACAACGAGAACACCATTTTTAATTGTATTCAGAAGACAAGGTAAACAATTTCTGAATCTCAAATTGAGGGCCTTATTGAGGTAATACCCGGTAGATGTGCGTCTATCAATAAAAATATATCAATATGGCAGCCTTGGTTATAAATATCAGACACAGTAAGATAAAAAGGAAACAAATATACTCTTATTTATTTAGTAAAAGGAAAATAATTCAAATAAGAATATCATTGCTCTGCTCAAAAATAAACATAAGTTTAAAATATATACATACGTACACACATATTTGAATATTTAAAAAACAAAGAATGTTTTCCAAAGACCATACGAATTTGGATAAATATATGAATTAAAAAAAAAATATATGGTGGGCCATTTAAAAGCTTAAATTTATAAATTCAATAAAACAAAAACGGATTGAAATTTTGCCAAACTTTTTTGTTATTGTTTGTTGTGAAGTCCAATATTATTTCATTCATATGGCTGCCTAACAGTACTCCATACGATCAAACCATTTTCCTAGATTGTTTCGGGTGTATGGGGTCGCATTTTGGCAATCGCATCACGAATGCTGGCCTTCAATTGCTCAATTGTCTTTGGTTTGTCGGCATAACACTTATAGTCCAACGGTGTCAAATCGCAGCTTTTCGGCGGCCAATTGACATCACCATTTGGGCTAATTAAACGGCAATCAAACATTTGCCGCATTAAATCGATTATGGCATGAGATGTGTTGAAACCAACCATCATTCACATGAATACCATGAAAAGCGGACACAAGAAAATCGGTTGACATGGTGCAATAGATGTCTCCATTGACCGTAAGGGTTGCCTCGTTCTAGTGTTCAAAAAGAAATGGGTCAATGATGACTCCGCTCCACAAGCAACACCAAATAGTCACTCATAATGGGTACATTGGCTTCTTTCTATAAGACCACGTTTGGGTTTCCTGAGCCGCAAAGTACCCACGAAGATGAAAATGAGCTTCATCTGAAAAGATGATTTTTTTTCCTTGATTTGGAAATAAATTTCCACTAAATCCCAATGTTGCTCAAGTGTAAGTCGATTCATTTCGTTCAGTGGAGATAATATACTGAATTTTGTGACAGAGTAGAATGACTAAGTACTGCTAGATTCGAAATAACCGCTGATTCAAATTTAAACCGGTGATTCCCAACTATTTTTTATCAAGAAATTTTATTCAATTTACCAGAAAATTTCTTGACTTTTATGCCTTAAAAATGATTTTTATTACATGCTCATCCCGACTAGCAGAAACTTCTTGTTTTATTTTGATTAAATATTTAAGCAAAGGTCTGAAATTTGGCGATTTATTGTCATTTAATTTAGAAACATTCCCAAATCGTAGTATATGTCCTGCAACTTCTATGAGGAACAAGGATCAGGAAGAATCCAAGATGCGTAGCCTAGTAACGCCACTGACTGTCATAATACAACACATTGCTTGAAACAAACCTTTTTTTCTGCAGTATGAGAAACTTCCAGAGCTGATAATCTTGGATGAGGCACGAGCAGCTTCTATATTTTTTTTTATCAAGGAGTAAAGCAGTTGAAAGCCTGTCCCACAAACATCACCCCGGTGTCCGGTGGTGGATCTTTTTAGAGCCACCGATTAAGTATTAAATCAACAGGTTATCCAGAGCACTAAGCTCCAACGTTGCGTTCGTTGCAGTTCAATTTTCTCCGTATGATTCAGCGTCTCTTTGCAGCGTCCTCTCAATGGGTTTTCAATACCGTTGTTGCTCAGATTGTCACAGCAGTTCTCTGCGTTTCTTCTCGATTATGTTGAGCCTGCGCACAACTCGTCTGACAAACAATTTGCCGACATTCCGCTTGGTACTTAATGAGCACATTTCGTCAATCAATTTGTCAACGTTTGTGTCTGCAGCAAAAACCTCCTCTAGTGCGCTTCATTCGTTCGCGAACTTGTGGCATTCGAATGTAACGTGCTCCGACGTTTCGAGTTGTGCTGGTTAATCTGGACATATAAAACTATCCGCCCGCGTAAAACGATGCAGGTATTGAGACAGCAAGTGTACATTTTTTTCGGCAGTACCGTGGCCGTAAAATCAACTTTCGGTACCCCGCCTAGTTCGCGGGCCCTGTTGTTTTGTACACGAATTAGGGTGAATAACACCACACCTATTCTTTGGTTGTCGGCGGTACAATTGCAAGGCCGCCTAGCTCATACTCGCGACTTATTAATTCCTTCCGTGCCGAAAGTAGGTTGTGGAGCCGTAGGTCCCCCCAACTTCCGCATGGCAAATTTTTAGACCACTTCTTTAGGGTCAATATTAATGGCATTCAGCATTTACGCGAAGTATTGAGTTTTACTCTGCGCAATAGCCTTCTTAAGTTTTTTTTTTTCATTGGGCACGATATTCCGAAATGTATGTATGTATGTATGTATGTATAAAGACTTATCCTGACAGTAGTCATTAAATGGCAGACCTGGTCTCCTACCATGCGCACCAGACACCCAGTGTCCAGTGATGACAACCCCAGTCTATGGCGCGCAATCCTATGATGAACTATTATCATATATGGTCAATTTGATGCGATACAGATCGCGTGCGTTCATCCTCCACGTCATTGCCATAAAGAGTTAATGGTTGTTAGTCTATTTCCTCAAAACAGAATCAATAGGAGTCTCTAAATTTAGTCCAAACAGCTTCATAGTCAATTCAAATCATTAGTCAAAAAGTGGGCGGAGCCGGATAAGTTAACATGGTACAAAGTAAATATAGATGTTTGTCTACCTTAAGAACAGTCAAAGCTAAAGTTAAAGACATTGGTTTTATTAACTACATAGTCAGTACAACAGGACAAGTGAGTCTGGTACCTCCCATATAAAAGAAATATTGATTTTTGTTTATCTTGTGGAAGGTTTAAGTAAAAGTTTCTGACATTGGTTTAAATGACTTTATAATTAATAACTAAGATAATATTTAAGGTAATAATTACGACAGGGGTAGTGAAGGAGTTTTAGCTCAGTAGTTTAATATAAATTTCACTTTAAAACTTAGTGCAGCAAACAATAGCTTATATTCCGTTAAAGCAAATTTAATAGTCTATGCTTCCCCTAACAACAATTTTCAATTCCGTTTTACTAGAATACCATGACCTTACCATTTATTCAATTATTATTTTATTCTTCTTTTTCTAAGGAAAAACTACACTATAATAAAAAAGTATTCAATAATATATAAACTAAAAATCTATATTATATTTCCATTGTAAATATTAAGCTAAACAATTTATAAATCCAAGTGCTGTAACTAAATGTACATATAGCAGGTGGAATGGAAATCTAAACATTGCTTTTTTTAACTCGAAACATATTCATTATTTTTCATTTTCGATTAATGGAAAATAGCAGCATAACTTTGAAAACCACTTTTAGAGCAACACACTTTTCAATGTTAAAAAAAACTTTTCAATTTGCAACGAAAACAAGGAAAAAAAAAGTTGCAAACTAATGCGCACTACCAGCTAGTGAGGAATAAGTGAGAAAGCGAGTGAAAAAAAATTAAATACATTTTTTGTAACAATGCCACAGTTTAAAGAGGGGTGCAATCAAGTGAAACTTGGCTAAACTGTATTACAGTAGCAGCAGTTTAATATTCTTCTTAATTTTATTTAATAGGATATGTTTTTCAATAAAATTATGAGAGAAGTTGTGCAGAGTAGGTACATGTAGCAAATTTAATAGTTAAGCATTTAATTTTCTTAAACCACAGTAAGGCATGACTCATATGGTATATTGCAAACTATGTACCTTGTTTAAAAGAAGCCAAACAATCACTTTGCAAATTTATTTTTTTTATATAAGACCAGCGCCCAGGAGTTGGCCCCCACACATGCACTGCATTGTGCTGGTACTAGAAAAATTGGTTATTGGAAGGAGGACAAAGGGAGTAGTGCTTATGGACGTTAGATTAAAATTTACTCATGTCGTAAGTGGCTGGAAATACTTTCGATGGAAGATTATTCCACAACCGAACAGTGCGACCAAGGAACGGATTCTCCCAATAATGCGTTGTGCGATTTACTGGACAATCAACTACAAAGGGATGCGCTCTACGAGAAATACGAGTACTACGTAAAAATATATGATTTTTAGGAATTAATTCCTTAACTTCGTTAGAACACATTCCGTTATAGTACCGATAGAATAATAAAACACACGCCACATTGCAACGGTGTTCCAATGAATCGATAGAGTTGGCTACCCTACCGTAATTGATGGGCATCTTCCTCCTCCTCTGTACTCGGTCGAGAAGCTCCGAAACAGAGTTTGGAGCACCGGCCCATACATGAGAGTTGTATTCCATTCTGGGTCGGATATAGGTCTTGTCAATATTAAGGAGATCAGATGGAGTGAAGTATTTCTTGCTCCATCTCAAAAAACCAAGGCACTTGAATGCTTCTTTCGACACTTGAAATATCTGATCAATCCAACGAACGTCACAGTGAATTCTCATGCCCAGAACATAAAGAGCATCCGATACCTCAATATCCACATTACCCATTGACACAGATAGCAGCACACCACCACGTCTATGTGTTAAAAAACAACATTGAGACTTACGTTCATTACAATCGACCCTGTTCTCACGACCCACTCCTAGACATTCACCAGGTCACTTGTGAGTGTGTCGTTCATATTCATCATTTTTGCCCCAACCTCCAAAGGCTCGGTCTACGATAAAAGGAATACCAGTGACAAATGTTGCTGTCATCCGCAAAAGAGTAGATAGGATTAAAAGTGAGAAGAAGAAAGTCGTTAAGAAATATTAGAAAAAGAGTAGGCGAAAGAACAGAGCCTTGCGTTACCCTTGAGTTTACTGTGAACTCGCCGGATGAGACCCCATCTATAACCACTTTTATAGAGCGATCTCTGAGAAAACTCGATATATATCGAGAGAAGCTACTACCGACACTAAAAGCATTAAGTTTCGAAATGAGAGCCTTGTGCCAGACTTTGTGGCTTTGGAAATATCCAGAGCCACAACCTTATTCTCGCCAAAACTATGAATTGACTTGTTACACTGCGCAGAGAGCAACGCCAGCAGGTCACCAGCAGAACGGCCCTTTCTGAAACCGTACTGACCATCGCTAAGTAAATCGTTGCACTCCAGATATCCCACAAGGTGGTGATTAATCATACTCTCCATGGCCTTGGAGAGTGCGGAACAAACTGCTACTCGACGGTAGTTCTCAGGGTTACTAGCCTCGCACTTTTTGGGGATTGGCGTTACATTAGCAACCTTCCAGCAGGATGGAAAAATACCGGCGCGATATGACGCACTGAAGAGGTGAGCTAATGGACGCGCAAGCGTCGAAGAGCACTGCTTCAGGACCAGTGCTGGTATGCCATCCGGCCCAGAATACTTGTTTACGTTGAGATTAGCAAGGACTCTTTTTAAAGCACGGGCTCGAAAGAATATATTTGGCATAGTTACTGATACTCTTTCAAGTTCGGGCAGTGGTTGAACGCTGTCCGGCAAGTGGGAATTACTTGCAAGCATTTTGGCCAAAAGATTTACGTTTTCAACCGGGTTCGTGAATGTGTGGTCATTCTTTGTAAGAGCAGGAACCGAACTAGCGTTTTTCCTCAGCCTATTAACGAATGACCAAAAGTTTTTACTTCCCTCGGAAAAGCAAGAACTTTAACACGAAGGCGTTGCTCATATAAAGCCTTTTCGCTTCTAAGTACTGCGGCACATGAAGATCTCCCCTATTTGCGAATCAGTATGGGCACATTTATTATTGCGCCAATTTCTGAACGCTTACTCTCTGGATCTGACTGCGAATTTACACGTCAGATTAAACCAAAATTTGTTTGCAGGTTTAATCGATGGGATGAAAGTATCCATTCCTAGCCTTATTATATTCACCACCATTTCTGCAATGGCATCGACGTTTGAGTTAAGGAAACAAAGTTCCCAATTAATATGCCCAAACAAATCGTTAGGCTTAGCCCAACGATCATCCTCGTAGTTAAAAAATAGAGCGTTCCATAGAACCTCGCGAAGATTGGTGGACAAGACTGAGGCAGAAACTGTGCAATGATTTGAATTTCCGAGAGGTGCATGAACCTCAACTACATTCTTTTCAGGGTGTGTAGTGAGGAAGAGTTCGAGGGTATTGTTCTAGTGGTCATCTACACACGATGTATATGGAGGTTCATTCACTAATTGCGCAAGGTAATTGTGCGCGGCAAATAACCCAACGTATTGGCATTCTGGATCTATTGACGGATTCTGAACGATTACAGATTGAAAGTAGGTAAGTTTTCTGAGACTTCTTATGTCCTAACCAAGCGTCGGTACAATATTTTACATAAATTTTTTTTATTGAATATGTATTGCTCGAAAAGCTGCTGCATAAAAGTAATACTGCGTTAGAAGAGGTTTGGGCCTAATTTGCAAGATTTCAGCAACGGCTTGTAACTGAAAACCAAGTATATTTACATATTTTGTACATCACCAGAGACCAGAGAACACTAAAAAGTGAGGTTTCTTTAAGTGAACATATACCTTAAGTAGGTGAACATGTAAAACAAGCAGCATCGAACATGTTGGTCAATGGTTTCATACAAACTATTTTTTTGCAATGTTTGTGTTTTATTTGTGTACAATGATTACTATTACATGGTAGAACTAATCATGATTCGAGTATACTCAGGTTTCCAGTATTCATTGCTAAACTCTGCCTTTTTATAATTCCTGCACAAGTAGAAGTATATAACAAGGACTTCTACCTCAAAAACTACTCAAAAATTTTCAAATATTTAATTCTAAACTCATATACTAACGCTACTGTACTCCTTTTTGTTTTTGAAGCATCCATGTACAACATAATGTTCGATATGAAGACGTTTGCTTCCTGAGTTCTTCATGTTGAGTTAAGTGTCGCAAATATAGATGTGCTGTGCTAACCGGAATTATGAGGTATTCAATATGATGGGCTTATATTAACTGATAATAGAGTGGTCATAAGCTTCCTAGTGAGTGCATGTAATACATCTAAATTATTTATAAATGCCATTCGGTTATAAACTTGCAATTAAATACGAATTAATTTAGCCAAGTAGGTCCAACTAAAATTTTAATATGGATTAAATGAACTATGGCAAAATCAGTTTTAAAAACGTAGATCTGGCCAAACTTGAATGACCAAAGTATAGCGTGTTTTTTATTGAGGTATAGAATTTTAAGTTGGTATTACTTTTTAAGATGGCGACCGATTTAACAGCTGTTAAGTGATTTATTCTCAGTTTGGTTCGACAATTCATCATGAATAGACTCACGGCCGGCAGGGATTCGTCGAATGGGTCCAAAACGAGATTATCGTTGTTCCCGATTTTCATAAGCGAATTTTGTTTAGCGATAAAGCGCACTTCTGGTTGAATGGCTACGTCAACAAACAAAACTGCCGCATTTGAAGTGAAGGTAATCCTCAAGTTTATGTGGAAACACTGTTACATCCAGAAAAAATGGCTGTTTGGTGCGCTTCTTGAGCTGGTGGAATCATTGGTCCGTAATTTTTCAAAAACGATGGTGGCCAGAACGTTACAGTCAATGGTGATCGGTATAGAGCCATGATTACTCACTTTTTCATTCTAGGAAATGTGGTTTCAACTAGATGGCGCAACATGTCACGCAGCTCGTGCCACAATAGATTTATTGAAAGACACGTTTGGTGACCGCCTAATTTCACGTTTTGGACCTGTGAATTGGCCTCCAAGACCTTGTGATTTAAAACCGCTAGACTACTTTCTGTGTGGCTATGTAAAGTCATTGGTCTTTGCGGTAAAGCCACAAACGCTTGATCATTTGGAAGACAACATTCGCTGTGTTATTGCCGATATACGGCCACAAATAGTGGAAAAAGTCATCGAAAATTGGACGTTCAGATTGGACTACATCCACGCCAGCCGTGGCGGTCATATGTCAGAAATCATATTTAAAATGTAATGCCACAAGATTATCATTCAGATAAAAAAATTCATGTCAATCGAATAATCCATCGTTGTTTTATAGCAACTTAAAGTTCTATACCTCTTTAAAAAACACCTCTTACAAGCCATTATAGCCACTGGATGCACACAAGATGTAGGACTACATTGCTATAGTAAGCAACGATTCTTGCTTTCAAATTTAAAGAAATATATGCGTAGTAAATGGTTTTGCCCAGACAAAGCGCTATTTATTGAAACAAGAGCCTAATTTAAAGGCCTTTAAAAATTTTAATATTTAGAGGATATATTTTTGATTTAAGCAACCCATTTCTTAAAGCCTTGAATTAAATCATATATAAATACATTTTGTTTTTTTTTTTTTTTTTTTTTTGTTTACTGCATAATATAACCCTTTTTGAAATGGAAATTCTAATTTTTCCTTCTTCATAAGCATTTCATGAAAGTGCACATACTCATGTATGAATATTCCTCGGAATTAGAAATAAAAAATGAATTATCTCTTGCATACTGCATGTTTTCATTTAACTTAATCTAATTTAAAATTTCACTTCCTATTCAACCACTTTTCCCTGTTTTGTAATCCATATTTTGTTTTAATTTCAGTTCCATCCTATTAAGTCTAATTCCTGACATAACAAAAAATTAAAATGCAAAATAAATTAAAATAAAAAAAACATAGAAAAGTTACATAAATAAAGTCTCCTAATCACGCCATAGTTATGCAGTGAAATTAAATTTATTTCTAGTGACACTAATAATTTACATTTAAAGGGAATTTATTCTTTTTTCTGATTTTTTCATTTTTTATCTTTTCTCCTCTCAACCATATGTCGGATGTGTTTATGACTGTTTTGAATGTACAGAAAAACCTGTTTTTGTGCGGTGGGGGACCACATAAAAAAAAAAAATACACAAACAATAAATAAATTTTTTGTGTGCGTTCAATACGGACCGCATAAAAAAATGTTGGAATCAAATATATATAAAAATCATTTTAATCATTATTCTTCTTAACCGCTTTCATCACTAAGAGATACCACCTCACTTTGAGGTACCATGTAGTAAAATTTTTTGGGGTACCATGTATTCGGTAATCAGTTTTTACGATGTTGCTTGTTAATCATACGCTTGTATATATCTCGAGAGCCAGATAAATAGGAGTGAAATGCTTTTGGAATTTAGAGCTCTTTATCGATGACAAGGAAATGACTTCTAATATATTACAAAGTTGAAGTCCGGCGGAGATGCTATCCGCTATCATTTTATCGGGCTCTACTTTTTTACCGAAGATATTTGTTACATAATTTATCAATAATCGATAATAAAACATATCAATAATCGGTATAAAAAAGTAATCGTTATTTTCGTCAAGAACACATATTCCAATATAATATACCAAATTTTATATGGCGTGGTGTGGTGCTTAGAGCGCACGTATAACAATACAAACGACCCAAATGTTTAATAATAATAATAAAAAACAAGGTTTCAACTTCCTTCCAGACAAATCCATCTAAAAAAAAAATAAAGAAAAAGCCCCGCTGAATATCCAGCATACCTCTGGCGATGATGACAAACATCAGACGAAGGATCAGGAAAAACACGCCACCTACTGGGAAAAAATTGCAATGTTAAAGTAAAGATCACCACCAATTAGCAAGGATCTTCACCACTACACAAAAAATTATGGAGGAAGCTACAGCGGATGATTGAAAATATCGAATTGATTTAAGAAACTGAAACAATATACTCCCTTGAGGAGTGGGGGAGGAAAAAAAACAATTATTTCTTAATTATGTTCTTTTTTCAAACGCTACTGATAACTACGTTTATTATGCGAGCAAAAACTATAGCAAAAATAAATATATCGCACAAAACACCGCATAAAAGATATCGCACAAAAAATTCGTACACAAATAAGCCGTATAAAAACAGGTTCTTCTGTACTGCAAATTTCATCACATGGGTTATATTAATTAGAATTGTTGGATAAAAACTGCAAAAAAAATATTTATATATATAAAGAGACGGAAATTAAAAATGTGGGGAAATACAATTTATGTAGAAGGATCATAATGTTAATGTTAAAATTTCAGTTGGGTAACATAAGCTTGCCAGAAATTCATATAATAAATTAGTTGTGACAACTGTGTCGACCAAGCAAAAATCCGATACAAAAGAAGAAGGATACAAGATAAACACAAAGCCAGTAACAGTAAAGTCGAAAGTAGTACTACCCAAACTGCATCCAAAACTAATAAGATTCGTAGTTGTAATTTTATAGTTCTGAGGAACATAAAATTTGGAAAATTGGGGAAAAATTGATAAGTGAAAGGTTAGTAAGTTGTTTTGTGGAGAACGGCCCAGTTCGTTGCATATTTTATGATCTTTTCATGAGTTGCATTACGAAAAAGCTTAATAACTCCGTCAGTTTCCAACGCATTTCTAAAACTTAAGTCTCATTTTATTCATAACTAAATGCAGTTTCTTAGTTAGTTCATATATAGTAGAACTCTCATACAAAATAGAGCGAAAAAACACATCTAATCTAAATAAATGTGTGTAAAATTGGGTGATAAATGTATTTGTTTGAGGAACACAACCAGATCCTTCAAGCCTTCTTAAAAGAAGTAACTGGAGATTTTGGAGGTTTTGTTCTACTCAACAGCGCCTTTTAGAAAAGTAGTATCACTTTCCAGGTATTTCAACTTCGTTCATTTTTGCCACACAGTGCTATCTACCACTTTAAAAGGATATACTCGAAACAAGTTAGAGACATAATAATTCACTTAACATTCCATAAAGGATTATAGGGACTTATCTCAGTTAACGAGCTGCTCTAGATTCTATTTTTGGATTCATTGAAAGGGATCTACAGTTTAACGCCGACTCCGAACGGCAGAGCAATAGAGAAGACTTCAATAGTAAGTAATACTCATAACCAGTTACTAGCTAATGTTATGAAGTGATACCGCTGTAGAAAAACCTTTTTTTCTTTTTCAGATGGTTTGGTCTGGTATTGAACCGAGGACCTTCTGGTTGGTAGGCGGATGTCTCACCTACCATACCGCGACGGTACCTTTTGGGACATATTTTGCATTAAAAGATGCCACAACATTGATTATTTGAATACCACATTGATTTGTGTTGAGACCAATTTTAAAATTTATGAGTATCGAATATGAATAAGAGCAGTCGATGCAGGAATGGCACTCTATCCTAGTGTTATTTGTTGGATCTACGAGTACCCGACGGTTATTGAACCTAAACTTCTTTATGGAGTAATCTTCTGATGGACCGATCCCGATAAATATTGCATCCCAGGCTCCTCCTTATAAGCTTAGGAGGTCTGGTGCAATGCAAGTTACACATCCATAGCATATAATCATAGCTAAGGTTCTTCCATTATTCGATCGAAACTGAATAGTGGATTGCATATCATGATTCCTAGTATGAACAACTAGGCCTCCATCTCGGTCATACCCGGTGCTTCGGTAGAAGTTTATAATAAAAGCTATGAATTTGAGAACTGCAGTCGAATTTTTGCTGGTATGCTCTTTAGTACATCTCTCCGCCTTCTGGACTATTGAGGTGTATTTCAGGCCTAAAGCTTCTATTACTGACATACTATATACATATATCATTTCTGATAGCCAGGTGGCAGTCCTTTCTAACGAATTCGCTAGGTCAGGCACCTTTCTACCGAACATCCATTCACGCCTCAGTGTGGGTATACCTCTTACTTCCTTTAAGCTGTCTATTAGACAGAAGCGCTATTGGAATTCGACAAATTCTAGGTAGAGAATCAAGAAGTCTTGCTTCTTTACTAGTCTCACTTCTCCTATATTGGATAGCAAGCGTACCAATCAACTCTTTTAAACTTAACCATGACAACATCTTATATATTGTATCTATTCCCACGAGTTGTTCTAAAATGGGTAGGCATGCGGAGAGGCTTACCTGCGAATAATTTTTGTCGAGGTTTTGAATCGATTGAAAAAGATGATTAGCCAGTTTCCGCCTCAGCTAAAGTACTTAACTGATTATCTTTCAATTTGTAAACTGTATGTGTGAAACTCAGATTTTTGGCAAATTAAAGGCATAGTTTTTGGCGTGCTGTCTTCAGCTGCAGCTTTCTTTTCGGTTTTCGTAATGGTAGGTGTTCTCTGAAGCGGTTCAGGTTAAAGCTATGTGTGTAGATAGGTTTTATAGATAACTCATTAACACATTATGATCCCATACATTGTTTTTTAGTGAATTTTCACTAAAAATAACCTTCAAAGTTGTAAACATGAATTTCGTCTATTTCAGAGAAGATTTTCTACACCTTTTAATTTAGCAAACTGTAGTTACTAATTCTATCAAAAGAAGTTGGATCTTAATTAACACTGAAAGTTGTTCTATTCTATTGAACCATAAAATGAACAAAAAATTGTGTGCTTGACTAGAAAGATAAAAATATATACTAATACTACCATGATAAAAAAGTTTTCAAAATAACCCCCATATGGCGGTCCCATCATCACTATTTGAGTTTTTTTTTTTCTTTGGTAAGTTGGTACATCTGTTGTTGATATTTTCGCCAAATCCTAGCGTCATAGCTTGACATTTGCAAAAGCAATGCAACATTTTGCTTATTTCGTGTGGTAGCTTTGGAAACATTTTTTAATATTTAATAAGCAGAAACTTAGTTTACACTTCGTGCCAAATATTTGTGATTCCCATTTACACCTCGTCAGCATTTTGCACATTCTTTTACAACTCCGGCCCAAAGCACCAAGCATATCTCCAACTTTACCATAGTGGATGTCATTTGGTAAAATTTAAGATTCTTTTACTTTCTTTGCCTGTAAGCTTTGGTTTTGTGGTCTTCACACATGTTTTTTGACTGAAGTATTTGCATAATAACAAAGTACATCTGCCACTACGGAAGTCTGGTAATTTTAAATGGAAGATACCGTTACAATCAATTCCATGTCTGTAGCGACGGCTCGTTTAATACGAGCATAAGTTAATAATAATCGCACACATTTTGTGTCTTGCCACTGCACTCAAGAAAGTTCAACGCCAAAACTGCAGCCAACAAACTCGTTGGAACACTTTAAGAGGCAGTTATAAAGGGTTTTGAAAGTGCTATAAAAAAACTACTGAATATTTTCTCAAATTTCTTTTTTTATTTATCGGCTGGCCATGCAGTAGCCTACACGATCGGTCCAATTTTTATGCACCATATCGATTGACAATGGCTTCACGAATATTGTCCTTTAAAACGTCAATTGTCTCCGGCTTGTTGGCGTAACACTTATGTTTGACGGAACCTCACAAATAATAGTCCAACGGTGTCAAATCGTAGCTCCGAGGTGACCAAACAACATCAGCTCTGATAATGCGATCTTCAAAAACAAGGCGCAGAACATCGAGTGTAGCTTCGGCTGTGTGGCACGTAGCGCCGTCCTGTTGAAACCAAATGAACTCTTCAATTTCTGTGAACAAAAATTCATTCAGCATGGCCCGATAACGATCGCCATTGACTGTAACGGAAGAAAAATGGCCCAATTATGCCCCTGGACCAAAATCCGCACCAAACAGTGACTCGTCTTGGCTGTATCGGCTTTCCAATGTATGCGTGCGGGTTTTCTGTGCCCCAAATGCGACAATTTTGCTTGTTTACATACCCGCCAAGATCAAAAAAAATCCGTACGCGATTTTCACACACATTCTGCAACATTACCATGATTTTCAAAGTAATGTCGCAATATTTTCCAGCGTTGTTCAAGGGTATACACAACCACATTCGTTCAGCGGAAGGATAACACCAATTATCTTTAAAATCAGACATGAGCTAAGTGTTACCATTCACGAAATAAACACTAGTTGAAAAAAAAAGTTAGATAGCGGACCCACTAATACCACCTTTATCGAACAGTTTTGGAAATAACCCCCGTGTGGCGGTCCCATCGTTACGATTTGAGTTTTTTTTTTTTTTGGTAAGTTGGTACATCTGTTATTGATATTTTCGTCAAATCCTAGCGTCACAGCTTGAAATTTGCAGCATAAGTTAATAATAATCGCAAATATTTTGTGCCCTGCCACTGTACTCAAAAAAGTTCAACGCCAAAATTACTGCCAAAAACTCGTTGGAACACTTTAAGAGGCAATTATATTTGAAACTTCTGAATTGATATTAAAAAAAAAGTAAAAGAGAATGAAATTTAAACTGGCAGCCGGCAGGAGTCCAATTTTTACCAATAAAAAGCTAAAGTTTACAAGAAAAAAAATTATAAACAAATCATTAAATGAAAAATAAAGATACTTATTTTCATTTTGTTTTATTTATTTTATTTTATTTATTTATTTATTCATTTGAGACCTAACACAACAAGATTAATATCTTATAAATTATAGTGTTAGGGAGTAAATCACAAAAAAATTAAATTTAAGGACATAATAGCATATAGTAGTTTTAAAGCTAACTTAAAACTGGAAAGTTATACAATTTAAGTTAAAGCATCGTTAGAAACATATTAGTATATCTAATTACTCTGCAAAAAACTAGTTAACTCTCTTTTAAAAGCGTTGCCGTTGCCATTGTTCTGCATGTGACTTGGTAAAGAGTTCCAAAGACTTGTTGTGTAAATGAAAAACTGCTGGTGCGACAAGAGGCTTCTAAACCTTTGCTGAATTAACCTTCTTCCACGCTTAGATCTAGTGATATAATTCAATCATATAAATATGGATAATAATTCTATTCTATGTCAGAAAATCGGTCATCTAAGTCTCAGTAAGTTTTCAAGGGTCATATGGTAAAGTTGGTGTTCCCGACGACTCTTCAGAAAAAAAACCTTAAGTAGGCTTAGGTCTTCACTATCGCAATTCGCAAAGATTTCACAACAATATACAGGAGTAGGAATAAGATAAGTTTTTACCAGGAGCATGCGTATGACCAATGGAGTAGAATCTTTGACAACTCAAAGGTTACGAAGCATACTACAGATTTTTCTTACTGCTACGCCGATATGATTTTTCCATGTACGTGTGTCATTAAATATTATACACAAATTTGGAGCCGAAGTTACAATATCAATTAGCTTGCCATTAATCATTATCGGGTAAGAAATATTAAAAGTCCCGCTAGTTCTTGTTAAAACAACACACTTATACTTAGATGGATTAAGACATACGAGAAGTTCATTAGCCATTGCCCATTTGCTGATAATATCCAAATTATCATGAATGTTATTAATGCAACTTATGATATCAATGGCATCAGTGCATTTTTACAGTTTTACCACAGCAGCGTACATGTGAATATCACAGTTAGAAAGAATATCCGGCAGATCATTAATATAAAGACCTAAATTTCTTATATAAAATAACCTGTGATCTAAGTCTAAGAAGACAACAGATTACATGCAGTCTCCGAAAAATTATATAACTTTCACAGCTTAGTTATAAGGATCGTATGACTAGCTGTGTCAATGGCCTTACTATAGTCCAAGAAAATAAGAAAGGCCATCTTTCTAGAGTCCAAATCAGATCTTAGACTCTCTATGATATCCACATCCACTAGTGCAGTTACGCAGCTTCTAGCCTTCATAAAACCTGACTGCCTATCTGATAAAGAATTCCCTGTCTGCCCATCAATTTTTCAAATACCTTCGATAGAAATGGAAGTATAGCAATTGGTCGAAACTCACCATTAGTTTTAGGAATAGGGACAATTCTCTACTTTTTCCACCCCTCAGCAAAAGTTTAATGAGTAAAGATTGAATTAAATAGGTGGGTTATATAGGGAAGTAGCTTAGGGATTAAAGCCCTCAAAAATTTAGGATGAATGTCGTCCATACCAATAGCATTCGATTTAACTGCTGAAATATTTTGAAGAAATTCAACTTGACGCAGCGGTAGCTGAAAGAATACTCTCTCGCCATATGACAAAGTTCAGCGTAAACTCAAATTTACAAATTAATTATTCAAAGAATCACAGTCAATATTGCGATAATAAAGTGGAGATTTATGTCTACTTGTACCAATTCTTCGGATTTCATTCCACTTGGACTTGGAGTCAATAGCAGATGAAAATTTTTCGTGATAAAACAGAGATTTTGCAACCCTATTTCTATTCGTAACAGTTCCGCAAGCGACCTGATAAATAATCCTGAGGTCTTCAATCTTAAACTTTTTCCATCGATTGTAGGCAGCATCTCGTTCGCTTATTAGGGAATTTATCTCATTGCTGAACCAGGGTTTCTGGCCAGCTCTTATACGCCTGGTTTTAATAGAGACACACATTTCATATAAATAATTAACATGACTCTGGATGAAGAATAACGGAAGGTCAACAGTCTGACAGTCTATCTTTCATAAATTGTTAATGAAAAATATTTTTTAAGTTTCACTTAAATCACAAATAATTTTTTTGCAGACTTTTTCTAGAAATTTGACGTTACGGATCGAAATATTAAGCCCAAGAGATAAAGGTGTGTTGTTATTTGTCATAATAAGTAAATAAATAATTTTTTTTTTGTTTTGTTCAGGCCATTTCACATTGGTTTAGTCATATGACATAAATAGAAGTGTTCATATTATTTCTTCCACCACTGTATATTAAGCCATCTAAAGGAGTAACATGCAGTCAATGTAATTTTAACTTACATATGTCTTTATCAATATATCTTGATGTTGTTTTTATAACTGAAGTCTTTAATCTTAATCTACAACAATTAGTTTCACAATTTTTTTTCTCTGTACAACTCTGGCCATTTTCCGTAAATCCAAATCACAAATTATCAAGTGGTTTAACACATCAAGTTTATCTTATTAAATATTTGATTTAAATACTCTCTGGTGGTCATAAAAATCATACTCAATAAGTATTGTAATAAATTTTACAACAAAATAATCATTTGGACATTCAGAATTGCATATTGTGTGTGTGTGTGTGTGTGGTTAAAATTCATTAATTATTGTGTTTAGCATACAATATATACGAGTATACGGATAGATGTATACGTATACCAGGGACATTAGATATGCAAACACTTGCCACAAATTTCTTCAAAATAGAATATCTAATTAAATATTAAAACACATGTTGTACTTAAACAATATCAACAGAATTACTTGTATTGTATAAATGAATAATAATTTATGGTTAATATTTGTATAAATATAAGAAAAAGAATGAAAAAAAAACAAAAGTTTTAATTGCTTAAATACGCAATATGTTCTATATGTGTGACAGAAGAAATTAAATTAAAAATAAATGTTACGGTATAATTCACTTCTACGTTTTGTGTGACACATATGTAGTAAATTACCCAAAAGAAAAAAATAAACATACGATATAATATTGTTAATTATACAACAACAAACATATCTCTGGGTCTATTCACCAAAAGCAATTTATTTTGTCAATTTTAGTTTCAAGTACAGAATTTGAAAATTTGAATTAATATTTATAAAGTTCATTAAAAGATGATCGGCATTTATTTATTGAGTTCAACAGTACGTATACGTGTTATTTGACAAAATTAAATATTAATCATACGTTGTGGTAGTGGACAGCAGACAGCAGTATTTTACAGTATTATTCAGAGTAATTGGTAGTTATAAAGCAATATTCACAGCTCACAAATAAAATTATTTTAAGACTTTGAAAAAATTATAAGAAACTATACTGTAACGAGCTATACTGAGATATCATTTTAATGTTACTGCCAATTTTTTTTTCTATTTGTAATTTTATTCCAAAGTTTTATTTTCAGATTTTAAATACATTCCGGTTAGTTAATATGAAGCGCTACACAAAGGGACAACGTGTTCTTATTAATAAAACATTTTTTGAAAATGGAAAAAAAAATTTAGAAGAGAAACCGGGAATGTGAGAATTTTTTAACAAAATAATCTTCACCGCCGAAGCGCATATTCAGCTCATTGGCTACGTCAAAAAGCAGAATTCCCGCAAATTCAGATGGGGTGAAGAGAGTTAAAGATGTATCTTAGAGCAACCATTACATACACAAAATTTACGGTTTGGTGTGGTTTTGTGGTCCGGAGAAATCATGGGACAATATTTTTTGGAAAACGGTCAATGGAAATCATTACAGGGATATGTTCAGAAGCTGTTTGTGGTAGAGAATTGATGACGTAGACGTAGAGAATATATTGTTTCAACAGGATGGTGCCATCTGTCTCAATGCAATGAAAACAATGGATCTTTTGAAATAAAAGTTCGAAAATCGCCTTATTTCTCGTAGAGGAGGAGTAAATTGGGCACGAAGATTTTTTTAGATTTTTTTGTGGCGTTTTGTGAAACCGAAAATGTACAGCAATAATCCCACAACAGTTCAAGAGCTTTAAACCGACATTATCGAGCAGATATCAACCATTGACAGTAGTTTATTGAAAAACGTGATTTTTAATTTTGGTAAAATATTGAAAGCCTGCCCAGCCAGTCTCCCTACTAACATCCCCTGGTCGGTTGACTTACACAATTTTTCATTTTTATTCGAAACTTACTTGTAAGAAACTGAAAAATAAGTATTTTTTATTAAAATTAAAATAAAGCCTCAATTTTTGACACCCTTTATTATATGAAAAAAAAAATTAATAAATTTTATTAATAAATTTTAGATACATTTTATTTTATTTATTTTTTTTTATATAAGACCGGCACCCAAGGGATGGCACATACTCATGCAGTGCATTGGGCTGGTACTAGGTTATTGGAAGGAGGACAGAGGGAGGAGTGTTTATGGACGTTAGATTTAAATTTACTCATGTCGTAAGTGGCAGGAAATACTTTCGTCGGAAGATTATTCTACAACCGAATAGTGCGACCAAAGAACGAATTCTCCCTATAATGCGTTGTGCGATTTACTGCACAATCAATTACAAAGGATGCGCTCTACGAGAAATACGAGTACTACGTAAAAATATATGATTTTTGGGAATTAATTCCTTAATTTCGTTAGAATACATTTCGTTATAGTACTTATAGAACAATGAAACACGCGTCACATTGCGACGGTGCTCCAATGAATCGATAGAGTTGGCTACCCTACCGTCATTGATGAGCAACTTCGCCCTCTTCTGTACACGGTCAAAAAGCTCCAAAATAGACTCTGGAGCACCGGCCCATACATAGGTCTTGTAAATATTGAGGAGATCAGATAGAGTGAACTAATTCTTACACCGTCTTAAAAATGCTTCTTTCGACACTCGAAATATTTGATTATTCCAACGAACATCACAGTGAATTCTTATGCCCAGAACAGCAAGACCATCTGATTCCTCAATATCCACATTACCCATTGAAACAGATAACAGCATACCACCACGTCTGTGTGTTAAAAGACAACATTGAGTCTTACGTGCAATAAAATCGACCCTGTTTGCACGACCACACTCGGAGACCTTCACCAGGTCACTTGTGAATGTGTCGTTCATATTCATCCTACTTGCCCCAACCTCCAAAAGGCTCGGTCTAGGATCAAAAGTATATGAGTGACAAATGTTGCTGTCATCCGCAAAAGAGTAGATAGGATTAGAAGTGGGAAGAAGAAAGTCGCTAAGAAGTATTAAAAAAAGAGTTGGAGAAAGAACAGAGCCCTGCGGCACCCCTGAGTTTTCCCTGAACTCGTCGGACTACTCCTATAAAGCGATCTCTGAGAAAACTCAATATAAATCGAGAGAAGTCACTAGCGACCCCAAAAGCATTAAGTTTCGAAATGAGAGCCTCGCGCCTTTGAGATATCCAGAGCCACAACCTTACTCTCGCCGAAACCATGAATGGACTTGTTCCACTTCTCCGAGAGCAACGCCATCAGGTCACCAGTAGAACGGCCCTTTCGGAATCCGTTGACGATCGCTAAGTAAATCGTTGGACTCCAGATATCCCACAAGGTGGTGATTATTCATACGCACCATAACCTTGGAGAGTGCGGAACAAACTACTATTGGACGGTAGTTCTCAGGGTTACTAGGCTTGCCCTTTTTGGGGATTGCCGTTATATTAGCAACCTTCCAGCAATATGGAAAAATATTTTATTGGCTGCCAAGTTATCTAAACCACATTTAGAAACTTCAACTCTTACCATTCTCAAGATGTAAAAAAATCATTATTTAGTTTGTACGGGAGGTACCATGCCCACTTATTCAATTTCACCAATATTTAGAGTGATAATGTGTACTAAGTTATTTAGATCAAATTCAGAACCTTCCACTGTTACCGTTCCAGAAACATACAAAAATCAATATTTACTTTGTATGTGAGGTGCTACTTCCACTTATTTAAATCGGCCCAATTTTTGACTGGTGATTTGTATTCACCAGAAGGTTAGTGTGGCAAAATTTGGAGACTCTTACTTTTACCGTTTTAAAGATATATTTAAATAAATAAAAATTTTATGTGGGCGTGGCAACGCCTAGTTAAACAATAGTGAAGCCACACACCAAATAAAAGCTTTCTACATATGTTTTTTATATAAACAGTTTCAGAATATTTTCTAGCTCACAAAAGTTTAAACGCTATTACTAGTTTCGTCTTCAACTAACACTTATGTAATACAAAGGTGTTCACTCTTACGTCAATAACTCGCGAACGAATGGACCTATGTACCGGATATACATATAAAGCTGGGTGTATGTCTTGGAACAGCAAATACAACTCATTCTATAGTCCTCTTTTATAAATTTTAGGAAAATTTTTAAATAAATTACATTTCAAAATCATTTTAAATTTTATGAATATGGGGGTAAGAAAACCACTAAATTATTTCCTTTCAAAAAATATATTTTTTATATAAAAAAAATTTTTAATTCACCCAAAAATTTTACGATTTTGTGCCGACAGTTTTACAAATCAGAATGACGAATATTACTTCAACAAGGAGATTGAAGTTGAGCCTAGTGCCTATTTCACTAGAGTGAATCAAAATGGGTTATAGATAGAGGTGGAATACCTGGGGGTTACTCTCGCCATAAAACTCAATTGGAACGGGCACCGAAGTGCCGTTCTGGATAAGGCTTCCAAGGCAATGTAGGCTTGTCGTAGTCTTATCTGCCTGTGGACTCCAGAATTATTGGTGGCTCTTAGTTTGTTGACAAAAGCTGGGCACAACTCATTGAACTACAGGGTTCAAATAAGTATTGCGTAACACCGGCCTTTGAACTTAGGTTGCAATTTCGATTTTATTTTGCATAAACATGGGATCCCAAGCATTTACTTCAACTGGTAACAATGGTATACGGATGAATTTTCAGACCCAATACAATCTGGGAAGCCATGGGCATATGGCGGAGATCTAGGTAACTCAAACCTGTGCAAGAGTTAATAGAGAGCTTGGAATCAGAAGTGCTTTAATAAATATGTATTCTATAGTCAATCGGCACTCAAAGTTTTTACTTTGAACTTCGTAGACTCCAACATAGTACTTCAGTGATATACAAATATCTACAGCCAACCATTGAGAAATAAGGTTACACTTTTTTGTGTCCATGGACAAATAGACGTTTTGAGAAGCAAAATCGCTAACGAACTGGCAAGATGTGGCTTGATTACTAGTCTTATGGAACCAGGATCGTATTGAGACATTAGTTAGTCCATGTTCAGGAGGAGGATCGTTGAATAGGAATATGAACTACGCTCGTTATTAAGGGCTTAGTGTCTAGCATTATGGCATGCTAAGCGGCTGCTGAGACTATTTACCTATAATTGCAAGCTGCGCAACTTTGAAATAATTTTTTAGAGTCCTGACTGGCCACTACAATTTTAAATATCACCTGTTCAAACTCAAGGTCGTGTCTGATATGGAGTACCGTTTGCTTTGGTAAACATTCAAGTTAATGGACTTGGAAAGGTTTGTCAGCTACCCGCTTGGAATATTGTGGTCTTGATACGAAAACTAGTATTTTCTTAATTTGAGTAACGGAATACAGGGACATCGTTGTAAATGAAAAAGCTGATGAGCTTGCTAGGGCAGACTCTGATATTTTCTGCTCTATGGCTATAGTCTTTTCTGTTCTAGTTTTTTCCATAAGAGCGCATAGAAAAGTTGAGTTCCTTCACGTCTTGTGCTATTTTGAGGATACACCTCCACTACTCTATTTAAAAACCCATTGCGGTATACACGGGTCATTGTATGATCGTAATTCATTCTGAGAAACTTGGTTTGCCATTCAACCTTACTACAGAAGCTGCAGTAGCAGCTCTGACAGAGAGGGACAATCTTTTGCTTTTTCTGCGATTATCTGGGTCCGGCGGTCAAACTACTGCTGTACTTTAGTCCACCTGTCTTCAATGGTTTTATGCAATACGTAAACCTGGATCCCTTTGATCTTCTTTACGTCATAATCAGTTTAGGGTGGCTGTAATACATTTTTCCCTTTAGTTCCTTTTAGATGGTTCTTTACCTGTGGTCTTGATTTGGCTTCAAAATGGCACTTTGTTGCTAATTCATTAGCAAACTTACGTACCTATGAAAAATTGAGGGTATTCTTCTGGAGACTATTACTGCACATGGATATTGCCTCAATTGAGAACTGAATAGGCTTACAATCCTAATTGTGTGAATGGGAAATAAGCATTCATTGCATCTAATGTCTAACCCCGAAGTGTTTCTAACAATTGATCATTTACATTTCAAGAGTTTTTGACTAGTCTGCTTTAAGAGCCTGATATTCGACACCACCCTAAGCTAGAATATTCTTAGTATCCTACAAAGACATTGATTTATAAACGCCGGGCTTAGAATTTTGTATCTTACAATCGACTAGCAGAGTTTATCTAAAAGTTGGGCCGAAAATAGCCAACCATCTGCGATGAAAAAGCTAAAAATATTGTCTGCTATCCTCTGTTTTATTGCCCAGTATTGTAAATATTTCCAAAAACTTCTCAACTTGTGTTCCGCATACAATTCCCTTTCTGTTTCATTATGCACTTTTCAGAACTGTATCCAGAACTATATTAAATAAAATTCCTAGTACCTAGGTTTGGAAAAAAAATGTTTGCTGTTATTGCAGAAAATTCCACTGGCGTATGGTAATATTCAATATTTTGAAAAAATATCACTTATACGATACCCATTTCATACAATTTTTATTTTCAAAACTAGGTACCTCCACTTTATTGGTAATAAAATATGCATTTACCAATCGATTTTCATGAATTATGGTTTATTTTATTTCCATTATATGCAGCTTCATGAATTAATAGTAAAACTGGTAAATATTTGTTTCTTTCATTTTTGTGAATTTATAGAAATCAAAAATATTATAACAATAATAATAATAAATTAATAATTTGTTTCTCAATAACTCCAAAAATACGGGTTATACTAAAAAATGATATTAGAATGACTTAAAGTTGGTATAATTTAGAATTATTTAATATATGGCTTAACGAAATCGAGTCAGTCATTTCAAAGTTATCATTAGATGTATCAAGCAGCCTCTTCTAAAATCGCTCATTTTAGACAAAAAAAAAAAAAACAAAAAACAAAAAAACGTATGCATATAATCTGAAACGCTAGTAATTTCTGAAGTTAGCCGATCAGAGCGCATCAAAAAAATATACTGGTTATTAGGGAGATCGCTTTTTCGTCTTTTCCAAAAAACGGCTTTCGAATAATTCCAAAAGTAGCACTTTTCAAAACCCCGGTTTTCGGTTAATAATAATTCAAATAACCGGTTAATCCGTTCTTTTATTTAAATAAAATTCTTCCTTATTCTTGAAGTGCAGAGCTGCACCACGTCGTTTTGAAAATAGGCAGAAGCTGATGAAGAGTTTAAGATTAAAGTGGTAACCAATACTAACAATAATTCTAACAAATCTCATAAAAACTATGCCAAAGTGGTGTGCGGAGGCCATAAAATACATAGTTTATTATACAAAATACTGAAAAATGCTTAAGTTTCGAACAGCTACTCAAGGAGCTAATTTCGTATTTGCTGTATTACTTGGTAGAGAATATTACAGTTATAATTTAGGTGCCTAAGATAACAAATATTAAATGTTTTACTTTGAGTAAATCCATTGGTAATATACGAGTCTTTAAATGCCTCGACAAAAAAATTTGCTTAGTTTTCGTCAACACTGTATGTGAATTTATGCACCACGTATTAGGTAGTGTGTTTGTCACTGTGGTATGTTGGGTAAGAACCCACCTTCCTACCAAGAAGTCGTCGGTTCAATACCAGGCCACACCATCTGACAATTTTCAACAGCGATATCACATCACACCATTACTAGCGGCTGCTTATGTATATTTACGCTGTGAAAAACCTCACTAACTAATATATATGCCATTCGGAACCGACGTTTGTGGTTTGTGGGTTTGTGGACTTTCAATGAGTCTAGTTGATCATTCTTCATATATAAAAACCAATATTTATTAACAGAAGATGAGAAAAGGTTATTGTCGTTCAAGATTGCATACTTTTTTCGATATGCCTTGGTTTTAAAGTTCTTTGGCAGTCTCTCAAGGTTGTCATATCTACAAAAATAACTAAATTTACACAAACAGTTAAACGATGGGCATATTTTTAATAAAAAAATATACAAACGAATAAAATATATACTTATTTAAATTAACCGGTTATTCGTGTTAAGTTGACCGTTTTTTTTTTTAAACCAGCACTCAGGGGTTAACCCCTACTCATGCAGTGCATTGTGCTGGTACTAGGAAAATAGGTTGTGGGAAGAAGGATAGAGTGAGTAGTATTAGTGGACGTTCGATTTGAATTTGCTCATGGCGTAAGTGGCAGGGAAGACATTCGCAGAAAGAAGAAGAAAGTCGATAAGAACAGAGCCTTGCGATACCCCTGAATTTATCCTGAAGTCTTCGGATGAGATGCCATTTACAACCACTCTTATAGTGCGATTTCTGAAAAAACTGGATATGAATCGAGTGAAGTGACTATCGACATTAAAAGCTATAAGTTTGGATATGAGAACCTCGTGTCAGACTCTGTCAAACGCCTTGGAAATATCCAGAGCGACATCTCTACTCTCGCCAAATTCACGAATGGACCTTTTCCACCTCTCAGAGAGAAGCGCCAGCAGATCGGGGCGGTAGTTTTCAGGGTTACTAGCCTCGCCCTTTTTAGGGATTGGCGTTACATTAGCAATCTTTCGGCAAGATGGAAAAACACCTGAACGATTAAACGCACTGAAAAGTTCGGGCGGTGGTTAAATGCTCTCCGGCAAGTTCGAATTACCTACAAACATTTCAGCCAGAAAGTTTGCTTATCAACCGGGTTAGTGAATGTTTGGTCATCCTTTATAAGGACTGGAACAGAACTAGCGCTGTTTTTAAGCCTTTTAATGAGTGACAAAAAACTCTTACTTCCCAGCGGAAAAGTAAGAACTTTAGTACGTAGGCGCTGTACGTATAGAGTCTTTTCGCGCCTAAGTACTGCGGCACACGAAGATCTCGCCTGTTTGCGTAGCGAATCAGTATGATCGCATTTTTTATTACGCCAATTCCTGAATGCTTCCTCTCTGGATCTGATTGCACGTTTGCATGTCTGAGTGTATCGGAAGCTTTCTGGATGGGATGAAATTATCCATCCCTAGCCTTATTATATTGACAACCATTTCGGCCATGGCATTCACGTTTGAATCAAGGAAACAAAGTTTCCAATTGAATTGCCCATAGAAATCTTTAAGCTCAGCCCAACGAGCTTTCCCGTAATTGAAAACCAAGCGCTTCGTAGCTGTGAAGCGTTGTGAAGGGTGGAGAACGGGAAAGAGGCAGAAATGGTACAGTGATCCGAATTTCCGAGAGGTGTAAGGTCCTCAACTACGTACTTCTCGGGGGTGTAGTGAGGAAAGGCCAAGGATATGTGAGTAGGTTCATTCACTAATTGCGCAAGGTGTTTGTGCGCGGCGAATAGCTCTACGGATTGGCCTTCTGGAGTTGTGCGACCTGAATGGCATAGCCAAGACGAATTATCAACATTGAAATCACCAACAACAAGAATTTCACTGCTCAGGTAATTCGCAAGATAATCGATATGGTAGCGGAAAGAGAGCCGAAACCAGATATGGAAACCGTCTTCTCGCGTTTGGGCTTCTATACAGGAACCCGAAATGCAAAATATGTGCCCTAATTTTGAATTTAAACCAAAGACAGTTAAATTCTGCATCACAAGTGGTTGCTGGCACTGGTACACAACTTCATTGCGAATGTACATTTCAAGACTCCTATGAAAATTAAAAAGGGATAGAAGGTGATACCCAGGGATATGAAAATCCTGTGGGTGAGCATTTTCCGAAACCTGGGTCGCACATAAGGCGAAAACATCCGGCCTATACAGACAAATGTGCTCATACACGGAGAAAAAGTTCGCCCGTAGTCCGAGCACATTGCTGAAATCAATCTTAAACGGCTTGCCATTATGTTAATTGAACAAGAAAATACAAAAATACAATAAAAAAGAAACCATAAGCAAATAAAAAATCGAACAATCGCTTTTCAGATGCGGACGACAAGGAAGTGGATTGCTGCTGATTGATTATTCAGTAGCCAGTGTTATACCTTCGCTACTGAATAATCTAACAATAAGCCCTCCAAGCGGTTCGCGCCTAAAGGCTTAGTGGGAAAAAAGGAAGAGGGAAAACAAAAACACCGGTGATGGAACCGGTCAAATAATTACCGTCCGATCTCCCTATTGATGGTTATCCAAGGTCAGAAATTCTTTCTTCCATTTGTTGCATGGTGTAATCTTTAAAAGTTCGTATTTAAAACACAGGCATATTTAGAGTGCCTTGGTGTATAAAAAACATAATAATAATTATTTTGTTACTCTCTGGTCTAAAAATTCGCTGCTTTAATAAACTATCCTCGTATTATTGGCACCAAAGTTCATAAGAAAAAAATAGTCAATTAATTTTCAAGTTTTTATTTGGTAGAAAGGCTTGAAAAAGTGTAGCGTGGAAAAGAAACCTTAAAAAAAAATAAAAATACTTCGTTACGCTTGTTCTTGTATTCCTTATTCTACACCCATATTTACACGTAAATACATTTACTTATATACATGCATATACTTGAACACATAAATGTATATAGATTTACACAAGTATATGTGTATGTATATAAAGAAAACTGGATACAAATTTTGTATGAAAATGTGTCAAGGTTGTATTGTGGATATATACCAGCAACAACAGCAAAAAAAAAACAAAACAAAAGTGGAAAACAGAACGGAACTGAACTGAACTGAATACAACATGCTGAGCCGACATACTCGTTAAACGAATAAATAGAATCAAATTTTCATATACAGACATACACATTTTAGCACACACATACTCGTACATATAGACAAAAGTAGTAACATGTATAACAACAATTTGTAATACAATAACGAAACGATAAAAATATATTTTTTCAGCTTGAAAAACAAAAATATGGAAGAAATAGAAGAGAAAAATGGAAGGATGGATAAACAACCCAAACAAAACGGGTAAAAAAGTAAACATTTTTCTCACACTTTCTCTCTCTGCTGCACAGTTATAAACACACACATTACGTATAAAATATAAATGTGTTAGTGAGTCTTAGGTTATGACAGCCTTTTCACATGGTTGCAATTCTAGCTTGGGTACATGTAAGAGTGTACGTGCACAGCATGTCTGTCTGTGAGTTTTGATAGAATTATTTTTTATTTTTTTAATTTAATAAAATTTAAGACGAATATTAAAAAATTAAAAAAACGCACCAAAATACAAACACTTTGTTAAAAGTGCCTAGTGTTTGATGCTTAAACGTTAAGGGTAAGTGGCCTATTTAATGGATTTATTTGGTTAAAATAAAAGCAAAGGAACATAAAAAGAAGCGCCTTCTAAAAAAAACTCTGCTTGAAAATAAAAAATTTTTGCAAAAAAAAATGTATTTACGTGTTGGCTCTACAATATTAGTAAACTAGCACAGCCGCGCTGAAAGCGTTTGCAAAATCCTTTGAAATGGAAATTTCTTGGCCGTTGACAAAAAAAAAAAAAAACGCAAACCTTTGTTTGACGAGTGCTATAGGTAGGGTTGTCAGATTCTGTATTACACAATTCTTGACATTTGCAAGAAAAAATCTTGAAATTCAAAAATTTTGGTTGTTCGAAAACCAAGTTTTGTCCGCAGATGGTTCTAAGATTTAATATTTCTGGTAATATCAACTGCAGCATTTTGCATTTTAGCTTGCAGATTCGATATGAAGCTTTGCGGAAAGCAGAAAAGGTAATAATGCTGCGTGGCATTAATCACAATGTATACGATTTTTTTTAAGTGTGTGTTTGAAAGCAGCAGTTGAATAAATTATTAAGAGTACTTCTGGTCAAAATTTGGACACTTGAACAGGATTAAAGTAAAATAAGGAGTTATAAGAAAGGTTGTATGAGTGCACTTGAGAAAATTCAATTTAAAACATTATTAAATTTAGCAAAAAATATGAGGACTACAGGTTAATATGTCTGAAGAATCACATTTTTTAATACTCTTAAGTGAGAAAAATATTTCAATCGAACTCAATTTGGTTTCAGACGAGCTATGGCTACTCGAGGCGCTTTATTTTCTATACAGGCTCTCGGTTAAAACTGCCGGGATGTCAAAGAAGATATCCCCTTGTGCTTTATTGACTATGAGGTGGCGCGATGAAGTGGTTAGAGCGCACGCATAAAAATACAAGCTTCCAAGGTTCGAGCCCCAGCAGAGGACATAATGAAGGAAAATTTAGTTGTGGTTTCGAATGTTTAATAAAGAAACTTAAACTTCCCTCCAGACAATTCCATCTAAAAAAAAATAAAGAAGGAGTCCACATGACATTCCGCATACCTCTGGCGATGATGACAAACATCAGACGAATGATCAGGAAAAACACGCCACCTACTGGGAAGAAATTCCAATGCTATAGATCACCACCAATTAGCAAGGATGTTCACCACTACGCATAATCATATGGAGGAAGCTACAGTGGATTAATCATCTACTTAACTTGAATGGTAAAACTGATTAAAGAAACTAAAACAAAGCAACAGATGGTTTCCACAAAGCCTATATGCTCCCTAGGGGAGTGACGGAGAAAAAACATATTGATTGAGATATTGTGGCTCTTTAACATTGATGATAAGCTCAGAAGAGATCCCATTTTGTTATAAATTAAGCAGATATAAGAAACCATAGTAGAAGGATGAAAGCCCGTTTTAGTATAAATTAAGCAGCCATAAGAAGTCATAGATAGATAGATGAAAGATGGGAGTCCATTTTAGTCTAAATTAAGCAGCCATAGTATAAATATGGAATCCCGTCTTGCGGTGCGGTTCAATGGGAATTGGTAATCAATACCAGCTTTTACAACCTGACTAAATTATTGACTGTGATTTCTGTTGTCAACAATTAAAAAAATGAAGTAAAAAATTCAGTTAAAACGGTCAACAGAAAAGGTTTTGCGCTCCCCCAAGACAACTCTAGACGATACACATCTTTAATGACGCGACAGAATCTTAGAGAGCTTAGGTGGGAAGTATTTATTCATCCACCATATAAGCCAAACCTTTCACATTCAGATTAATATTTGTTTCAATCACTGCAGAACTCTCTTGGTGTAAGCTCTAATTCCATAGAGTCCAACAAAACACCATTGAAGCAGTTTTTCGCTCAAAATTTCTACACTGATGGAAAATTGACTTTACTCTAGAAATTGCTAAAATTTATCGATCAAAACGCCACATACCGCGATTAATCTCACTTTTGTTTGAATGGACTCGTCAATAAACGAAGCTGCCGTAATTGGAGTGATGTTAATCCTCAAGTGTATGTCGAGACACCGTTACATCCAGAAAAACTGACCGTTTGGTGTGCTTTGTGGGCTAGAAGAGTCTTTGGTCCGTACTTCTTTAAAAACGATGCTGGTCAGAATGTTACAGTCAATGGTGACCGCTACAGAGCAATGATTACTGACTTTTTCGTTCATTAGTCGAACAACCATTATGTGCAGGTGCTGTGGTTTCAACAAGACGGCGCAACATGTCACACAGTTCTTGCCACAATTGATTTATTGAAGGAAATGTTGGGCAACCCCATAGTTTCATGTTTCAGACCCGTGAATTAGCCTCCAAGATCGTGCGATTTAACGCCGCTAGACTATTATCTTTTCGGATATGTGAAGTCGCTAGTCTTAGCCGATAAGTGCGAAACGATTAACCATTTTGTGGACAACATTCGCCGCGTTATTACTGATATACGGCAAAAAATATTGAAAAAAGTCATTAGCCAGACGTGGCGGTCATATGCCAGAAGTCATATTTAAATTATAATGTCAGAAGATTACCATTCGAATAAAGTAAATTTCATGTCAATTTAAAAAAGTTATGTTTGTTTTATTCCATTTCAAATTTTATACATCTATAAAAAACACCCTTTATTTCGTTAAATAAATTTCGTTTCAAATATAAGAATCAAATTTGTAACTTTCACTTTATGGGGAATAAAATAAGTACTTACCAATCGATTTTCAGGGATTCTATTAAAAAATGATATAAGAATGGCTTAAAGCTGGTATAATTACAAATTTTTTAAAATATGGCTTAACGAAATCGAAGAAGTCATTTCAAAGTTATCATAAAATGTATGAATTTTACACTATAAAAAAAAATCTAAAAAAAACTTATCCATAAAATCTGAAATGTTGATTATTTTTGAAGTTAGGCGACCATAGTGCATCAAACAAATATGGTGGTTATTCACGGTCAGAAAATATTTTTCCATTTGTTACATGGTGTTATTAAGATAAACTAAACTTGGAAACAAAATCACTTAAAACGCTTTATGTTATTGTATCAATTCACTAAAATGTTTAACAGCCTTTTAGAGAACTTTATGTAAGGAAAACTTTAAAAAAGTGTGTTTTAAAAATTCTGGACGAACATAATTTTTGCTTCTTAACAAGCTGTAAAAATTCTTGTAAATCAAGCGAAATCAATGACATCTGGTAACCCTAGCTGTAGGCTAAGGCAAATAAAGCATTCAAATAAAAAACTTAAAACTGTCTACTTGAGCCTTCACAAAAAAGCTTACTTGACATATGTATTGAGAGCGGCAGTAGTCTCAAGTAGACCTCTGCTTTAGGGTTTTAAAATATCACGTTGTTTAAAAAGCATACAAAGTTAATTGAATTGCTGTTTTTCCATTTTAAAGTAATTGAAAAACAACATTAAATGCTACACTCCATTGCAATACTCCAATTTGAACGTGTTCTTCGATTAAACACACTTCTCACAAAAAAAATTATATTTTTCCCCTTCTAAAATAAATATTACAGTTTCTCCCCTCTTTTTGTGACACCATTTTTGTTAAAAAACACAAATTAAAATAAATTTCATGTTATATTCTGCCAAAATTAAACATTTTCAACAGCTGACGTTACCAAGGGGTTGATGTTTAAAATGACAAAGAACATGACATTAATGATGGCATTCATAATCATTTTATTACCAGCGTTTAAGAAAAAAAAAAAATAAATAAACGAGGGTTCTGTGCATACTCTCTGACTGAAATTGAAACTGTGCGCGTATTAAGAAATAAAATTAACAAAAGTAACACAGGACGAATCCTTTAATTATTTCTTAACAAACGGAATCGAAATAAATTAAAAAAACAACAATAAAAAGGAAGAGAAAACAATAATAAATACATACAGACAACGCATACACACACAATTAACATTCTGTATAAAAAAAATAAATAAATAGAATGGTAAGTAAATGAGGGAATAAATGAGCATGTGAATGCAAACAATTTAACTTGAAAAAAAAAGGTGAAAAGTAAAGAAACGAAAACATCCTTTTACGGCAACGGAAATATACGGATGAAAGGAAAAGTTTAAAAAGAATTGTTACAATAATAAATATTAAATAAAACAAAAGAGAAAAAATAAAATCAAGTAGCTTGCGAAACGGCATGAATCATGGTTGATAACACATGGTTGATAACACTGCATTAATATCAGGGTTGGCAAAATTGGATTTTTTGATTGGCTTTTTTGGATTTTATTGGGTTTTATAAATGCTTTCTAACTTCGTTCAATTCTACACTATTTTTTATTTGTTTGTCAAATTACGTTGTTTTGGTACTTAAATGGAATTTTATACTCTTGATCGGATCAAGGAGGTGTTGGGTACTATGGGCTAATTTCTGAACGCTTCCTCTCAGATCTGATTGCCATTTTACACGTCAGACTAAACCAAGATTTGTTTCTAGGTTTAATCGAAAGCTTTTTTGATGGGATAAAAATATCCATCCACAGCCTTATTACTACCATTTCTGCCATGACATCGACGTTTGAGTCAAGGAAACAAAGTTTCCAATTAAAATGTCAAAAGAAATCGTTGAACTCAGCCCAACGAGCATCCTCATGATTTGCTTCGCAAACAGGCGACATCTTCATGTGGCGCAGTATTTAGACATGAAAAGGCTTTATAAAGTTCTTACTTTTCCGCAGGGAAGTAAAATTTTTGGTCATTCGGTAAAAGGCTGAGGAACAACGCTAGTTCGTTTCCTGCCCTTGTAAGGAATGACTACACATTCACGAACCCGGTTAAAAAAACACAACTTTTGGCTGAAATGTTTGCAAGTAATTCTCATTTGCCTTAAACCACTGCTCGAACTTGAAAGAGTATCAGTAACTATTTCTAGTATATTCTTTCGAGCCCGTAGAGTAAAGAGAGTTCTTGCATATCTCAACCTATACAAGTCTGCTGAGACGGATGGCATACCAGCACTGGTCCTGAAGCAGTGCTCTTCGACGCTTGTGCGTCCATTTGCTTACATTTTCAGTGCGTCATATTGCGCCGGTATTTTTCCATCTTGCTGTAACGCCAATCCCCAAAACAGACGAGCCTCGTAACCCTGCGAACTACCGTCCAATAGCAGTTGGTTAAGCACTCTTCAAGTTTATGGAGAGTATGATTAATCACCACCTTGTGAGATATTTGGAGTCCAACGATTTGCTTAGCGATTGCCAGTACGATTTCCGAAAGGGACGTTCTACTGGTGATCTGCTGACGTTGCTCACTGAGAAGTGGAACAGGTCTATTCATGGCGAGAGTAAGGTTGTGGCTCTGGATATCTCAAAGGCGTGTGATAGAGTTTGGCACGATGATCTTATTTAAAACTTAATGCTATTGGTGTCAGTAGTCATTTCTCTGGATTTATATTTAGAGTTTTCTCAGAGATCGCTCTTTAAGAATGGTTACAGTTGGGGTCCCATCCGACAAGTTCAGAATAAACTCAGGGCTACCGCAAGGCTCTGTTCTTTCTCCTACTATTTTTCTAATGTTATCTAACGACTTTCTTCTTCCCACTTCTAATCCTATCAACTATTTTGCAACATTTGTCACTCATATTCTTTGATCATATACCGAACCTTTTGGAGATTAGGACGAGAAGGATGAATATGAACGACACATTCTCAAGTGACCTGGTGAAAATCACCGAGTGGGGTCGTGCCAACAGGGTTGATTTTAATGCACGCAAGACACAATTTTTTTTTAACACACAGACGTGATGGTGCGTTGCTATCTGTGTCAATGGGGGACGTGGATATTGGGCAATCAGATGCTATTGATATTTTGGGCAGGAGAATTCACTGTGACGTTCGCTGGAATGATCACATATTACAATTGTCGAAAGAAGCATTCAAGTGCCTTAGTTTTCCAAGACGGTGCAAGAAATACTTCACTCCATCTGATCTCCTGAAATGAATAATATTTAATTTCTAACCGGAACAATTGTACTTCACAAAAAAAAAAAAAAAATATAAATTTAGCAAAATTGCGAACCGTTTTTCTTTTACTGAATTTTTAAATTTAAACTTTTAAATTACCCACCCTGTATTTTTAAAGTGTAAATGATCTTTTAAGTGCAAATGTTAATTTTATATTATTGTTACGTTTTAACCTTTTTAAAACGTTTGAGTTCGCTTAAATTGCGTTTTTATTTTCTTGTTTTACTGTTATCTTTTATTTACTACACAATAACATTTATACAGTTTACAACAACTTATTATTCACTATATAGCACTTTTATTTCCGCTTTAACACGTCTTTATCTTACGATAGCCAAATGATAACTAATTGCCTGCATTTTAGAAGGTTCAGGATATATCGACCATCTTCTATTTCCATATCCGCTAATTCAAATGTAACGTAACGATATTCGATGTGGCAGTGCTGCCAACTTGACATATACCAAAATACTACAATGCTGAGTTGTATTTTTATTTTCGTAACATTATTATGAAAATGAATTTTTACGTGCAATTTTGTTGCTCTTTTGTGCTCTTACTTTATTTTAAGCAAGAAATAAAAGAAAATATTTCTGTTACACTTGTTGTCAAAAAATTACAATTTTGTGAGCGTCGGAGTACAATTTTGTGTTCCCAATTTGCAACCCTTATGTTTGGTAAACTCACCGAACGTGTTAATGGTTTGAAGTTAGTGTTAAGAGAGCTTAGTGTGATCATACTCTGGTTAAGGAGGCTGTGATCCAAACTAAGTTGTTTACAAACTTGTAAAGAGAAAGAGTGATTAAGAATTAAAGTTGTTCTTGCTTGTAAAAAGGTTGCAAGTAGTGATACACAACACTGTGTAAATAAAGGATTTTAATTAAAAACTAAACACAAGACTTATTTTATTTTAAGTACATTCTACGACCTCATAAATACACGTTTTCAAAAACATAAAAACGTAACAATACTTATGCATATACGTTTTGGGTCCAAAGCTTATTATTATTATTATTTGTTTAAGTTAAGCACTATAATGATGAATTTCTTGGGTCTGGAGCCGATGTCTCGAGCTAAAAGATTTTATCGTGAAATTCGGAAAATGACACCTATCGTTGTCAACCACATCTCATATATCAATATAATCAACGTATGGTGGAGTGGACTTATTCAACAATGCCATGAATAATTACCGCATTAAAATTTGTGGTAAGAAGTGGTACTGGCCGTTACTTACTTATTCCTTGCATGCTGGTATGGTGAATGCCTGGCAATCGCACTTCATATTAAGAAAAGCTGAAGGAAATTCAATCATGAGACAATTTAATTTTCGTGTGAGCGTTGTTGAAGCATTGGTAACAATTCCTGATAATCGTGTTCGTATATGAGAAAAAGCTGACACAAATGCACCTATATAACTGGAACCATATGATAAGCAAATTTGATAAGCGTGGTTGTTGTGGACAATGTGGAGTTAAAACTGAGTTTGGTTGTACAAAATGCAAATCAAACTTACAGCATTACTTAAAGGATAGTTTTGCACAGTTTAATGCTGGTGTCCCAAAAATCATTAAAACAGTGTTGTTATTTGTTACTAATAAATAATTAATTTTACATAAAAGGACGCATTATTACTTACCAAAGAAATAAAAAAAATCTGTGTTTTGAACCTTCTTACAGCGAAATGAGTATTTAAATATGCATGTCATTGAATCCAACCTGTAGTCTGTCATTGGCCCAATTTCGTGAATATTTTTTTTTCTAAAGCAGACTACATCTAAAGCTATAAATCATCAAGAGTATTTTCCAATTTTTTACTCTCCCATTTTACAGAGCTGTTTTCGTGCACTTTTTACAAATTTGAAAAATTTAAGCTGCTCGCGCTTAAGCTGCTAACTTTCCGAGCAGAAGAAGGTACAAATTAACTTCAAAATTTTTTTCAAGTGTCCTAAGCTTTCGTTCTCTTACCTGCAGTCAGGCAGAATTTTTCTACGATTGCTCTGTTTTTATGTATTTAAATACCCATCCGTACTTAATGGGTTAAATGCCAATACACCAAATTATATTAAAATCAATTTATAGATTTGACGCAAGTTAAGTTAGTTTTATCGAAACCATTAAATATCGAAAGGGCTGAAACTCACCTCAGCTCAACCCCTAAGAGGTGTATTATATTTGTGTTGAGGTATTGGGTACAAAAAAAGGGAATTTTTTATTTTCTATTATTGTTGTTATTATAGATATTTTATTTTGACTGCTGTCAATTAGATTTTCAATTTTTCTTTATCTTGTTTGTTGTTTTATTATCATTTTTGTTTTTATTATTCTATTCAGAGTTAGTTTTTGTTATTTTCCGGCTTTTTGTGTGGTATTATTGAAATGTCACTTACTGTGTATGTGGCTTATTGTTGGTGTTCATTATTGCATGAGTTACTCTCTTTTGTTGCTTTTTTAGTGCTCCTTTCTTTTGATAATTTTTGTCCTTTTTTGTGATTTGGAAACATATATACATGGGTAGTTCCATGAAATTTTTTTGTTTTAATTTCATGCTTGAATGCTTAATAATATGCTTCGTAAATTTTTGGAAAAAAATTCAATTAAAAAAAAAACAAACAAAAAGGGTTTCTTTCTACAAAGTTATTTAATTTCATTTTTATTTTTAGTAAAAGTATAACAATAAAACAAAATTAAATTGTTGTTTGGCATCTCTTTGTTCTCTTTTGTGTTATTATAAAAGAAAAGAAATAAATTTAAAAACTTGCTTTTTTTATAAGACCATTTAAAATTTCCTCATTCTCATTTCCTTTCTGGTTTATAACTTAAGGTTTTAGGTTTCTAAAGATATAAATTCATAAAGACCTTGAACCAGTTTTTCTTTTTCTGCAGATTAATTCACATAAATTATGGTAAAAACCAGCAGCGGTGCTACTAAATTACATGCACCTGCTTTGTATGCAAATTCTATGCCTTTTTTTAATATTCGCGCTAAATTGTTGCATGTATCGTCAGAGTATAAAAAGGAACACAAAGAAACACTTATTCCATGCAACTTAATTTTTCTCCTTCATTTTGCCATTTTCTGTTTTTCTGTTTATTACATGGCGTATACACATAAAAAATTGTAATATACAGTGGGACGTAACAGTAAAAAAAGGGTTTTTCGTTTGATATTTTGTGTCTTTCGCTATTAAAAAACAACTAAGTAAGGCACCGCATCTCTTAATACCGCTTCAACATTGAGCAGCTCAGAAGTCCGCTACAACCCGTAGATTTAGCAATATTATTGAGTCTAAAATCAAGAGCGTATCTATAACTCCGGATACTCCATTAGGCCAGCATTGGTCGCAGATTAAGTATGTTTTTTAGATCTACTAGTAAGACTGTTCCGGGAAAAAAGAGCAAAGCGCCGAAAAAAATGTGTAAGCGTGACAAACGTAGATGGTTTGCGTCCATTGCTGAAGAAGCTGAAAAAGCGGCTGCAGTGTGGAACTCGAAACACCTTTTTCACTGCGCACTCCGCATGGTAGTTGGTGTGTCAATTGAGACTATGCCTGTTAAGAACTTCAACGGGAACCTGTAACCAACCCAACGCAACAGCTGTAGATATGGAGGGAACACTTCACTGGTCTTTCAAATGCCCATCAAATTCAATACTAACAATGAGTCACCGACTTCCATCGCAAATGTACCGCGGATTTCGCTCGTCAACAGTCAGTACCTCAATGAGGCAGAAATCGATTCATCAATAAGGAACACCAAGGTGGGAAAAGCTGCGGAAGTTGACGGTATTGTACCGGAAATGACCAAAGCTGATCCAGGGATAAGTTCACGAAATCTGCATTCGCTATTCAAAACCATCTGGGAGAACGAAACCTTTACGACTGAATGACACTTAAAATTCTATGACACTACGTCTCTCCGAGTCATACTGGAAAAAATTAATGCGCTACTGCAACCGTTATATTTGGTGTTCGTCGACTTCGCGAAAGCTTTCAACCGTCTGAAATATCAGAGCATCTGGGATGCACTTTTAAGAAAAGGGGTTCCAGGTAAACTTGTCCGCCTCATACAGGCGCACTGAGCTGCGCTTTTTGACCTTATCATTATAGTTTCAGCTGTCCGTCTATGATGTATCCTTTCCCTACTCATTTTTCTTCACTAGGTACTTTGAACAAATATAGATTCCACTCCTAACAGAGGCATTCTTTGGCACCCAATTGGTATGCAACACCTTAACGACCTGACTTATGCTGATGATATTGCGTTGTTATCCACGAGGCGAAGCCACATGTAGGACAAACTGAATAGCTTGCGAATATGTTTTGAAAAATACCAGTTGCGCATCAATGTCAATAAAACAAAGGCCTTCGTAAAGTATGGCAATGCCGGCAACTATCATCTGCAACCAAAATTGGAATATTCGATGAGAATGTTAAATCTGTACTCCTTTATGGAAGTGAAACTTTGCTTGTGTCAGTGGAGGCAACGAACAAACTAGAAGCTTTCGTCAACCGATGTCTGAGAAATATTCTGTGTACTTGGTGGCGACACAACTGGATTTCCAACTCGGAGCTTGACAGAAGACGCAGACAAACACCCATTGTCCTGGAGATAAGATTGTGAAAATAATACTGAATTGGGCACACATTGCGGAGGCCGACAGACAATGTTGCAAGACAAGCTCTTGACGGAGCCACATGGCGGAAAAGCCTATTAGGCGAGATAAAGTATATTGATAAGGAACTGTGTTAGACACAGATCAAAGGTCTAGCTAAAGAACGCAGTAAATTCAAGAAATTTTGTTCGGCACTAATGATTCTGGACTCGAGATTGGTCTGGAAGCGAGAAATAGAGCATCGGTGTCAAAAAGCCTCTGTGGCTTACTATGCTTCTCGGAAAATATTCGATCGCCGCTGGGGTCTGAAACTGAAGGATGCATAGATTCAAAAATAGAAGGTATGTACTGAAGGAAAAGACCATAAATTTATTCTTTGACAGCCACCACTTAGAGTGCATCTACAAATGTGAATTTTAGTAGACTGGGTGACATATCCACTATTATGGTTTCAAATCTGCTGGTGTTCGTTATGAAGGCAGTCGATTTGTTGAACAAACTACAGACCAGAAAGCACAATAGATCCCATAGTGCTTAGTCAGAATAATATGTAATGGTATGGTGGCCTGCATCGGGAATGAAATCGGCAGTCAGGGGACTAAAAAAAGTGCAGAGATCTGTCTGATTTGTTGTCACTGCGGCCTTTTGTGGCTATTGATGTGTGGTTGCAACTATTCAAACTGCGGCCGCTTGTAGCGCGGTATGTGGATTGCGGAAGGCTTGGATAACATTATATCACAACATATATATGGTCATACCAGGATTCTGAATTAATTTGTACTATAAGGTGGGCCATTTAAAAGCTTAAATTTCAAAATACAATAAAACAAAAACGGTTTGAAATTTTGCAAAATTTACTTCTTGTTGTGAAGTACGATTGTTCCGCTTAGAAATGAAGTATTAGTTTTTTCATATGGCTGCCGCGGCATTTTCGATAACTTTTTCGAGTGTATGGGGTCGTATCTCGGCATCTCATCAATTCCTCCTCAAAAGCTCAATTGTCTGTAGTTTGTCGGCATGACACTTGTCTTTAACGGCGCCCAACAGAAAATAGTCCAACGGTGTCAATTCGTAACTTCTAGGAGGCCAACTGGCATCATCATTTCGTCAGACGGCAAACGTTTGACGCAATAAATCAATTGTGGCATGAGATTTCCCACACATCTCATGCATCATTCTGTTGAAACCAAATATCTTTCACATTAATCATGGTGCGATAGGTGTCTCCATTGACCGTAATTATTGCGCTGCACTCATTTTCAAAGAAATATGCCTGCACTCCACAAACGGCACCAAACAGTCACTCGTAATGGGTGCACTGGCTTCTGTAAGACCACGGTTGGGTTTTCTGAGCCCCAAATAGGGCAATTTTACTCATTAACGTGCCCACCAAGATTAAAATGAGCTTCATCCGCTAAGTTGATTTTAAATAATGATAAATTTTCAAAAAATCCCGACGCTGCCCAAACGTAAGTCGATTAATTTCGTTCAGTGAAAATAATATACTAAATTTTGTGACAGAATGGAATGACATAAGTATTGCCAGATTAGAGATAAGCGAAGATTAATATTTAAACCGATAAATTGTTCACCGTATACATTCAATTCAACTTCGACAGGAATTTTGTGGTGATATTGAATTCTTTCCGGTCCACTTAGAGGCTTTGACATTAGGGTCTACACGGATGTCTTAAAGATGAGGTGTGGTTAGATACGAAATCTATTCTTGCGAGGCTAATCTAAAGGCATAATGAGAGAAGCACTCACGTTAGCACGACCATGGAAACCTTCAAGTGGAAATAACATGAGAAACTATAGTCGAAGGAAACACTAATTTTGATAAAATAATTTTACCATTTACACTGTGCATAACCATAAGATCTGATATAAAGGGTCCGCCAAATAATTTTTTTTTTTAATGCTATAAAAAAAAACTACTGAATATTTTCTCATATTTCTTTTTTTATTTGAAAGTACAATCCTTTCGGTTAATAATGAAAAATAATTTCATTCAAAGGCTGCCTCGGCTGGCCATGCAGTAGCCTATCGTCAATCGTCTCTGGCTTGTTGGCGTAACACTTATCTTTGACGGCACCCCACAAATAATAGTCCAACGGTGTCAAATAGCATCTCCGGGGTGACCAAACGACATCAGCTCTGCGGCTGATAATGAGATTTTCAAAAACAGGGCGCAAAACATCGAGTGTAGCTTCGGCTGTGTGGCACGTAGCGCCGTCCTGTTGAAACCATATGTTGCTAATATCCTCCTCGTCAATTTTTGTGAACAAAAATTCGTTCGACATGGCCCGATAACGATCGCCATTGACTGTAACGGCCACTCCTTGCTCATTTTCGAAGAAAAATGGCCCAATTATGCCACTGGACCGAAATCGGCATGGACCGAAATCGGTGTATGGGCTTTTTAATGTATGCGTGCGGGTTTTCTGAGCTTGTTTACATACCCGCCAAGATCAAAATGAGCTTCATCTGAAAAGATGACTTTTTTTTGGCAAAATCGGCATCTTCCGTAAGTCTATCGATCAAAGTAATGTCGCAGTATTTCCCAGCGTTGTTCAAGCATATACACAACCATATTCGTTCAGCGGAAGGATAAAACTAATTATCTGTCAAATCAGACATGAGCTAAGTGTTGCCATTCACGAAATAAGCACTAGTTGAAAAAAAACATTAGATGGCGGACCCGATAGTTCGTCAGGACAGTCTACTGTCGCTGTTTATTTTATTTTATTACTTTACAACTAAATTTCGAACCACATTAAGCAACAGAAGAGAGGAAAGTCATAACATAAACGGTGGAATGCAGATATAAGTTATTTGATTACGTCTACAATACTTACTTCATTACAAGTATGCCAAGTTATAACATGTGGCAGAAGGCACCTCCAGAGTTAATCTACAAATCAAAGATCTTACGCCTAAAGGTTGAGAATACAGAAAACTTGTACATACAGGACCAACCATTCAGCTAAAATGCTATTTATAAATCTTCGATAATATCTCGAAAGACAACTTTTTTATTCTGTCACTCCTCTAGGGAGTATATTGGCTTTCTACAAAGTATATATTACTTTGTTTCAGTTTCTTTAATAAATTTGATATTTTTAAGCCAAGTAGATGATTAATCCGTTGTAGCTTCCTCGGTATGATTTTTTTTTTTGTGTGTATACTGGTAAAGATCCTTGCTAATTGGTAGTGATCTTTACTTTAGCATTGTATTTTTTTCCCAGTAGGTGGCGCGATTTTTCTGATCATTCGTCTGATGATTGGCATCATCGCCACAGGTATTCGGCGATTTTTTTTTAGATGGAGTTGTCTGGAGGGAAGCCTTGTTTTTTTATTATTATTAAACATTCGAAACCACAATTAAATTTTTTCTTCGTCATGTCCTCTGCTGGGGCTCGAACCTGGGTCGTTTGTGTTGTTATGCGTGCGCTCTAACCACTACACTACTCAACCCCCTGAAAGACAACTTAAGCCCATTTAATTCTAACTTATAAGCTATATTGTGCATTACTACGATACATTCACGAATAATTTCTAGAGCAAAAACTGGCATATTTACGTTACCGACGAACTAATAACTGACAGCAATAGGATTTAATGAAAAATTGAAAACCTAAGCTCTTGATAAGCTTAACGAATATAGTAGTGCTCATAAACTGTGCTCTTTGTACCGAATTATCACTAGTAATGAGAAATAGTACATGCAAATGTACATAATATTTTTCATAATCAATGCCCCCGATTCTAGTATCAGACGCATTGAAAGTGGCGTATAGTTTAAATCTGGCTCAGAACGACAGGAGCATTACTTAATTATTTATTTTGAAAAATACTTTATTTTCTTCAATAGAAAACCATATAATTTTTGACAGTTTTATTTAATATCTATCGTGGTTGCATTAATTTCAGAAATCACTACACTTTATTATATCAGTAATAAAAATATTTAAAATATTTGCACTTCTTCTACAATTTCTCTCACTGTGCCATAAGCAAAATATAAAAAATTTTGTTAAAGCAAATGAAGTTGTGGCATAAGCACACTATACATATTTCGCGTCCCTTTATGATTGTAAGAATACAAGCAATAACAGTTACTAACAACATTGGAAATTATATACAGACACACATACACCCACGCACCTATATATACACACACTAGAAAGATCGATTATTCGACTTTTTCAGAAACCGGTTTTCGCATAATTCGAAAAGTTGCAATTTTGAAAAAAAAAAACAGTTTTCAGTTAAAAATGAACCAAATAACCGGTTAACCGTTTTTCTTATTGAATTATTAGCAAATAAAGTTGATACATTTTTGTACCATGTCGTAGTTCAAGCAAATAAGTATGCTAGAACAACGTTCGGCTTTTTTAGGACCTTAACTAACATTTGTTCCTCGTTAATTGTTTACGGCGTATTTTGTAAGAGTTTTATTTGCCAGTGCCTAGAGACTAGTTGGTATAGAATCAATTTTTCCTTGCTGCATAATAACGTCAGTCTTGTATACATACGAGTATTTAAGGTGGAAAATAATTCCTTGTGTCAAAGAGCCTTGTTAGCTTAGCATCTAAGGACACTCAATATATCAAGACTTATCCATTCATTGAACAGTCCATAGAAGGGCGTACTTCCCTGTATCTACTACTCGTTGATTTCAAGAAAGCGTTTGATAACATCAGGCGAACGGCTATATGGAAGCACTAGGAACCAAAGAAGTACCCAAAAAGATAATTCGAATAATTAGAGCGATATATGAGGATGCAGAACTTTCAGTTCTTCACAACGGAAACATCAGCCAACCATTCCACACCAATGCTGGAGTTAAACAAGGATGCCCACTATCACCTCAGCTATTCACCATCGTGCTGGATGACATAATAAGCAAGATCTGTTCGAAATGAAGAGGGATCACATGGAGTCTCTCACACAAGCTCGAAGACTTGGACTATGCGGATGACATTTGTCTACTCTCGCATAAGATTTCCAATACACAGTCGAAACTGGAGGACCTGGGGAAGATTGGCTCGTAGTGTTGGGCTTGAGATAAATATCAAGAAAACCAAAGCCTTGAGAATAAACAATACGAGCACGGAAAACATCAGGCTGACCCTTAAGACAGTCGAGCATGTAGATAGCTTCTGCTATTTAGGAAGTACAATGACTAAAAACGATGGCGCAGAAACAGACGTAGATAACAGGCTCAATAAAGCGAGAGTGGCATTTGGACAACTGCAATCAGCATGTAAAAGCTCACAGATGTCCAGACGGACAAAGCTCAGAATATTCAACTAATGTGTTAAATCAGTACTGCTTTAAGGCAGTGAAACCTGGCTTGTATCGAATAACATCACAGAGAAACTCCAGGTATTCATTAACAAGTGCCTCACAATCATATGCAGAATATTCTGGCCTAACACCATAAGCAACAAAGAACTGTGAAGCATGACTAATGAGGAACCCATACTGCAACAGATAAGGAAAAGAAAGTGGGGATGGATCAGTCACACCATCCGAATAAGTCCAGAAATTATCACTAGAATGGTATCCTCAAGGCTCAAGAAATGGTGATCGACTAAAAAACACCTGGAGACGCACAATTATCTAAGATCTGAGACAGAACAACCTAACATCGGAAGAGGCAAAGTCAACAGCTATAAACTGTGTTGAATAGAGATGCTTTGTGGAAGCCATATGGAGTAACGGAAAAAAAATCCTTTCAATTACGGTACCATCCTACAAAAAGTAGGTGGACCGATTTTAACATGTCAGACAGATTGGCCGATGCCTACTTTGAAGAGCGTATCGGAGCAGAATATCTTCTAGCGATGAGTAAGCTGCTGGATCTGTTCAGTGAGATGATACAATCGCGTTCAATGCCGATGGCTTGAAGACAAAAACGGGTACAGTGTCGGGTTTTTACGCTGATGATCTCGAATTCAGGGACTATCTTAGACTATCCGATGCGCACTGGCCAATCTGAAACGATATCATGTCAAATTGACATGGGTTCTATCAGGCGGACATCCGAGGGAATTAAATTACTGATGAGTGCGCTACTACAGGGTCCTCTCTGTCTCTTGTGCAGGGGAACGTGCATGCCACTCCAAGTGCGTCGTCGATATTTTTGAATAAATGGGCGCTGAGCAGGATGGAACACAGGTAGACCAATATCACCACTTGTAGAATAACCAGAATGCTTTGACCTTCTCTTTTCATAGAAAACGGTCATATATGGTGGGTCATTAACGGTCATTATATGTTCGGTCGCATGGGATGCCCTGGTCATGGATACTGTGGAAGCTGTCAAGATATAGAGGAGGGGGAATCGGTATGACACATCTGCGACTGTTTTTCTCTATAGGAGCTTGAGTGCAAGTCGCTTCCACGATCTTGACTTTGTTAGGGATGTGTCACTTTCGAAGTTGATTAACTTCATCAAGGGTACCGGTGGACTCAAACGAGGTAACTGATATTTTTGGGCCCTTAGCCCTTATAGCTTCTTAAATGTGTCTGTACTTGTTGGAGTATCACAATGGGCTATACCTAACCTAGCCTTCTTTTCCAACAGTTTCCATATTTTATCACACTTTAGAGGACATCTACAGAAACATGCATCAATCACTTGTCTAATTGTCTGTGCTACCCGTCTATCAACCAAGAAATTCTAGGTTTAATTACAGGTCACACCATCTGACAATTTTCAACAGCTGTATCAGCTCACAACATTACCATCGAATGGTTATAGTATTTACACTGTGAAAAACTTCATTAATTACTACATCATTCTCCATTTATAAAAAATTAATATTTATTTACAGAAAAAGAGAAAAAATTATTGTTGCTCATGCCCAAGAGCACATATCTGCCATAGTTTTCACGTTCTTTGTGAGACGTTCGAAGTAGACACGGGTCAATATAGGATTTTATATATTAAATTTGGAAAAATATTTAAACGATGAACATATTTGCAATAAAAAATATGAATCGTATAACAATTGTTTATATTTAAATTAACCGGTTATTCGTGTAAAAATAACCGGTTTATTTGGTATGCGAAAAATTAAGATTTTGAAAAAACCGTTTTCAACAAAACCAAAAAAACTGGTTAAAACCGAATAATAACCGTTCGATCTCCCTAACACATTGTAACAACACGCATTATTTTAACAATAACCCTGGCATTCAAATATTTCAACACTTAAGCATAAGCACACAGACACACACACATACGTATATTTGCATGCGCTTTCAAAAATATAAACAAATACACATAAGCACTATACAAGCAAAACAACAGAAGCAAATACTTTAAAAATTTGTATGTATGAGTTTACAAGTATTTTGTTCATAAAATCCTACAACCAGAGAGAGAAAGAGAGAGAATATATTTGAAATATTTTTATTTTTATTTTTATTTTTATTTTTATTTTTATTTACAACAATACAACAATTAAAAGTGTATTGTTACAATTCTTACAAGTAAGTAGTACTGAGTGTACAATTTATTCATGACACAGAGAAAGAGAAACCCAGAGTTAAATGTTATTATTTTTGATTGTTGTTTTGGTTTTGCATGCAGAGTACTTACAAAGGTTCTCATTTCTTCTTCTCTTGTTTGTTTGCCAATTCCAGGTATGTTTACCACAAAATTTAAAGGGCATTTCGGTTATAACACTTGTTAGACTTAATTGTGTTCTACTCTCTTTTTTTTATTTTTGCCTTTGAATTTAGTTTTCGACTAAAGCATGGGAGGAAATACAAACTACTAGAAGATCGTATAATTTATGTATTTGAAGTTTTCAATGAAATTGTTTGGGTTTTGTGATGCTGTTCGTTGATTGTGGTTCTACAAAAGTACGTAATAAGAGTTTGATAATCAAAGCAACACAAAGTGTAGGCATTATGGGACAGATTTCAAAGTGTCAGAGTTTTGTGTATTTGCTCAATGTTCACTAGTTTTTCACTTAATCTAGGGAATGGTAAACTAATCAAAGAAAATATTGAAATTACCATGAGAAAGGAAAAGAAAATTTGTTTTGATATTGATAAGATAGCATGAGCAGTTAAATTAAACTTGGAGAGCGATAAATTTAATATGACGTGAACTGTATACACAAGCCAGCTTAGTTGTTATTATGGGAGGGAGTTAGAAAAGAGTTTGCGTTACCAGTAAAACACAAATATTTTTGGCTTATTTTAGGTTGTATTTTTTAATATAACCTCCCGACAACTGTTGTAATACATTTGTTCCAAAAATTTTTCAATAGCTTTAGCCCTTCATTAGAGATGCTTGCAAATATTATTAATTTCCGTAACATTCCATGATGGAACATGGGGACGTCTCTCAGTCAATGAGCACCACCCGATTCTGTTTTTAAACTCATTCAAAGGGACCTACAGCTTAACGCCGGCTCCGAACGGCAAATGCATTTAGAGAAGTTTTTAATAGTAAGTAATACTCATAACCAGTTACTAGCTAATGCTATGAAGTAATACCGCTGTCGAAAAACCTTTTTCTTTTTTAAGATGGTCTGGCCTGGTATTGAAACGACGCTCTTCTGGTTGGTAGGCGGGTGTGTTACCTACCATACCACAGCTTGCAAATATAAGGTGGGCCATTTAAATGTTTAATCTTCATAATAATGCAATAAAAGAAAAACGGTTTGAAATTTTGCCAAATTTATTTTCTTCTTATGAAATGAAATCTTTTTTCATTAATATGGCTGCTGCGGGTGGCCTCACAGTATAACATACCATTGGAGCAATTTTCGAGAACTTTTTCGAGTGTATGGAGTCGTATCTCGGAAATGGCATCACGAATGTTGGCCTTCAAATGCTAAATTGTCTCTGGTTTTTGGGGTTAGGACTTGTCCTTAACGACGCCACACAGAAAATAGTCCAACGGTGTCAAATCGCTGCTTCTTTGGCTGCCAACTGAATTAACCATTTCATTTATTAAACAGCCATCAAATGCCTGATGCAGTAAATCGCTTGTGCCATAAGATGTGTGGCAAAATGTTCCATCCTGTTGAAAACGAACATCGTTCACATCAACACCATGAAGAGCTGGCACAAGAAATCGGTTGTGATGGTGTGATAGGTCTATATTCTTCGTAATTTTTGCCCGAAAAATCCTACTGAACATGAGGGATTTTTATGATCTCCGTTCCTTTCAGTAAATTCACTATATGTTCGGAGGGCTTCCTTCTGTAAAAACGCTGTGAACTTTGTTACAAACTTATACCATAACTAGGAAATCGTCGAATTTTCTTTGGAACAGAAAGAACATGTTGTTTAGCCGTATCGTTTCTTTGTATAGAAATCTCCGAACTGCAGTTTTTCTTTCTTCAAATAAAAAGGAATCAGTGCTACCAATAGTACAGCGCTGGTTCCAATAACCATTAATCAAGAACACGGTGCTGCAGCGGATATTTTAATTGTTAACAATCGAAAAGGCAGTGCCACAAAAGTGCAGCAGTGTTTATTATTGTCAGCAATCAAGAAAACAGTGCTTCTAATAGTTCGGCGTAGGTTCATATTGTCATAAATAAAAAAAAAAAAACAGTACTACCAATAGTTAAGCGAAAGTTTTAATTGTCAACAGTTATGAAAGCATTGCTGACAATAGTTCAGTGGAGGATTTAATTGTCATCGACCAAGAATACAGTACTGCCAATAGATCAGAGGAAATTTTAATTGTCATCAAAAAAACAATGTTAACAAAAGGGCAAAGGCAGTTTTAAATCTCATCAATCAAGAAAATAGTGCTGCCATGAGTGCAGCGAAGGTTTCAGTTGTCATACATCAAGGAAGCAATGTTGCCAGGATTGCATCGAAGGTTTTATTTGTCATCAAAAAAACACTTCAACAAGAATGTTACGAATACTTCAGCTGAAGTTTTAATTGACGTCAGTAAAGAAAACAGTGCTGCGAATAGTTCAGTCGGGGTTTTAATATTCATCCATCGAGAATACAATGCTTCCATAATTGCAGCGGAAGTTTTAATTGTCATCAATCAAGAAAACAGTGCTGCCCAGAGTGCGGCGAAGGTTTTAGTTGTGATCCATCAAGAATACATGGCAGCGGAGATTCTAATTGTCGTCAATCTAGAAATTAATGCTACCAAGAATGAATCGGAGGTTTTAATTGTCGTCAAAAAAGAACCCTTCTACAAGAGTAGAGCGGAGATTTTGGTTGTAATTAATTAAGAAAACAGTGCTACCAATAGTGCGGTGGAGGTCTTAATTGTAATCAGTCAAGAAATCAGTGCTGCCAATAGTAAACCGGAGATTTCAATTGTTGTCACTCCCTGCATGTACTACCTGAAGGCAGTCAAAAAATCAGTTATCATGTTCTATCAACCTGGATGGACTAGATGGTTTCAATTGCTATTGGCGAGATTTAAGGAAGAAGCCCAAACGGAACTTCGGCGGTGGCAGTTTGATGGTTTGGGCTGGCTTTAGCTCACATGATACAGTGGAACTCTACCTTCCTTCCTTTCTTGGATAGTTTGGAGTACCAGGACATTCTGTCTGAACGTTTGCTGCCTTATTTGGCCCAAAAATGCTGACAAAACTTTCACCTTTCAGCAATATAACGTAGCAATTCATGTTAGCAAGTCGACCAGACAATGGTTTGAGGAGCACAATAATAAAGTACTTGATTGGCCAGCACGTTCCCCCGACTGAAACCCCTTGAAAAATTTGTGAGGACTGCTTGTACGTAATGTTTGTGCAGACAACAAACAGTACCGGACAAAAGATGAATTAAAAGTGGTATTCTGCAACAGCTGGCGCGAAATCCGTTGCAACGTTCTAGACAATTTTATAAGAGCAATGCCATCCCGTATTTTTAAGACAATAGAAGGAAAAGGGCACTGCATAAATTGAAAGTACTGATTAAGGCTTAGCTTAAATAAAAGTTTGGATAAATGAATCACTGACCTTATCATTTTGACGCTTTGAATTTTGCACTTATTTACATAAATTTAAATAATAGATTTGTTTTTTTAATAAGGTGACCATACGTAACATTTTAAAGTTTGGATCAATTAAGAAAATATTAAGCTGAACTTACTATTTTGAAGCACAACTTATCTATTATCAGAGATATTGCATTGTAGAACCATCTACGCACAATTTGTAACCTAGTTTCTCGTATACCTAATATTACAAACTAAAGTTAAGCTTTTTCTTTTGTGTTTATAGTGCTTGGAGTTAAAACATAGTTTAAGGCTTAAAAATAGCAGGCTTTGTTCTTATTAAATTTAATTCCAAAGTATAATATTGAACTCTTTGACCCCGCCTTTAACATTTTTGCTTGCCTTCTTTAAATGTGATTTTAAAAAGCATATTTTTCTGATATTTGCTTTATTTCTCTGCACTTTACTTCACTAGAAGCTAAAAAATTAATTTAACGCATACTTGAGTTTTATCGATAACACTTTTATATTATGAAACACACACATATACTATATACCCCTTGTAACAATGACATTCGCAATAAAAAATTGTTATAACGTTACAGTGTAATAAAAGTTGTAACACATAAATAAGCCAACATGATGTCCATTTACACAAACAGTTTTTATTTCCCTTTCATTTTTCTGTCTTCCCTTTTCTTTTCTCTTTTCCCATATTATTTTGTTTTCTCTATCTCTCCTTTTTATTTAAATACTTATATAGAGAAAGCTAGAGACCATAGTGAGTTTGTTATATTAACTTGCCCAAGGACATGTATAGCCAGACATTAAGCCGCTGCAAATAATATAAATTTAAGGATAAACATTTTTTATCTATGGCATGCGATTTATTTTCCTTATTTTTAAATTTTATTCCTCTTTTCCTCTTAGACTTTCAATTGTTAAAGTTTTTAAATTAAGAAAACAGTATTTTGCTGGGAATTTATTTAATTTATTAATATTACTTATAAACAATTTCAATTTGTTTTAATAGGTGTAGCAGAGAAGAAAATTTATTTAAATTCTATTGCTACTTGCAGAGTTTTTGCAAGTTATTAAAGCCAGTAATGTGCCTAAGACTTCTTTATTGCGAAGCCGTTATTTAAAGGAAATTCTTTGAAACCAAAATCCATTGACAAATTATGGCACAAAAGAATCTTATAACCAGCATTGCCAAATGAGCAGATTTATCTGTATTTTGCAAAATATAATTCCTGTTTTGACCACTGATCCAAAAAAAAAAACAGAATTCGCACAGTCTGTAATGATTACGTTTAACGTTTGGTTTTCTGTGCAGTCATTTTAGTCACATGTACAGTCAAGTAAAAAACTCTACATACACTTTTTGATTAAAGGTTTTTAGAGAATTTGTGAAGAAAATTAATGGAGGAACTTCTGAGAAGGCGTTTAATCCTCTTTCGAGGTCAGTCGACTTCGCAAAGTGTTGAGCTCCACCCGCAGATCCCTCGATTGCATTCGGAAATCTGACGGCGGCTGGAACAGCTCAATTGCTGATATGCTCGACCTACTTCTGGACACTCACTTTCTGGGCAAGTTGAAGAACCCATAAATGGGCCTCACTCCTCACTTCAGATGACTTCTGATCAACTTCACTGGGCGTTTGGTTCCTTTGAAACTTTCAAGTCCCCCAGACCGAATGGCATTATTCAGGCTGACCCCCAGTGCGGGAAGGACCTTGTTCTCTTTACAATCAATAATGCTTGTCTGGACCTCGGTTATATTCTTCTGTGTTGGAGGAGTACAAAATCGTTGTTCATTCCCAAAGCTGGAAGATCATAACACACTGAACCTCATGACTTCAGGCTCATTAGTCTGACCTTTTTTCTGTTTAAGACACTACAGAGAGTTCTTGATCTACATCTCTATCAGTCCTTTGCGCTTGACTACCTTTTAGCATGTCAGGGAACACACCCTTCCTGTGTTTTTTGATATTGGGGGGCTTTTGTGAACTTGATGTTGATTCTGGTCTGGTTGGGTTCATAGAGCTCCTGCTTAAATCTCACCTGGTCACCACCTTTCTTGGGGACACACGAATATAGTAAATAGAGGCACTCCTCAGATGGATTTCCTTTCACCACTTCTATGGAATCTTGCGGTTAATACGCCCCTCACTCAACTTGATACCTCTGGTAATAGAATCGTCGCCTATGCGAATGATATCGCCATCGCAGTGTCTGGAATGGCGTCCACAGACAGTCGGACAAGCTCAATTTGGCCCTGTTCATTGAATCCTTGTAAGACGGAAATAATGCTCTACACTAAGAGGTATAAAGTATATAAGTACCTCGCTGGAATCGGGCTTAGTCTGAGTCCCACCGTCAAATGCCTGGGCTTTATTCTTGACACCAAGCTAAGTTGGAAGTCTAACTTAGCTGAGAGAGCTCGTAAGGCGGCATATGCGAACAAGTGCTGTAGGAGAGCTGCAGTACTGGCCAGATGGGGCCTTAACTCCGTCTCATTCGCTAGATCTATACGACGATTATTGAACCTAACCTTCATTATGGAGCGGTCTTTTGGTGGACCGCCCTCGATAAACATTCCAACATCTAGTTCCTGGATAACGTCAGGAGGTCTACGGCAATTCAGATTACAGTGGAGTTACGCACTACCCCCAGGATCGTGCTTTTTGTCATGCTTATTTGGCTCCCTTCAGATATACTTGTCAGACAACAGGCAAAACTTGTGCCGTTTTGTAACGCCCTCGAAGAACTCTTCGATTTTGTATGAGGAACCCCGAATTCTGGATGATATTGATTATGTACCATCTGGACCGGTGCTGGATGTGGGATTTCAGTCCGTGATTCCTAACAGAGAAGACTAGGCTTCTGGCGCCGTCATCCCAGGCGATGCGGTAGAAATCTATACTGATGGCTCTAAGTGTGAGGACAGGGTGGGCTGCGGAATTTTTTCGGAAAAAGCTCAATATAAGGGTGTCTCTCCGACTTTCGAACTATTACAGGGTGTTTCAGGCTGAAGTGTTGGCTATATACCATGCTGCGGTATTGATACGGAGAGGCGGCACTCACACGGCTTGTATATGCACTCTCTCTGACAGGCGAATTTGATTTATTGCTAGACTCACCTTGCCAAGATTGGATGGTAGGCGTGCCAATCAATCTCCTTTGTAGTGTCTATCCCCACTGGGCATTGCATTATGCGTAGACACGCGCAGAGGCTGCGTCTACCGGCGAATGATTTCTGTCGAGGTTGTAGATCGATTGAGGCAGAGGAGAGTGTGGCGCATTTCATTTGAAAATTTCCGTCTACAGCTAGCAAACCCGCACGCATACATTGAAAAGCCGATACAACCAAGAGGAGTCACTGTTTGGTGCGGATTTTAGTCCAGAGGCAATATTGGGCCATTTTTCCTCGAAAATGAGCAAGGAGTAGCCGTTACAGTCAATGGCGATCGTTATCGGGCCATGTTGAACGAATTTTTGTTCACAAAAATTAAAGAGAAGGATATTAGCAAAATTTGGTCTCAACAGGACGGCGCTACGTGCCACACAGCCGAAGATGTGTTTTTGAAGATCGCATTATCAGCCGCAGAGCTGATGTCGTTTGGCCACCTCGGAGCTGCGATTTGACACTGTTGGACTGTTATTTGTGGGGTGCCGTCAAAGATAAGTGTTACGCCAACAAGCCAGAGACAATTGACTCTTTAAAGGACAATATTCGTGAAGCCATCGGTGAAATACAGCTGCATACAATCGATAATGTGCTTAGAAATTGGACCGATCGTGTAGGCTACTGCATGGCCAGACGCGGCAGCCATTTAAATGAAATTATTTTCGATTATTAACCGGTACAATCCTTTCAAATAAAAAAAAGAAATTTGAGAAAATATTCGGTAGTTTTTTTTACAGCATTTAAAAAAAAATAAATGAATTATTTGGCGGATCCTTTATTTCTTTCTTATAAACAGTTTTCTTTTTATAACACCTGATATTTAAAAAAAAGGAAAAATAATTTTTATCTTTATGTCATAGACCATAAAGACCAAACTTTTTCTCAACTCGAAGCTAATAAGTAGCTACTGGTCTTTTTTCATGCACTTCATTCCAACGTATGACCTCTTTTATTAAAGAAAAAAGTTTTCCTATTTGATAAGATTCCGGTTTTAGCGTATTCTTCCTTTGGCTTTAGCAATAACCTCAAAACTAAAACTATACTCGTAACGATATTTCTTTTGTAGTGAAAACTAAGTGAACAAAACTTAATTTAATCTTTTACGTGTCAATTACAAACACTTACAATTTAAAATTTATTTACTTTTTTCTTCAACATTTTTTACCTTTTTTTCCATTTACGGTCTTTGTTGTAAAGAGTTTTTTGAAAAAAAAAATAAATAAAAAAAAATAAAAAAAATAAAACCCTAAGAATATATACAAGATTATCATGAGGAAAAGAAGAAAAAGAAGCAATTGAAGATAGACCACTTGAAAACGCATGTCAGGTAATGCATAAAAGACGTGATCCTTAGCACTGCAGGATAAGAAATGTCTTAAAGCACAACTTTGGCACAGACACTCGAAACTACATATGATTTAAAATAATGACAGGGATTTGAAAATCTTGAAAATAAAGTAAAAAATCAGGAAATTTGAGTCTGCAAAAACACTATATCTCTCACATAAGGTTTGTGCTTTTTATTAAATATAAGATGATGTACCTTAACAGCCCTCTGCAAAATACAATAAACTTAGCATGTAGCCTTCCTAGGTTGAATGAAATAAAAGAGGCAATAACGTGAAGAATAATAAAGCTGCAGGCGAAGATGGCTTACAAGAGAAATTTTTACCGGCAGACATTACAACTGCAGCTGAATTACAGCGGCCTTATATCACAGCAGCATGGGAGAAAAGAGGCTGCCATCAATTTGGAAGAAAGGCATTATTGTGAAACTTTCTAAAAGTCGCTACTTGAAAGATTGCAATAACTGGAGAGGAATTACTCTGCGTAACACCATATACAAGATACTAGCAGTTATAACACAAGGGAGGCTTCAGTGCGAACTAGAGAACATATTGCGAGACGAACAAGCAGGCTTCCGGCCAAATGGAAGCTATCTAGGTCAGTTTCTGAAATGACGTACACCTCTATACCTGAACTACTATATGGAAAGGATTGAGAAGAAAAGGAGTGCCCCAGCAATGTACGATAATGCAGAACTCTCGGTTCTTACAACGGGAGCATCAGCCAACCATTCCATACTAAAGCTGGAGTAAAGCAAGGATATCCACTCTCAACTCCACTATTCACCATCGTACTCGATAAGATCATGAGTCTCTCACGACAACTCGAGGATCTGGATTTTGCGGACGATATTTGTCTACTCTCACACAAGATCTCCAACACGTGGTCAAAATTAATTGTCCTGGAAAAACTGGCTCGCAATATTGGACTTAAAATATATATAAAGAAAACCAAAGCTATGAGAATTAGCAACAATAGAACAGAAAACATCATACTATAGGGCCAGCCAATAGAGTATATAGATACCTTTTGCTATCTTGACGGTGCAGAAGTATATGTTAACAACAGGCTCAACAGAGCAAGATCATCATTTGGACAATTACAGTCGGTATGGGGAAGCTCATACCTATCCAGGCAAACCAAGCATAGAATATTCAACGCATGTGTAAAGTCAATTGTGTTGTACGGCAGTGAAACCTGGCTTGTGTCTAATACTGTCACGCAATAGCCACAGGTATTCACCAACAAGTGCCTTAGAATCATATTGAAGATATTCTGGCCTAACACCGTAAGCAACATGGAATCTATGAAATTTAATAAACGTAGAGGCCATTCTGAAGCAGATAATGCAAAGAAAGTGGAGACGGAACGGTCATACCTTAAGGAAAAATCATTGTAGTATTACAGGGATGGTACTTGAGTGGAATTCTCAAGGATCAAGGAACCGCGGTCGACCAAGAAACAGCTGGCTATGCTCAATTTTCCAAGAACTAAGGCAAAACAATCTTATATGGGAAGAGGCAAAGACAACAGCAGCAAATCGTGTAAGATGGAAATGCTTTGTGGAAGCCCTATTCTCCCAAGAGGAGTAACGGAAAAAACACATATAGCATGTCTTTAAAGGATTCACTTCCACGTTCATAATTCATAACCCAAACATGAGCGAAACAAAATGCAAAAATTTGAGAGTGAGATTTTCTCACCTTTCATAATATGAAGAATTTAGTATCTTCTCTTTTTTTTATCCAAAGTTTACCTGAACTAACTGTATACTAAACATTGCTATCTGCTACAATTAATTATGTCTTGTAAGCATCTTGATTTACAATCGTTATTGGGTGTAGCTCCTTCTGGTATCCTACAGAGCAGGTTTTTTCAATATAGTTCATCGATATATTGAGATAGTAGCGGCTATAAAGAACGAAAGACTAGGAAATCCCCTGAACTCGATGAGATTGTAGGCGAACTGCTTAAAATGGACACGACGCAAACCTAGGAGATGTAATATCCCTTGATTGTGAAAATATGGAAGTAAAAGAAAATCACAGTTGTATGAGCGAGACTTCGGTGTGCTTCAACTATCGCAGCATAATGCTTTTTTCTATACCATCAAAGGTTATTATAAAATTGTTATTAAATAGGATTAATCAGTAGGTGAAACCATTAGTTCACAAACGCAAGCTGATTTTCGGCCACATGGGTCCTGTACTAACCAAATAAACACACTTATCATCGAGCAGGTCAACTAGTGGTAATCATCTCTTTTTACGGCCCTTTTTGACTATAATATCCTTACGAAAATAGAAAGGCTTAAAGAGAAAATACCACACCATATCATCACCTTTAAAACTGTATTATTGAATTTTGGTATATTTTGTGTCAACCTGTCAATGCGGTAAATATATGTGTATTTAGCAGCACTGCCAATTTGATCATCTTCATGTGTTACATTCGAATTAGCGGAAATAATTTGAATGTTATAGCAAGAACAAGAAGACTCGGAAGTAATTTAAATTGTATATAAAAGGTGGCACCTTGTGCATTAGTTAGATAGTTATCGTTTTGCTGTCATAAAATAAGGTTGTGTTTAGGCATAACTAAAAATATTTTATAAACGAATATGAAGTTACTGTATTACGATAAACTATAATATAGCAATAAAGTGGTTTATTTCATTTTGACGCAATTAAAAAGAACTCTAATGCTTTAAAAAAGGTTAAAGGGTAACAATACTTCTTTCGATTGTGTGACACTCGAACGCATTATAACGGAGTTACGACGTCGAGGTGTGGCCTCCAAATATATACAATATGAGGATTTCAATTGCATAGTTATCTACAACGGCAGATATTCTGAAAGCTTTAACTCAGCATTTGGTGTCAGGCAGGATTGTCTTTTGTCGCACTTTTTTTTTAATCGTTCTCGATGAAGTACTGTCTCAAACGTGGCATTCAGTGGAACTGCAAACATCTCGAAAACCTTAACTACAAAAAATGACATCTGCTTAATATCTCCTCGTTAAAAGTATATATAGAACTAAATCGGCAACCTTAATCGTGTATCTAGGGGAGCCTTGATCAACCGTACCAAGAAAAAAACTATGTCTATACCAGCCATCTGGATGAACAACCAGTTCTGCATCGAGAACAAAGGCACAAAATGCTCGAAAAGGTTATGCTATTTGGGCAGCGTAATTACACCCGAATGGGTAGCTGGTGAATATGTGAAAAACTGTATTAAAGCGGCTTTTTGTTAATTGAGAAAAATTTGGAAGTTAACAGCTTTATACACGACTACAAAATTGCGAATATTCAGATCAAATATGAAGTACATCTTACTGTATGGCTGCGAAACCAAGCTGATAAGTGGAAGATTGCAAATAAATTTCAAGTGTTTGTAAACCGCTGTCTGAGAGATATATGGAGAAGGATTTGGCCAAGAATTGTCTCGAATTTGAAAAATTCTGCGCAGGTCTGGCTCGATCGTACAGGGGCAAAATTTGTCTCCATATAAAGTAGGGAGATCATTCTCAAGCCTTTGCTGTGCCCTACCTAACAATTATCTCAGAAACAGAAGTTTAGAATAAGAAAATGGCACTCCGACCAGGTGGTCAATCTCCTCGTTGCCAAGTAGAAAGCCTAGCCCGTTCACCACACACAATTCGGCCTTTATACACATAATATATAGATCTGAATGTCTCGCCGCCTCATTTTGAGATACCTGGCATTCACATTCAGCGATGTCGGCTAGACAGCGTAGAGTGTCCTGGACGCTGCCTGACTTTCAGGACGGATCCGCATATCAACATCGAATACCTTGTAGTACATCAACCAGTCCACTGTCCTTTTTATCACTAAAACCTCTGGCGGTAAGATCCTGCTGTGGTGTCTACCATGATCTTCACTTTGTACAAATATATTATAACGTATGGGCCATCTATCGGTTTAAATTTTAACCAGCGGTTATTTTGAATCTGGCAATACTGATGTCATTTTATTCTATAACAAAATTCAATGTATTATCTCCTCTAAAAGAAATGTATCCATTTACGCTTGAGCAACGTTGGAATTTATTGGAAATTTTGTTCAAAACGAAGACAATTAGTTGGAAAATGCAGCGTCATTATCGGATGAAGCTAAAATTCATCGTAGTGGGTTCGTTAATAAGCAAAATTGCCGTATTTGTGGCTCAAAAAACCTTATCGTGGTCTTACAGAAGCCAATTCATTCATTACGAATGACTGATTGGTGTGTCTTGTGAAGCGGAGGTATCATTGACCCATATTTCTTTGCAAATAAGGACGGCGCAACCATTACGGCCAATGGAGACACCTATCGCACCAAGATAACCGATTTTTTGTGCCCGCTCTTCATGGTATTCACGTGAACGATGTTTGGTTTCAGGATATTGTAACTTGCCACACATCTCATGCCACAATAGATTTATTCCGTCAAACGTTTGATGACCCCTTAATTAGCTGAAATGCTGATATCAGTTGGTCGCCAAGAAGCTGCAATTTGACATCGGTGGACCATTTTTTGTGGAACGCGGTTAAAGACTAGTATTATGCCGACAAACCAGAAACAATTACGCGTTTAAAGGCAAACATTCGTTTTTCTATTGCCGAGAAACGACCACATGCACTTGAAAAAGTGCTTGGAAATTGGTCCGATCGAATGGGGTACTGTGAGTTCAGCTGCGGCCGTCATATGAATGAAATAATATTTAATTCTTAATCGGAACAGTTGTGTTTCACAACAAATGAATAAATTTGGCAAAATTTCAAACCATTTTTGCTTTATTGCATTTTAAATTTCAAACTTCTTTTTTCTTAAGTTTCAAATATTGATTAATAAATTTCTTTGAGTGTATTAAAGCAAAAGTTCTCTTTTCAAATAATTCTTGTCGACATACGATTATAAAACATGAAAAGTAACAAAAATTACAGACAAAAATACGAACAAAAATGATACTTAAAGCAAAAGTATAAAGAAATGAGGGAAAAAATTAAGCTGAAAAGGACACCTACAACAACATGGCGAGGCGCTGGAATATAATCAGAAGTACAACAGCATTAACAACAACTTTACATAAATGACCTTAACCCAATTATAGTAATGAAATATATAAAGAAAATAAAAAAATGAAATAAAAAACATGAGTAAAAGAATTAAAGATATTCCATCTTAGCTAAGTGATACCCTACAGTACAGTGTGAATGCTTCTACTACTTAATATGATAAGATTTTCGTATAAGAAGAAGGTATTATAAGAAAGTGTGCTTCAATTGGCTTAGAAATGTTATTTTAAATAAATCGTTGTAATTGAGAGCTCACACAGGGACATTCTTATTATTATAGTGTTACAAACAGTAGCACAACCATAATATATCTCCATTATTTTTATAGGGTTTGGTTATAATATAAACTTCTGCCAGTAACAATTGTAAAGCAACACAAGATGCCGTTTCTGCTGTAGCAAAGTCAGTCCTCTAAGGGTAGTCTGGCCACTTAAAAGAAGAAGAAGAGAAAAATAATTTTTTTTACTGCAATAATAGCAACAATATGTTATTACTCATTTTATACCATAATTCACTAGACAAAGCGTAGGAAGAATGTTTCCTAGTCATTTACTGTACAATAGCATAGTATACAAGTAGAGGCGTGGTGAAGGTAATTTAAGGTATTTGCTACTAAAGGCTGTTACCTCGTCCTTTAATTTGAACACCTTTTTGTGAACACCTTCTCTATTTATTTTATTTGCGCATATATAAGCTCATATGGAGGTTAAATACAAGGTGAGAAATGTAATTAAAAAATATTGGAGGTAAGGAGTAGATTCTTATACACTCCACATATTTCACCTTTGAGTGTAAAGAGGGCCTTAAATTAACAATACCGAGCTGAGCAATTGCTAAAACAGAAGCTTAGCACAATTTAAAAAAGGGTGTTTTTATAGAGGTATAAAATTTTGAAATGGAATAAGACAAAGATGAGTTTTTTAAATTGAAAATTTCCTTTATTCGAAAGATAATCCTTTGGCATTATAATTTGAATACGACTTCTGACATATGACCGCCACGCCTGGCTCGGATGTAGCCTAATCTGTAGGTCCAATTTTCGATGACTTTTTCCAACACTTGTGGTCTTATATCGGCAATAACGCGGGAATGTTGTCCTCCCAGGGGTCAAACGTTTCGGCCTTATCGGCGTAGACTAGCTTCTTTACATATTCCCATTGAAAAAAGTCTAGCGGCATTAAATCGCACGATCTTGGAGGCCAATTGACGGGTAGGAAAAATGAAACTATGCGGTTAACAAATGTTTCTTCAATAAATCAATTTTAGCCCGAGTTGTGTGACATGTTGCGCCGACTTTTTGAATCCACAGCTACTGCACATCATGGTTATTAAATTGATGAACGAAAAAGTCACTAATAATGGCTTCATAGCGGCCACCATTGACGGTAACGTTCTGGCCAGCATCGTTTTTGAAAAAGTACGGACCAATGATTCCACCAGCCCATAACACAGACGAAGCAGTCAGTTTTTCTGTATGTAATGGTGTCTCAACATACACTTGAGGATTATCATCACTCCAAAATATGCAGTTTTTTTATTGACGTATCCATTCAAACAAAAGTGAGCTTCATCGCTAAAGAAAGAGTCCGCAATACGTATTTCGAACAGAACGATAATTTTCAAAATAAATTTGAACAATTCGGAAGCATTGTTCAGGCGTCAGTCGGTTTATGTTGAAATGCCAAGCCAAACTATACATAAATCACCTAACAGCTGACAATATGGCCGCCAGTTCAAAAAGTGTTGCCAACCTAAAGTATTATACCTCTATAAAAAGGTATAGTCCCGGAGAGGATATCGTGGATGACTTAAGCGATTTTCGAATAACAGTCGTTCAATGGAACTCGAAACTGTTCCTTGCTTGTTCCTTGCTGACTTAAAACGCACATTTGAGTCACTATACAGCGAAAGAATATTTCTCAATTGGGATAATAACATTGATAAGATCTTAATACAGCGATGAATCTTGCCCAGTTCTCTTTAGAAGCAAAGAAAGCCAATCATTTAAGATACAAAAATGAGTGTTGCAAGGTTTTTTCTCTTTTCGATGGCTTTTTCCACTATTAAACTATTGCCGGGGCAAAAGAGTGCATACAGTGGCAAATCAATTAAAAAAGTTAACTCCATGGTTCTGGTTACGCGGTCGACATATAACTGTTGTCACGTACGCTTTCCGAAATGCAATCCAAAATCAATGACCCGATAGCAAACGCACTTGCAGTGAGTCTGAGCATCAACAGCAAGAAAACTAATATTTTGCACAATTGTTACGTTTTTAGCTTTTTAAAATCGTTATTTATGGGTTTATAGAGTGTAGTTTGAATAAAATGTGTTCATTTTTTATTAAAATCCTTTATTTACGCAGTTTTGTGCACCACTGCTTTTACAAGCAATAACAATTTCTGTTCATAGTTACTATTTCTGTTACAACTTTGTAAACAACAATAATTATTCGACAGCTCTTTTTAGCTAAAGATCTTCCAACCCGACCGTCCCTATCACTTAGGTTCGATTAGTTAGCTCCAACTAAACTTTTGCAGCTGGGGTATAACTCAGTCTGTCTGGGGCCTTTGCAAACGAAATACGACTATTTTCCTTCGTATTTAAGCAAAGTTTTATTACGAGCCCTTACAAGTATTTTCTATACCTAATAGCTCGTTAAAACTACCACAGATATGGTTCGGGGAGTTGATTTGGTGTCGGCGGTCAAGAAAACAGTTTGTCTGGCGGTTAATCTGGCAGGATTACTGAAATGATTGTCTGTGGTAAATTTGGAAGAGCCACATGAATGGTTGTCGGTAATTAATCCAGTAGGCTAACAGGAACAGGATCGATTGTCGGTAATTAATCTAGCAGGGTTATGGAAACAGAGTTGTCTGTATTAAGTCTCGAAGTACCACAGAAACAGTTGTCGGCAATTGATCTAGCAATGTTACGGGAATAGGAACGGTTGTCGGTAATTTATCCAGCAGGATTTCAGGAACAGTTGTCTGTGGTATATTTGGAAGAACCACAAGAACGGTTATCGGTAATTGATCTAGCAAGGTTACGGGAACAGGAACGGTTATTGGTAATTAATTTGTGGTAAATCTGGAAGGACCACAGGAAAGGTTGTGGGTAATTAAACCAGCACGATTTTAGGAACAGTTGTCTCTGATAAATCTGGAAGGGCCACAGGAACGGTTGTCTGTAAATTAATCCAGCAGGATTTCAGAAATCTACTGAAATGGAACAATTTTCTTCTAGTTCCACCAGACATACAGCATTACATTTCTTGGTGTCAATCCTGCTTTTGCAATCATTTGCAAAGCTTTACTTTGCTACGTTCATGATTTTCACGCATTATTGTCGTACGTGATTTAGTTTTTATCGCCAGTAATCATTTGGACCTATCAAACAAGCTTTAGTGTGTCATTAATATTACCAGAGATATTCAATTTTAGAGCCGACAATTTGTAACCGAATGTTTTTGAATGCCAATATTTATGACTGTCGAGATTTTTTTTCTTTCAAAATCAATTTTGCAATGTTGAATCTGGCAACTCTACCTCTGGAGTCATTTTATTGAAGGTCACTAATGCATTTTTCCTGTGTTCGAGGGCATTTTCAATATAACCCACAAGCGAGTGTAGCGCAATCTTCAAAGATTTGCCCTTCGTATACCTGGGATGAAAATATTTAAGCTAAAAATATCGGGTTGGTCATCTATCGGTTTATATTTGAACCAGCGGTTATTTCAGATCTGGCGATACATATTCTGTTACAAAATTTAGTATATTTTCTCCACTAAACGAAATGAATCGATTTACGCTGGAGCAACGTTGGGATTTATCATCATTCAAAATCATCTTTTCAGATGAAGCTCATTTTCATCTCGGTGGGTAGGTTAATAAGCAAAATTGCAGTATTTTCCGGGCTCAGAAACCATAAACGTGGTCTTACAGAAGCCAATGCACGATTTGTAGAGCGGAGGCGTCATTGGCCCATATTTCTTTGCAAATTATGACCGCGCAACCATTACGATCAATGGAGATACCGATCGCATCATGATAAACGATTTTTGTGTGCCCGCTCTGCATGGTATTGATGTGAACTATGTTTAGTTTGAACAGGATGGTGAAACCTGCCACACATCTCAAGCCGCAATCGATTTATTGCGTCAAACGTTTCATGGCTTTTTAATTAGCCGCCAAGAAGCTGCGATTTAACATCGTTGGACTATTATCTGTGGAGCGTCGTTAAAGACGAGTTTTATGCCGACAAACCAGAGACAATTGAGATTTTGTGGGTCAACATTCCTGATACGAACCCATACACTCGAAAATTGGTCCAATCGAACGGGGTACTGTGAGGCCAACCGCAGCAGCCATATGAATAAAATAATATTTCGTTTCAAACCGCAACAATTTTATTTCACAACAAAAAATAAATTCGACAAAGTTTTAAACCGTTTTCGTATTACGGCATTTATAAATTTAAACTTTTAAATGGCCCACCCTATACTTTTATTCCTTTGTGATTCTGAAGCCTATTTTAGAGTATGTACATGGCAAAGAAGTTTTCCGTGTAAACTGTTTTCGAAAATAAAATTCGTTTTCCTTAACCGTAAACCTACCAATACTGCATGTATACCAATTCGTAACACAGTGTATCAAATGACCGGTTGCGGTAGTCGTGGCAGGTTACATGTATCTCTCGATAAATAAATTAACAAGAGGAACGTAAGTTTGAAATACAAAGTTATTTACATAAAAATAAAAATGGGTCAAATGACCCGGCAATGGTAGGTTTAATGTTTAGGTGAAATACTCTACTCGTTGTACTATTGAGCTGAGACACAACCAGACTCTGCAAACAAATGTTTTTATTTTTATTATTTTTAAAATTTTTTTTTCATCATGGCTTTTCCCCTTTCACCGTAAAATATCTAAATATCCACAATATGATTTTTATTTAATTTTCTTTTTTTTAATGCTTTACGTGCCTGTCTGCTTTACCTAATGCCACATGTACTTCAACTTAAGTACTACAACTGCTATAAAAAAATTACGAACATTTAAGGATCGTCTTGGCCTTCAAAAACTCCACAATAAGGTGAAGTGTCCCAGTTGAAACATTTTCTTAATAAAACATTTAATTTTCGGTAATTAAAAACAAAATGTGGCACTAATAATATGTTGCACAGAAACAGCAGACTAATTTTATTATAATATTGCTGTGTATGTTGGTATCACGAACGCCTCCCCTCTCTCTCTCTCTCTTTCTCGCTGAAAAACACCCGTAAAATCCACTGGAAATGTTGCTTTAAAATGAAATAAAATAATTATTATACACTTTGTAGTAAACTGTGCTGCTATTAAATTTTGTTTTTATATTGTTGGTATTTTCCACTCCTTTTCTATTACTTTTTGTCTTTAAATTTTAATGATTTTTATTTTTTCTTGCCTATTTTTATGTTCCCTGGAAAAAATAGAAAAAAATTCCAACAATATGCTTCGTTTAATTTTGTATTGAATGCTGGAAGCAATTAAAATCATTGTCAAAGTCTATACAAAATACATTAAAAAAAGTGAATAAAAAAATGAAACCCCATCTCTGGTTTATTGTCTTATTTTGTTCGTCTTTTTTGCTTGAACGTGTTTGTTAGCATTTTGTTTGGTTGATGTTTTTTGTCGTAAAATTTTTTTATTCTTTTTTTTCAGATCTTTTGTTATACATTTGCCAGGAAAGCCGTCAGTTTGTTTTTCGCCTGTAATGAATTCCATTTACCCCCATGGCTGTCGTTATATTCATTAGAAGGTGATTAGAGAACAATTTTTAAGAGACAGTCTGACAAATGAACAGTGGTAGTGCTTGAAGTGTATACTAGAATATATTTTTCATAAACAATGAGAGTGATGGATAGGTGACAGTTAAAAAGAATAAAAGGATACAAATTTATTTAATTTAAGGAGAGTAATGAATACAATAAAGCCCAGGTCTTTTGAATAATTATCAAAAAAAAAAACAAAGTCGTATATTGCACTGGAACTATCACAAAGAACAATCAAGTTGTTATTAAGCGTTTACTGCCTCCAGGTAGTACCTGCAGGGAGTGACAACAATTGAAATCTCCGCTTTACTATTGGCTACATTGATTTCATGACTGACTACAATTAAAACCTCCACCGCAGCTTGGGCAGCACTGTTTTTTTGATTAGTGCCAATTAAAACTTTCTCTGGACTACTGGCAGCATGGCTTTATTGATTGATGACAATTACAGCTTCTGCCGAGCAATTGGCACCACTGTTTTCTTGTATGATGTCAATTAAAACTTTCTCTGGACTACTGGCAGCATTGTTTTATTTATTGATGAAAATTACAGCTTCTGCCGAGCTATTGGCACCACTGTTTTCTTGTTTGATGCCAATTAAAACTTTCTCTGGACTACTGGCAGCATTGCTTTATTGATTGATGACAATTGCAGCTTCTGCCGAGCTATTGGCACCACTGTTTTCTTGTTTGATGACAATTAAAATTTTCTCTCACCTACTGGCAGTACTGTATTCTTGATGGATGACAGTTAAAGCCTTCGCTGTACTCTTGACAGCACTCTCTTCTTGTTTGATGCTAATTAAAGATTTGTCTCTACTACTGGAAGTACTGTATTCTTAACTAGTGAAAAGTAAAACTTTCGCTGCAGTCTTCGCAGCACCGTTTGCTTGATGGATGACAATTAAAACTTCCTCTGAACTGCTGGCAGCACTGTCTTCTTAACTGATGACAATTAAAGCCTCCGCCGTTTTCTCGATTAATGACAATTAGAACCTCCTCTGCTCATTTGTTAACCCTATTTTCTTGATGACAATTAAAAACTCCGCTGTACTACTGGTAGCATTGTAGTCTTGATGGACTCAAATTAAAACCTCAATTGAACTATTCGCAGCACCGTTCTCTTGACAATTCAAATCGCAGCTGAACTATTGGTAGTACTGTTTTCTTGATTGATTACCTTTAAATCCAATAATATTTCCGAAATAAAATCTAAAACAATAATATGACCGATTGGATGACAATTGAAATCTTCGCTGCACTCTTGGCAGCATTATTTTCTTGATTGATAACATTCAGAACCTCCTCTGTCCTTTTGCTAACACTGTTTTCTTGATGACAATTAAAACTTCCGCTAAACTATTGGTAGTACTCTTTTCTCGATCTATGGCAATTACAACCTACGCTGAACTATTAGAAGCACTGTTTTTTTGATTGCACCTTTGTGGCATTGCTTTTTTGATTGTCAACAATTAAAAATTCCGCTGAACTACTGGCAGCACCGTTTTCTTGATTAATGGTAATTGGAACCACCGCTGTAGACCTGATTTTTTTTATTTGAAGAAAGACAAACTGCAGCTCGGAGATTTCTATGCAAAGAAACGATGCGGATCAAGAACAAGTTATTTCTGTTCCAAAAAAAAAAAAAATTAGAAGATTTTCCGGTTATGGTATACGTTTGTAGCACAGTTTAAAGCACTTTAAAGAAGGATGGTCACCGAACATATATTGAATTGAGAACATAAAACTCCGTCATGTTTAACAGGATTTTTCGGTTAAAAATTACGATTACTAGAGACACCTATCACTACATCATAACCGATTTGTTTGTGTCAGCTCTTCATAGTATTAATGTGAACGATGTTTGTTTTCAACAGGACGATTTACGTTGCCACACATCTCATGCCATCATCGTTTTATTGCGGCAAACGTTTGATAATCATTTAATTAGCCGAAGTGGTGATGTTAGGTGGCCGCTAAGTCGCTGCGATTTAGCACCCCTGGACCCCTGGGTGCCGTTAAAGACAAGTGTTATGCCGATAAATCAGCGACAATTAAGCATTTAAATGGTCAACATTAGTGCATTTTTTAATGGTCCACCCTGTATAAAATAGAGAAAGTAGTGGTTGGCTCCAGGAAATACGCCAAAGCCGAGAGTAAAGCATAAACAGCATTTAAATAAAGCCATGATCTGCGTTTGGTGGGACTAAGAGGGCTTGAGGGTAAAGTTCGAAAGGCATGTTGACCCTCAACCAAGATTTTTTGCTATTATTTTTAACAGCATTCAACAACCTACAGGGATGGAATTTCAACCTTCAATTTTTATACATATCAGGCCATTATCACTACTTTATTTATTTATTTATTTTTATTTCTTATCAAAGATACCTTTCTAACCTATTCAATCTCTTTCTTTAAAGCACTCTTGCAGCTTTGGCACATCTGTTACATACCTTTTATCTGTTTCCTTCTCTGCTGTCTTTGAAGTGCCTTAGGCAAAGTGACTTGAATAATATTTTTGTCTTCATTTCGTTTGTAAGAATGTTAAGAACAAGCACCACAGGCAGATTATTTATAAAATAATTACAACAATAATAGGTAAAATGTTATTAAAGAAATACTGAGATTATTTAAAACTACTGGGCTGTCTGCTTACTAACTGAAAATATACGAGTATGAATAATAAGTTATGTATAGAATGGTTATAAATTTAAAATTTATAGAAAAGAAAATTTAATGGTGATAAGATGTTAAGGAAAGAAACCGTTTCTTAGTATATTGACAGCTGAAAACTAATGCCACCGCTATCTTAATTAAATAAAAAGTTTAAAGTTAAATTTATATTCATTCACTTTTAGTATTTTTATTTCATTATTTCTTAGCCAATACCTTCACTTTTAATTTTAAAAAATATATACTCGTATATATAAACTTTAAGAAGTTTACAAGAAATTCAGTAGTGTAGAAGTGGAGCTGCTATGCTTTCATATCCAATCTAACTTATCTTTCACAGATGATTTGTATTGTCGTTGAAGTTGTTTGAAAATCATTTAGAGACTAAAGTCATTTTCTTTCTAAAGGTATACAAAGATCTATATGTACTATATATGAAAGGTGCCACGCCTACGTATTTAATTCCGTCCACTTTTTTGACCGACGATTTTTTATTGACCACGAAGTTATTTAATTTTTAAGATATGCAAAAAACCATATTTACCACGTCTATGAGATGCTACGCCCTTCGGCCAATTGTTTGTTGATTATGTAAATCAACAATAGTGTCGATTGTTGGCAGAAGCATACAGTCAACATTCACTAACTCAAAAAACTTGCGAACGATGACTTGCGCGATTCAAAAGTGGTGCTTTCGATACACAAGGCAAGGAGAGGCCTGATCAGCCGAAAAAGTTCGATTGTTTTCAAGCGCAAGAAGAACTTGGAAGTCACACAACAAGCCATTTCCACACCTTTAAAAGCATTGGAATTCATTCAGAAGCAAGAAAATTGGGTACCATATGAATTGAAGACGAGAGATGTCAAGAAAATGCTCTGTATCTTGTGGGATCAGAAATGTGTTTTGTACTATGAGCTGCTGAAATCGGGTCAGACGATCACAGGGGATCTGTATCGAATACATTTGATTCGTTTGAAGAGAGCTATCAAAGAAAAATGACCAGAGTATTCGACCAGATACGAGGCCATAATCTTCCATCATGATGACAACGCTCGGCCACATGTTGCAATACCGGTTAAAAACTATTTGGAATACAATGGCTGTGAAGTTTTGGATCACCCGCCTTATAGCCCAGACTTTCTCCCTTCTGACTACCACTTGTTTCAATTGATGCAGTACGTCCTTACTGGAATTTGCTTCACTTCAGAACAGGGTATCAGAAATTGGCTTAATTCATTCTTTACCTCAAAACCGGAGCAGTTCTTTAGGTGCGGAATCCATATGCTACCAGAAAGATGGAAAAGAGTAGTGGCTAATGATGGACAATACTTAGAAGAATATATCGATCAATTCGTTTTGTTTTTATAACAAATCGACATTATTAACATCATTAACTTGTAAACTCAATAGTTAAAAGATTTCGTTAATCAAATTTGCGATGCTACCAATCTACATGAGATTGTAAAACGCATCCCAAAAAAGCCACTGACGAGGAACCGATGTGAACTGGCTATTGAGAACATGCCATTTGGTCCCCTTATATTTTTTCTTGTGGAACCAAAATAACTCATACGATTAAATTTATCCTCATTTAAGCGTCAATTTACATGCTCTATACCATACATGATGACTCTGATAGGCCTTTCTAGAGATTAAAAAAATGTCATTGATGTATTACTTAGATTTCCAATAATTCTAAGATATGACCCCTCATAATGAAGCCATGCGCATGAGACCTCATACCCCTGAAATATATACTAAAATCATCATATAAGCAGAAAAACCATACTTTGTTCAAAATCTACACTGAATATACTACGCACTAGCAGAGCAAATTTCAGCTCAACCCAGGACTTAAAGGTATCCCACAGTTACATAGAAAAAAAAATTCACCCCCATTCTTCTGTTTGCCAAGCAGTCAGCTTGATCATTTGCAGGCTGGTCCTTATGACATCGATTAATGACATCACATAAATACTCAAACTGTGAAAGATTAAATAAATTTTGGTGTGAAGAATCGAAGAGTATTTGTCAAAAGAAAAGAAAATAATTATTACGACCAACTACACCGGCTTTTTAAGGCCAGGTTTTAAGCGAATTAAAAAAAAGTAGGGTTTGCCATCTAACGCTTTTTTTCAACTAGTGCTTATTTCGTGAATGGTAACACTTAGCTCATGTCTGATTTGACAGATAATTAGTTTTATCCTTCCGCTGAACGAATATGGTTGTGTATACGCTTCGCTAAGTGGGACTGCGACCGACTTACAGAAGATGCCGATTTTGCCAAAAAAAATCGTCTTTTCAGATAAAGCTCATTTTGAAATGAGAAAACCCGCATGCATACATTGGAAAGCCGATACACTCAAGACGTGTCACTGTTTGATGCAGATTTTGGTCCAGAGGCATAATTGGGCCATTTTTCTTCGAAAATGAGCAAGGAATGGCCGTTACAGTCAATGGCGATCGTTATCGGGTCATGTGGAACGCATTTTTGTTCACAAAAAATGAAGAGGAGGATATTAGCAACATTTGGTTTCAACAGGACGGCGCTACGTGCCACACAGCCGAAGCTACACTCGATGTTTTGCGCTCTGTTTTTGAAGATCGCATTATCAGCCGCAGAGCTGATGTTGTTTGGCCAATTCGGAGCTGCGATTTGCCACTGTTGGACTATTATTTGTGGGGTGCCGTCGAAGATAAGCGTTACGCCAAAAGCCCAGAGACAGGACAATACTCGTGAAGCAATTGGTGAAATACTGCTGCACACAATCGCTAATGTGCTTAAAAATTGGACCGATGGTGTAGGCTTCTGCATGGTCAGAAATTATATTCCATTATTAACCGGAAGGATTGTACTTTCAAATAAAAAAAGAAATTTGAGAAAATATTCAGTAGTTTTTTTTTTGCTTTATTTTCAAAAAAAAAAATTTATTTGGCGGACCTTTTAGTATTTATAAGTGTAAAGATAAATAAAAAACATTTTGCTATCTTGATCAAAAATTTTCGGAATAACTCCCGTGTTGTGGTCCCATCGTTACGATTTGAGTTTTTTTTTTTTTTTTTTTTTTGTTAAGTTGGTACATCTCTTGTTGGTATTCCCTTTAAATCTTAGCGTCATAGATTGACATTTGGTTTTTTATATTCGGTTTTGGGAATGTCCTTTAGTGGCAAATCAGGTGAATTCTTTGGATGGTATTTATTGCATTTTTGGTCAAAAAATTTCACATAATGATGGCACTGACGGTGCGTTATCATGCGTTGAAATCCAAGAGTTTTCTGCCAACAATTCTGGTCTCTTTCGACGAATTGATTCACACAAACCTCTCATAACACCTATATAATACTCTTTGTTTACTCTCTGGCCTTCTGGCAAAAATTTATGATGCACTACACCATTGTAATCCATGAAAACCGTGAGCATTGCCTTCTTTTGTTGCCTGAAAATGGTTTTGGCACAGTGGGTGAACGCCATTCACTTATCCAGTATCTGGATTGCGTGTTAGTAATGATCCTTTTGATAAATGTGGGATCGGATACAGCTTCGCAAATCATGTCTTTTGCGATCTCAACACGGTCAGAATTGTTAAAAGTAGCCGTCATACGAGGAGATAGATGAACGCTAAGATTTATGGTGAATATCGACAACAGAATATTGACAACAAAAAAAAAAAAAAAAAAACTCATGTCGGAACGATGAGACCGCTACACGGGGGTATTCTGAAAAGTTTAGATCAAGGCAGTGTTGAAATTGATTGGTAATATAAGTAAAATTAATTTTATTAAAACTAGGAACTAAAACATTTTTTATAAAAATATCGAATTTTTTTAGCATCAAATCAAAGTAAAGAGTCGTATCGCTTTGAGGAAAAATTAGTCAGCAGTTTTCAAACGATGGTGACTCTCTAAGAATTTGTTTATAAATAAATAAAACGAGCATATAACACGTCTTTTTCTCTAGAAAAGGATCAGTTGTCATATGAAATAGCTAAAAAAAACGAGAGATTGAAGCCCGAAAAATCATTCTATATTTACAGAAGTAAGGGAAACCCATGCGCGAAAGAGGCAAAATTGTAAAAAGAAACCGTTGCACAATAAAAAAAATTTAAGAAGTATGTAAAATACCAACCAGTAGAGACTTTGGCACGCAAAAGACGACCACTGCGTCTTATAGATTTGGACATGAGAGCCATTGAGAGCGAAGTAAAAAAAAACCGAATTCGAGTGCAGTCAAAATAGCTGAGAATATCTTGCAAACTTCCGTTAAGCCAATAAGAAGATCCTTGCACGAACACGGATTACATGGTAGAGTATCACGGAAAAAGCCTTATGTATCGAAGGCTAACATAAGCAAGAATATAAATCTCACAAAAAATATAAATATCAGCCTGTATTCTCCTTTCAGAGAAATATCCTGTACACAGCTAAAAGCAAATACAAGATTTTCGCCGAAAATATGAAGAAGAACGAACGAAAAGTTTAGTGATAAGTGTGCCATCATATCTATAAAGCATGGTGGAGATTCAGTTATGATCTGGGTATGCATGGCGGAAAGGGGAGCTGGAAATCTTGTATTTATTGCATCAACTATTAAAAAAGAAGACTACCTCAACATTCTAAAAGGTATTGTTGTCGCTAGTGTCGAAAAATTGGCTTTACTAAACAACTGGGTATTTCAACAGGACAATGACTTTAAGTATACCTCCAAAATTTCTTCATTAACCAAACTTACTTAAAAACTTATTGATTCGACGCCTAGGTGATTAGCAGCCGTGTTAAAGTCAAAAGAACTGCAAGCAACATATTACATATAAACTTTTGAGCTCAATAGAGTTTTCTGTTTACGTTGACTTGAAGAGAAAAAATCTGTATATTTTTATCGGGTGACTTTTTTTTAGCAACTTTCTTTTTGGCAACACTGTTTTTGGCAGTTCAGCTGTTTTGGTGTAACATGTTATTGTAAAACATGTTCAGTTTGATTTGTAATATAACCACGAATCGTCTCATAAACGAATAAGGCTTGCAGATTAAGAATTTTTTTATCGAAAAATTGTGTTCAGCTACGAAGTTCATTAATGATTGAATGGATAAGTGAAGAATAAAAATTGCCATATTTGGTGTGAAGAACATCCAGAAGCATTGCATGAACTGCCAGTGCATCCTAAAAAAAAACGCTTTTATGGTATGGATTCTGGGCCGATGACATCATTGTACCGTACTTTTTCAAAGACAGCGAAGGCAGGAACGTTACTGAGAATGGCGAGCGTTACCTTGCAATGATTACAAATTTGTTTTGCCCTAAATGAAAGACTTGGACTTGGCTGACATATGATTTCAACAAGACGGTGCCACATATCACACACAGCACACGAAACAATAGCCCAATTGAGAGGAGAGTTCGATGAAGAGCTTATTTAGACTAATTTTTGTGGGACTGAAAGGTAATTTTGAAGAATTTATTCATGAGATGCTGGCCGGTATATTGGAGAGAATATGTCAAAACTGGATCCAGCCGAAGAACCATCATCCCTAAACATTGAATTATATAGATCGTTCCATCGACTCAAATAAAGGTTTCATACATTTCTCCTAATTTTTGGTGCTTTTTTTAAATCAAATCTGAAAGCTTTAAAAAAGTCACCCGATATAAAAAATGAGTCAGTTGGCTATGTTTTAGTTGTTATTCTTAATAAAATTAATTTTACCTCTGTTAGCAATCCCTTAGAATACATTGCTTTTTATTTATCTCTAGTCAAGTGAAGGTTTATTTATTTCATGCTCACAGTATATATGAATTCAGCGAACGTTCGAGAGTTTTTGTTTTTTCAAATATGACTGAGTATTTATAACAGTTAATACAATATAGTCTGAACAATGTTATTTAACAGTAAACAGTAAAGGGTTTTATTTTATAACTACTTTTTCTTAATGACTATTTTTTGCGTTCTTTTATACTATGGCTCCATTTTTATTTTATTTTTTCCCGTTTTTCTCTATATAATATATGCAGTGCCACAAACTGTTTATTGTAAAGTCTAGGCCTTGTTTCTAGACACATTTATCACTTTTGTATTTGTTATAACATTTGTATGTTTTCCAAAAACTTCATTTACAAAATTGTTTATATATTTTGTTTTACTTTTTTTATTAATTTGGGCCCCAATTACTTTAAAAGCCTACAAACCAATAACTAATTTTTCTCGATTTTTTTTTAAACATATGTATGTGTATGCAAAATTATGTATGTGAATGCAAAATTAAACTCCTTTTTTAAAACAGAATAAGTATACAAATAAAACTAAATTTATGATAAAAACCACAAATAAAAATGAAGCATTAATTGACCGCAATAAAAGAAAGAATTTAAAAAAATATTTTGAAAAAATATATTCTTCACTGACAATATTTTTCAAATCTATTTTTCTTAAAATGTAATATGGGACTTTTAAAATAAGTATAGTGCAAGGTTGCAAAATGAGAACTTCAAAATTGTACTCAGAAGCTCATAAACTTGTACCGTTTCGTTCCCAGTTGTACCAAATAAACTTTTCCAATTATTTTTATTTTTTATTATTTTAAGTAAGAGCACAAAAAAAAACAACAACAAAATGTACATATGAATTTATTTTTATAATAATAAAATTAACGTTTGTACTTAAAAGTTCATTTATATTTTAAAAGTATATCTTTATCGCTCTGTACTGACGTGTAGTCTGACAGACACCACAACAATTCTTATTTGCGTTACTTCGTTCAATTTGAATTCATAAAATCAATCACATTTTGAAGAATATCATGTTTTATTTCAAATTTAAATCCCATGTTAGCTAGAAAACTATTTGCTGTTATAAATTAATAAGTCAAATAAGGTGGTATTCGGAAACGTCAACAAAAATATATGAGTAAAAGTGGTGTCTATCGGACTTCACGTCAATACAGGTTTTATAATTTATACACAGCAGTTGCAGAGGATTAAAAAACAACACTAAGGTATAAGCACATGTTTAAACATAAAATAATGTACAAAAAATTCTATCGATATACCTACATATTGTTACGTTTTTTTTTCTCTATCACTTCTCTAGCCAACATATTTTCTTTACACAAAACATCTATTATTGCTTGGTTTCAATTTCTTTAATCAATTTGATATTTCAAGCTAAATAGATGATTAATCCGCTGTAGCTTCCTCCATATGATTTTTTTTTTGTGTAGTGGTGAAGATCCTTGCTAATTGGTGATGATCTTCACTTTAGCATTGTAATTTTTTCCCAGTAGGTGGCGTGTTTTTCCTGATCATTCGACTCATGTTTGTCATCATCGCCAGAGGTATGCGAAAAGGGTCAGGGGGCATTTTTCTTTATTTTTTTAGATGGAGTTGTCTGGAGGGAAGAATTTGAAGCCTTTTTTTATTATTAAACATTTGAAACCACAATTAAATTTTTTCTTCGTCATGTCCTCTGCTGGAGCTCGAACCTGGGTCGCTTTTATTGTTATGCGTGCGCTCTAACCACTACACCACGTTTAAACCTTTTAAAACGCTTGTGTTTGTTTAAATTGCGTTAAATAATTTAAACTCCACTTTTGTTGTTGTTTCACACTTTTCTTTTATTACTGCACTATAACTTTTATTCACTTTGTCTTAATACAGCAAATTGATATTCGCTTTTACAACACTTTTTATTTGCATATAAATAGACTTTACGTTGTGACAGCCAAACGATAATTAACTAACCAACCGCAATTCGCCATCTTTTATTGCATTTCATTATTAGTGTTGAATGTTTAAAGTACAGACTCGAGTCTTCGCTTTACCTACGCTAATTCAAATGGCGTTAAATTATAAGTACAAAAAGAATCGAACTGGCAACACCGTAGACATGCAGATGGTAACACTCTTAATTAGTACAGATACTTATGGCAATTATTAAGCCTTGACACAAGTCAATAAATTTTATAGCTAAAATTTCACAATAAGTCCCTGATGTGGCGAATTTTGTCTTCAGCATTTTCATACATATTCATAAGATCAAATTGTTTTTAATAACAAATTTTTTGGTATTTTAAACTGTAGGCATATGAAGCCTATTTCACTCTTTTGTTTTAATATATCACTTAAATGATAAACTAGGGAAATTACATTAAAAAATAAACTGAAAAGGTTCGTTAATTGTACCAAATGAGTAATTAGTGTACAATTCTACTTTTGCGTCTGAAATTGTACCAAAAAAGTACCATTGTATCAACTTTTTCAACCCTGGTATAGTACCATTGGCTGTCCAATTTTATACATACTTTGTCTAAAAATATAAATACAGCGACAAACAGTTCACAACCAAAAATAAAATTCATGCTGTTATATGTCATAATAAGTACATTGTGTTATTCTGTCTACATATTCGCTGCTATACCAAATCTTCAGAAGAATAATGCAATAAACAACATACATAATATACCCTGCCCTCGTCGGTTAAAGGGTTAAGGTTATTATTTAATAACTCAGATGTTAACATTGTTTTCAACTGTTAATTGTTTACTTTGCTATATTGTAAATTGTCATATTAACCTTGAAGAGATACATAGAGAAAAGGATCAATATCATACTTGCAGGAACTCCATTGGTAAAAACTAGGAACAGCGATGAGAAGTTGCATATTGGTTACCACATCAGTTGTAAGACGTATTCTTATAAATTGATATATAGTCTGGTAAAATACTTTGCGAGTCATTAACAACAGAAAGACAGAAATCTTCTTTCCAAAGTCCGGAAATATGCTTTATTGTGTAAAACAAGTGCTATTAGAGGTACTTCACAAGCATCTCTGACTTCCAAGTACAGTTAAGAACTTTGTATTTGGGGAAGCGACAAGAAGGCATAATAGACTTAACGAATTAGCTTTTTGATAAACAGTACACAGGACATAAAACATTGTAGGTAGTCAGCTTTTCCAACGGCTTAAGTCGACAAATGCTTAAAATCAGCTCACGGACATTTCCAAAATTAATATGAGCACCCCAGCAGAAGTCTATACTCCAGATAGGAGTATACGACATTCGTTACGATTATTATAAGTGCAGCGCTTTAAACGCTAAGATTTAAGCTATTCTTAAAGTAAGCCACATTATAGCTTTTTATATTGCAGATAGAGAGTCTGACTTTACTAAAAGACGATGGGACGTTTCGTCAGATCTAGGCTAGTATATATAAGAGTCCTTTAGACGACTAATGGACCATCCTACGGTCATATTATGTTCGGTATTGCGACAATGCAATATCAATGGCAACTATAAGGATATGCTTTGGCAAACCTGTCCTTATTTGTCGAACAATTCGTAAATAAATTTGGATCTAAGTTAAATCCCGCAGATTGAAGTAATATAACTGACGACAGGGTATTAATGACCCTAATCTAACAAATCAAGTTAGGAATAGGAAAATAGATAGAATTATCATAGTGATTATCACAGAAACCATAATATGGAAGGAACAAGGTAAACTGAAAACAGTCAAACATATTGTTACGTTTTAAACTTTTTAAAACGTTTGAGTTCGTTTATATTACGCAAAAATAAAATAAAACTCTTCTTTGTTGTCGTTTTACTAATTCTTTTTTATTAATTCCACTGTAACTTTTATACACTATGTCGCTTATACAACACTTTTATTTACGCCTGAATGCGACTTTATTTATTGACAGTAATCACTAAACTCACCAACCGCAATTCGCCACATTTTATATAATTTCATTATCAATTTCGAATGTTCTTGTAGTTGCTACAAATTTCGATTTATGTACGGCAGATTCCATTGTAAAACCGAACAGAATCGAACTGGCAACACCGTTATGTATGTAGGCGGCAGTACTCTGAAATTAGTAACAGTAATTATGGCAACAATGGCAAGCCACGACACAAAACAATAACGTCCATAGCTAAAAATTTCACAACAAGTACATGATATGGTAAATTTTTCTCTTCAGCGTTTTCATTTTCGTAACAATATTGTTTGCCGTTGCCTAATATTCCAAAGCCTACGATCTAGATGTCTAGATAGTTGATCGATAAAAGCAGTATTCTCGTAATGATATAATTATTAGGGAACTAATTAAAACTCGTAGAGTTTCGCTACACCCTCTTAATTATTAATTTAAATCTTATCTTAGTTACATTTTTTAACCAATTTCTCCAATTTGTCCCGTTCTAGTCCAAATCGTATCACTTATTCCTTCCAGAAAGGCACTGTAGGTCATAAGGTTTGCTTCAAAATAACAATTGTGATACCTTCTGATTCGATTAATTGCTTATTAATAACTGAACTTACCTTACTGACGCATTGAATTTTGCACTTATTTACACATGCACATGCACTTATTTAAATAAACATAATATAACGGTACATCTCTGAGAGCAAAACCGGCTTATTATTCACTTATGTGAACGTAGAATTTTTTTTAATATGGTGACCATACGTAACGTTTAATAGTTTGGATGAATTGAGCAAATATTAAGGTGAACTTATCATTTTGAAACACACCTTAGTCTTTAAAGAAACATACGATAATTTTTATATATAATACGTACTCGTATATAGATAGCTTTTATCAAGTGTGGATTCTGCAGTTTCAGCTTTTAGAATGGATGAAACGTGCCACGCCCATTTATCCAATCTCGCCTTGTTACGGACTGATGATCTGACTCCTACAATTGCCGTTCTCAAGATATACAATACTTTTTGCCTGTTAATTTGTAGCAACTACGCAGTCATCCAGATAAAATGCAACAGCTTTTGCTTTAACCATTCTCAAGATATACAGAAATCAATATTTAGTTTGTATGGGATGCACCACGCCCTTTTACCCAATTTTACCCACTTTTTGACTGATGATTTGTCTTGACTATAAATCGATTTGGGACAAATTTAGAGAATCTTTCTGCTGAAGGTATAGACAAATAAATATTAACTTTGTATGGCAGGTAGCACTATGTTGTTGAAGCCAAACATTGTTCACATCAATACCATGAGGAGCGGGAACAAAAAAATCGGTTATTATGGTGCGAAAGGTGTCTCCATTGACAGTAATGGTTGCGCTGTCCTCATTTTTGGAGAAATATGCGCTAATGATACACAACCCGAACCAAGCAGTCACTCGTAATGGGTGCATTGGCTTCCGTAAGACCATGTTTGTGTTTTCTGAGCCCCCAATACGCAATTTTGCTTATTGACATACCCACCCAAAAAATTAGCCTTTTTTGTGTTTGTTTTGGAATAAAATTTCCAATAAATCCCAACGGTGCTTAAGCGTAAATCGATACATTTCGTTCAGTGGAGATAATATACTAAATTGTGCGACAGAATAAAATGATCTAAGTAATGCCAGAAGACTTAGAGCTTCATAATGAACCAAGTATAGATTCTGGGTGAAGTTGTGATTATTTAATAATTTTTCTTTTGATTTTGGATTGCATTTACCTTTTTATCTAAACTTATATTATACTATAAATATATTTTTCTTTAATAAATATGTAAGACATTTTGAACATACCACTTAATTTATGCAAAGGGCAACAACATATATTCAAATTAGTTGTAAAATTCCACAACTCTTTTTTGATAGATTTCATGTTTTATTTTTCCTTTTATTTTGCCATAGTTTCTACAATCAATCTATAACTGTCACCTGTAAAAATAAACTTCATAATTCAATCAACCACTTTCGACATTTTAATATTTTTTTCCCCATATTATTGTTTTGTGTAACCATTTACAATTTATTTATGTTTTCCACTTATATATGTGCATACGTAAAAAAAACTACATTGAAATAGAGAAAAGTCATATATTAAATTCGACAACCAGAGTACACACTATAGCTGATATGTAAAATTGATAAAGGCAAAGTGAAACAAACTCAACTCTGTTCGATTTTTTTTGTGAGAGCTTGCCTAAAAATATGCAGGGCAAGTAAGGTACTTTAGTAATTTCATGTAAAGGGTCCGCCAAATAATTTTTTTTTAAATACTAAACAAAAACCTACTGAATATTTTCTAAAAATTTCGTTTTTTCTTTGTAATCTTGCTACTAATTTTTCAGTGGTCGTCAATCTTACAAAAATAGTTTACCTTTTTTTCTTTATAGTATTTAGCAACATGTCACCAACTCTTCGATAAAATCAATCTAATCTGTAGAGTATTATGTGATGGCTAATGAATGTTATTGGTAAACATAATGTAACAATATCAGGAGAAATGAATATGAAAAGCAAAATAAATGTCGATATTTCAGTTTTAGATTGATGTTAATAATGTTATTTATTGTTGCTGTTGATGATGTTGTTGTCACATAGTAAAACAATTTTGTTGTTATATATTTCTTACTACAGCTTTAATCTACTGGGGGTATAAAAAAAGCATTACAGTGGTTTTATTTGATGACTGTAAGTTTGTTGTGGTCGTTGCAGCAAAAGCGATAATAACTCAGAATTGGTTGAAGAAAAAATTGATGATTTTTACCCTGTTTTTTTATGGTCCCATTATTCCCCTACTTAAGTGTATAGTAAACACCTTAAAAACGGAGGGTTTTAAATGTAACATTGTGTTGGCAAGACAGTAATATGTGGGAGGTCCTGTTGAAAGCCAGTTTTATTAGGGGTGTATTTTGTTTTTCTTGTTTCTTTTCTTTCTTTAAAGGTTTTGATTATAAGTGCTGCATAAGGTTTTATTCATACATAGAAGCCCTAATAGCATATTTATGTCCACACATTCATTCGTTTTTTATTTACTCGTATAGATAAACAGATGAATTTATGGAGGATGAAAGAAAATGTGAGAGTTTACAACAATTTTAGTCATGTTATTTTTCAAAGTTTTTCTTCTCTTCCGAATGGAATGTATGTGCTTTTACTACATATATGTTGTAAAAATGATTCTAGTGTATGAAATATATGAAAGTCTTTCTTGCATACTCATGGGTATAATATTTTAAATGACCGGGACTTTCTTTTTCTTTCTTTGTATTTTATTTTTGATACTTCTTTGTTACTTTTTAACGCAAGTGTTAGTTTTCTTTCAAAATACTGCATAAAACACATAGATGACAGCAGGCTGCACGCCTTGTTGGCACAGAAAACAGCAGCAGCAAAGCAGCGAATTGTTCGTTTGAAAAATATGTTGGAATATATTGTATTCAGTGGCCCTTTATTGCAATATAATAAAAAAATTAAGAAGGGAGTAGCATTCAAGTATTTTAATATCATCACTTAAAGGATATTCGAAAAATTTTGGCTTTCTCTGCAGAAACCGAAAACCAGAATCCTTTTGGCGAGTAGTAAAATTCAGTGTAAGTATGTAGGTGACTGTAAATAGCATGACTTTATGGCAGTGAAAATGCTGGTTGCCATTTACCGACGCAAATTTTTGCAATTTTGATTTCACTGACCAAAGGAACATATTTTTTGCCACCGATTTATGCAATTTTAACGCCATTTGGTAGCTAACATATCTAAATTAAGGTAGTCAAAAAAATAGGTCAAATTATTGCTAACTGTGGGAGTGGCTGTTTTTTTATTTAAAGAAGTTTTTTTTTAATGAAAAAGGAATGGCCACAACTCAATTTTTAACAAGGTTGGTAAGACTGTTACCTATAAATAATTGTAGGACGTTACAGCACTACCATTAATATTAGGTGTGTTAAAGGATATTTATTAAACCACTATATTTTTGTTATATTTCAACTTTAGTAGGTGTAATGAACGATTTATCAGCAATCGAAAATTGTATGTTTATTAAATTTCATTACTGAAAATGTAAAATAGTTTCTTTTGCTTCTAATAATTTTATTTTCCTCTGTTCTAACAAACTGGTATTTTTGTCAACTATATGTACCACCTTAAGATTTCACTGGGAACTTTATTTTTTTGTCAGAAAACTAAGCTTTATTACATTCTATGGCAACATTGGCTTAGCGACATATAAATGGATCATGAATATAAACATCAAAATGAATATAAACATCTATCTGTGTATACATATATCATTACTAACATGTATACATGGTAATGTTGCGTGTAATATTGCAGAGTGGGCTTGTTAGATAATATAAATAATTTTTAATTTGTATAAACAGGGAATTAAAAAGGTGGTCGGTAATGGCAATATATCTATGTTAATACTTAGCGTTCAGTTTCTGCTCAGTTTCGGCATTTTTTAAATTTTTTTATTTACTTACATATATAAAGGGCCCGTAAATAATCCTTTTTTTTTTTTGAAAATGCTATAAAAAAAACTACTGAATATTTTCTCAAATTTCTTTTTTTATTTGAAAGTACAATCCTTCCGGTTAATAATGAAAAATAATTTCATTCAAATGGCTGCCTAGGCTGGCAATGCAGTAGCCTACACCATCGGCCCCATTTTTAAGCACATTATCTATTGTGTGCAGGTGTATTTCACCAAAGGCTTCACGAATATTGTCCTTTAAAGCGTCAATTGTCTCTGGCTTGTTGGCGTAACACTTATCTTTGACGGCACCCCACAAATAGTAGTCCAACGGTGTCAAATCGCAGCTCCGAGGTGGCCAAAAGACATCAGCTCTGCTACTGATGCGATCTTCAAAAACAGGGCGCAAAACATCGAGTGTAGCTTCGGCTGTGTGGCACGTAGCGCCGTCCTGTTGAAACCAAATGTTGCTAATATCCTCCTCTTCAATTTTTGTGAACAAAAATTCGTTAACGATCACCATTGACTGTAACGGACACTCCTTACTCATTTTCGAAGAAAAATGTCCTAATTATTCCTCTGGACCAAAATCCGCACCAAACAGTGATTCGTCTTGGGTGTATCGGCTTTTCAATGTATGCGTGTGGGTTTTCTGTGCCCCAAATGCGACAATTTCGCTTGTTTACATAGGCACCAAGAATCCGTACGCAATTTTCGCACACATTTTGCAACATTACCATGATTTTCAAAGTAATGTTACAATATTTCCCAGCATTGTTCAAGCGTATACACAACCATATTTGTTTAGCGAAAGGATAAAGCTAATTATCTGTCAAATCAGACATGAGCTATGTGTTATCATTCACGAAATAAGCACTAGTTGAAAAAAAACGTTAGATGGCGGAACCTTTACTTTTTCAAGTCGTGATCGAACTTTTAATTCTCCTAAAAGACCCACATTAAGGGGCAAAATTTTACATCCTTCGATAATTAGAGTGCCTTAAAAATAGTGTAAGCCCTGAACCTTGGAGAGGACAAAGAAATTTGTCAAGTTTTGTTTTAAATTAAAGCAGAACCAAGATTAATCCTATTCACTCCTGTAGAGGAAATCCTTTTGCTGAACATGATTTAATCATTCACCCCATATTCGCATTAACTCACCGCATCAGAACACCACAATAACCCACTACCTCACCTACCCACTAATTCACCACAACATCTTAGATCAACAATATTTCGGTTAACACCTATAGACGCCAGGAATATTTCAGTTTTTCCATAATTAGAATAATTACAATATTTTTTACAATAGAGTATCGGAAAAGCATATGTATATGCAAAGCCTATTCATTAATTAGCCACCACCTCCCGGCAAAGACAACGAAGAAGCTTCATCGTCATCGCTGCTATAATGGGTAAGTCCGAATTAACTCTTATAATTTTTTGAGTTTAAAACCATATAATCTTGCATATATGTAACATGGCCACACCAATTTATTACCTAACGCAGGGACGTTCAAGCAATAAAATAAATGAGAAGAAGAAAAAAGAAAGAAGTAGGGAGTTTTTTTTTAAGCATTGGTCTTTCATTAAGGGCAGTGTGAGTTGAGCATTTTTGTAAGAAGTTGGTCTAACGAAAAAGTCGTAAAGAAGTTTTTTTTTTTAAAGTTGATGTTAAAGAAAAAGTCGGTCAATTATATTTTTATTTATTTTTACCGCTATTGGGCGGTAGTTTTTAGGGTTACTAGCCTCATCCTTTTTATTTGCAAAAACCTTTTTAACTGCACGGGCTCGAAAGAATATTCTAGGCATAGACACTAATACTCTTTCAAGTTCGGGCAGTGGTTGAACGCTCTCCGGCAAGTAAGAATTACTTGCAAACATTTCAGCCAGAAAGTTTGCCTTATCAACCGGGTTAGTGAATGTTTGGTCATCCTTTATAAGGAACCAAACTAGCGCTGTTCTGAAGCCTTTTAATGAATGACCAAAAGTTCTTACTTCCCCGCGGAAAAGTAAGAACTTTAATATTTCATTTATAACCGGTAAAAATAAAAAATAAATTTGGCTAAATTTGCAATTTTTCACTCCTAATGGGTTTAAGGCTGCATTGTGTACTGTGAGCTGCTAAAACTCGGTTATTGGAGCAGAGTGAATTACTTCGTTTGAACCGTGCATTATGAGAAAATCGGCCGAAATGTAAAGACAGACCGATAGAGAGATAAAGTTTTCCTTTTGCATGCCTACGCCCGGTCTTATGTCGCAAAAGTTGCCAATCAATTGTTAGAAACGCTAAAATGCCGCAGCCGCCGTATTCTCCAAACATTACACCTTTTGACTATTGACTGTTTTGACGGATACAATATCTTTAGGCATGTCACCTTATCACTCCTTTTAAGAAGTATAAAATCGGCGTCAAAATGGATCGCCTCAAAAGACGAGAAGTTTTACTGAAACGGGATTCAGGCACTGGCGCAAAGGTGCGTAAGATATGTAAGCAGTGATGTGACAAATTTTTATTTTGATAAATATGTTAATTGATAATCTTTTTTGAGCTAAAAGAATCGGACTAAATTAATGTGTACCCCCAACAGATCAATTTTAATTATTTTTGTTGTAAATAAACTACGAAAAACTTTTATTAAAAAACCCACCAGAGTTTTTTTCAAATATAAAACCCAGTTAAACCCATCTGGGTTTTATTGGGTTACCCAGTGGGTTGCCAACCCTGACTTAAGCATGTTTCTTAAAATTTAGAAATTATTATTAAAAACTGTTTTATTATTTTTTTTTATTAAAATCACAGTTATTTTTTTCAAAGTAAAAATATCAACAAATAAAAATTTTTCATTTTATTTGCCTACACTACGTATGATTTATGCCAAATCAACACTTTTTTATAAACGAAAACACTCACTTATGCACACACTTTTATAGTGTGTGTGTACTTTTGTGTCTTTTCTATTTTTATACTATAGAGAATATTTGTATGCATGCGTGTGTGTGTGTGTCTGTATGTGTGTATTTATTTAGCACTTGCCTACATTTATGTTTGCAAAGAAATCAACAAGCTCTCATACATGTCCTGCAGGGATACTTGAAAAACATGCTGTTTTTATTTCTCTCTATCTCTTTCTGTCTCCCTATTTCGTTTTATTGTTGTATACATTTCACTTCTGAGTTCGTTTTTTATTATTGTAATTGCTGTTCCAATAAGAAGTAAACAAATTTTATATTTTTTGTTACTTTAACATGGCAAAGTAATTTCGCGTGTTCTTTGTAATTCGAATAAAATTAAGAAGAGAACAAAATCAAAGCAAAATGTTTAGAAGTATTTAAACATGTAAAAGAACGAGAAAGACATAACGGCCAAGTTTAACTATAGTTACCTTATACTGTTGAAGGCAAAGTCGAATTCAAAAATAAATACGCCTTGCCATGGCATAAATGCTCTACCATGGTGCCATGGTTGAGCATCTAGTCACGATTTTAGAAAACCTGAACATTGATAGTAAAAATGTTCAAAATAAATTGAAACGTACGGGTATAAGATTGCGGGCATCATCAGCATCGGAACTTGTAGACCAAATGAAGCTTGAGCTCTATGAAACAGTCTGCAGGGCAAATATCTTGGCTTTAGGAACAAAACAAAGACGCCTCCGAGAGAAAAGCTAGTTACAAAGAAATCAGCTGGCCAACCGGTTAAATCGAGTAAGTGCTGGAGAACCTAAAGAAACAACTGGAGCAAAGGCTCTGACCGATCGTTCTACATGCAGTGGTGGACAAAGAGCCACCCAGATCCAGCTTGGCAGCACTGCGACAGACATTGCACATGAAAACCATGGTAACACTGGCAGATAATGCCGCAAGGCGTGACTATAAAAGCCGCTGTGTTCCAAAGATTTGATCAACCTTGAGCAATTGATGATCCACTCCGTAAAGTACTCAGTGGGGCAAGCCGCAGTTAGTAACTACGGTAACTAGAAAAAAGACTAGCACCTGAAGAGGTCTGGAAGAAGGCTGAAGGACATCGATCCAAATAAAGAGAATCTGTAAAGAACAAGAACATAGAAAAACTATGCTGATATCTCAAAAGCGGTGAGATCTGTAGTGTTACCGAAGGAATATCCTAAAGTAAATCCAAAGCTCTTGGAGCTGACAGTTTTGGAAGAAGAAATAATTTACGAAGTAGCCATGGGAAGAAAACATAAGCTAAAGAGTGAGGGCATCCACTTTCGGCCAGAGCATGTACTAGTCGACTATAAGAATGCACAAAGAGCAAAGTGGCTGAAGATAACAAAACTATCGACATGATGGGAATATGGTGTGCTCATAATATCATCTTCTTCCTTCCAAAGAGCACAGGCCAAACAACGGAGCACATATGGGCTTTTATGGTGGATTCCTCTATGGGGGTCCTAAGAGCCAAGGGCAGTTGACATTGACGAGCAGTTGCACGAGGCCATTAAAAAATCTGCTAAAGATTTGGCGAAATCTCCGTCCATGGTATAGGGAAACAGAAGTACTGCATCTCAACTTATGAGAAAACCGAAAAAGAAGTGGAACTACCAGTATCCGAAATAATAGTTTCAATGGATACAGAACGGGCAAGACCGTCTGGTGAAGAAGAGGAAAGCAATTCCATCGATCACCCAATCACCGAATACCCCAATGAGAAGGAGGAGAGAATGCTGAACAGCGGCGGCAGTGTGGGCCATAGTCCACCTCAATAAATCTAAGATGGATTACAAAGCAGCGAGTATATATTTGGCTCAGGTTAACGTCCATCGCACAAGAGGTGCTCCGGCACTAATTGCAAAGAAATTTGTCAAATTTAACCTGAGATTGATACTGATCTAAAAACCCTGGCATCATAAAGGTGCAATTAGAGGACCTGGCTGCAACAGCGGAAAGGTTAACATTGTAACACAATTTTCTTTCCCACCTGGGGTATGACTAAGTCTGCGTCCTTTGTAAATAAAATATGATTATTTCTTTTCGATTTACAATTTAAGTAAGACTTCATTTAAGCCCTTATTTTCTACGCTTACTTTAACGTAATTATCACAGACTTGGTTCGAGGGAGTTGGATTTGGCGTCGTTGTTGAGGAGGTCAAGTTACGGGTCGCCTGGCATTCAATATAGCTGGAGTTGAGGAATAGTTGGCGGTGATTTATTTGCGTATATTTATCTGGCAAGGACACAGGTGCAGGAACGGTTGTCAGTGGTAGCCTGGCGGAATTTCAAGAAAGGTCGTCTAAAGTTACGGTAGCAGGACTACAGGAACAGTAAACATCAGGCCTACAGACAGAGAAACGGTTATTGGTAGTTAGCCTGGCAGAAAGGGCTGTCTACAGGCTTACAGATACAGGAACCGTTATCGGTAGTTAGCTTGGCAGGAACAGTTGTCTACAGTCTTACAGGTACACGAACGTTCGTCGGTGGTTATAAATAGCTTGGCGAGATTACAGAAACTGTTGTCGGCGATAAAATCTGGTAAGGTTTTGCAGAAGCTGTCGTCTGGAGCGGGGGTTACTTCTGTGAGTATTACCAGATGGATGGCAGGTCTAATACGGAAGCCTTGCCACTTGCTACTTATAGCTCAATTGTAGGATGAATGCGGGAGACCTTACAATTGGGAGTTAGTATGTACATACAACTATGATGATAGGATAAATTCGAAAGACCTTGTCACTAACTACTTATAATTGAGGGTTAATAGAAGTGTATTCAGACGGCAAGAGAGCCGCCCTTGTTACCGGTCTCCGTTAGTATGTTACAATGGTAACAGGATAAATGCGGAAGACCTTGTTACAACATACTTATAATCCAATTGTATTATAAATTCGGTAGACCTTACAATTGGAGGTTAATAAAAATTAAGACGCCCAGAGAGTAGCCCCGGTTACCCATCTTGCCAAAAAAAATAGAATCGATTTTACTCAAACCAACTCTGAATTGTCACTTCCAAATCGTGATCATTTATGTTAAAAATAATGTCAACACAATGAGAATTACAAGCAATGTTCATAAACGAAATGTAATATTCGCATTGTGTCCTATGGGTTGTACTCTTGATATTTTATTGTGTGTACTCGTTTATGTTGTATGTTAGTATGCTGTCTAGTTATTATTCTAGCTTGCTTGTGTTGTTGTTGTCTTTAGTTTTTGATAATAGGATATTAAAGGTCACGTTACAACACTTAGGACAGCCCGCAAGTCATAGCAGTAGTTTCGGTGTACTTTCTAGGAGATAAAGTTTCACCCGCAACTGCCACTGTTACTGTGATGCGATGCTAACGCTAACAGCATGGTATGAGGCAGCACTGGCGCCAACAATCGTGGTGAGTATGTACTCGTATTGTAATATCTATTAGCATCCAGTGTGGAAATATTAAATGTAAGAAACAAACTAACTTTTGTTAGGAGTGTAAGATAGGAGATATTAGATATTAGCGCAGCCAGTCCGATTGAAAAGTAAAGATAAAGAATTCCTTTCGGATTACAGGATAATTGAGTTCTCGCTGATGGTCTATAGAATTTAAAAGACTGAAATAAAGACTATTTTCTAGAGAATAAGGTTGTATAGTTTATTTTGACGTTCGGTCACTACTTGAAGAAGACCATTTTCAAGCAGATCTAAGCCTTGGGCATCTGAATAGGGTGCCTTTCTAAACTTTATTATCGACTAATAAAAAGTATAAACAATAAATGCAAATGTAATTTTTAAATTATATTTCAAGTCATTTGAAGTTTAGTACTTTCAGACTAAAGATTTTTAAAATATAATTTCTATAAAATTTCATCCATAGTTTCTTAAAAATCACTTTAATATTGTTTTCGTTTTAAGAGAATAATAATAATTCTACTTTAAATAGCTACAGTTATACGCACATGTTTTCAAGACTCAAAGTCTTATATAAATTCAAATACAAATTGTTTTTCTTTTACTCTATACCACCTTGATCAAAAAGTTCCAGGAATTTATTCAAAAAATTTAAAATACAAGCTTATTCATCTACGAGTATATCTATATTGTCCCCTTCAAAGTACTATCCATCGACTGCAACACACTTATGCCAGCGCTTGACCGAATCCTCGAAGCATTTTTTATATTCGGTTTTCGGTATATCCATCGGTGCTTCCTGCGATTTTTCCAATATTTCCTCTAGATTGCTTAAACGCGAAGGAAGTCACAGAGAGCTAAATCAAGAGAATTTGGTGGCTGTTGGATGGTATTTTTTGCATTTTTCGTCAAAAAAAATTCGAATAATGATGGCAGTGTGCGATGGTGCGTTATTATAGTGCAAAATCCACGAGTTTTTTGCCCACAATTCTGATCCCTTTTCAGCGAATTGCTTCATACAAACGTGCCATAACGTCCAAATAATACTCTTTGTTTACTGTTTGGCCTTCTGGCAAAAAATCATGATACAATACACCGTTGTAATCCATGTAAACCGTGTGCATTGCCTACTTTTTTCACTGAAAACGACTTTTTTTTAGTCACGGCTGATTTGGTGTACGCCATTCACATGCTGAGTTAAAAAAATCATTACTGCGTTTCCGCAGCCGAGAGGAATTACTGGATACATCACAGGCAGCACTGATGAGCATACCGAAAATCGAATATAAAAAACGCTTCGAGGATTGGATCAAGTGTGCTATAGCCGATGGGTATTACTGTGATGGTGACAATAAAGGTTAAGATGAATAAACTTGTATTTTTAATTTTCAGAATAAATTCCGGCAACTTTTCGATTAGGGTTTGAAAAATTAGAAGTTTGTCTGCATACAATCAGTGCCTTCAAATGCTTATTGCTTGATAAATTGGCCATCAAACAGGAAAAGCATCAATTCAAGAAATATAAATGAAGACATAATTTATTTAGTTTTTATTTTATTTTATTTTTTTTACTCTTTAGCAAATAGTATTTTATTAACCCTTTTTGCTGTTTTAGAGGTTAAAAACGAACGTTCGCTTCTTCTCATTTCACAAACTGAGAATTTCAAGTTTCTTATTTCAAATATTTGTTTAAAACTATTTAGCATTGTGTTGTTCTTATGTATGTTGTTATTGCTATTGTAGTTTTCATATACAAGAGTGTTAATGAATTGAAAACTAGTATAACGAGTAGCTGTTGATTGTACGTTGCATGTTGTTCTCTATGGCAGCAACAATTGTTGTTGTAGTATTAGCAGTCGCAGTTGTAGTTAAAAGTTGTTGAAAAAAATATTATAAAAGTTCAAGGACTTGTTAACATTTATAAAGCAATTAAAATTTAAATGAGCATTTGGAGTATTTACAACAGCCAGGCTAACGTACTAAAAGATCCGCCGTCTAACGTCTTTTTTCAACTAATGCTTATTTCGTGAATGGTAACACTTAGCTCATGTCTGATTTGACAGATAATTAGTTTTATCCTTACGCTGAACGATTATGGTGGTACATACGCTTGAACAATGCTGGAAATCTGGGCCTGCGATCGACTTACAGAAGATGCCGATTATGCCAAAAAAAATCATCTTTTCAGACGAAGCTCATTTTGTTCTTGGAGGGTATGTAGACAAGCAAAATTGTTGCATTTGGGGCTCAGAAAACCCGCACGCATATATTGAAAAGCCGATACACCCAAGACGAGTCACTGTTTGGTGCGGATTTTGGTCCAGACGCATAATTGGGCCATTTTCCTTCGAAAATGAGTAAGGACTGGACGTTACAGTCAATGGCGATCGCTATCGGGGCATGTTGAACGAATTTTTGTTGACAAAAATTGAAGAGGAGGATATTAGCAATATTTGGTTTCAACAGGACGGCGCTACATGCCACACAGCCGAAGCTACACTCGATGTTTTGCGCCCTGTTTTTGAAGATCGCATTATCAGCCGCACACCTGATGTCGTTTGGCCACCTCGGAGCTGCGATTTGACATCGTTTGACTATTATTTGTGGAGTGCCGTCAAAGATAAGTATTACGCCAACAAGCTAGAGACAATTGCCGCTTTAAAGGACAATATTCGTGAAGCTATTGGTGAAATACAGCTGCACACAATCGATAATGTGCTTAAGAATTGGACCGATCGTTTAGGCTACTGCATGGCCAGCCGAGGCAGCCATTTTAATGAAGTTATTCTCCATTATTAACCGGAAGGATTGTACTTTCAAATAAAAAAGGAAATTTGAGAAAATATTCAGTAGTTTTTTTATATCATTTAAAAAAAAAATTATTTGGCGGACCCTTTATATACTTATATTTTGCAGAAAAAAAAAATTAAAATAATTTCAAGCTGAACATTTCATTTAATAATGGCAGAAAGCAATAAAATTTGGGGAAAGAGCGTAAAATAGAAGTTATAGGGGTTAAAAGTAAAACTGGGTTTTGGAAAAAAAAAATAAAAAATAACTTTCCACTGACATTGTCCCTTTAACTATGTAGGTCTATGTTAAGTTCTCATACTGGCTTATACAAACTCATTTCATACTTTTGTAACATTTCCTTTCAAGTCCATAAAATATTTTGTGTCTATTTTATATTTTGTACAGCAACCTTGTGTACGTGTACTTTTACCCCCTTTAACTCTTAACTTTTGTTCATGTTTCCTTGATTTAGTCATTGAGTTTTAGCTTCTGCTATTGCCTCCTACTTTTGCCTCATGGTGCAGAGCCGAAGGACTTGTTAACAATTAATGTAAGTTTTTTTGTGTGGCAAGTGGGTTTTATTTTTTGTTTGTTTTGTTTCTGTTCATTTTTGCAACTTACTCGTAATTGTTACATGTTCTCTGTTGTATTTAAATATTCTCGTTTTACTTGTGTATTTTAAAATATTCATGTTTTTGCAATTTATAATATTTATTACATTTTGTACTTCATTTGTAGTCATTAATTAGTACACAGACAAGAATCATTTGAAAGGATAGAGAAAAGGTTAATGGGAGTAAAAGGAAAGAAAGAATAAATTTTTAAATTTTTATTTAAATACATACGAGGGCAGTTCGAAATGTTCTTAACCTAACAATTAAAAGAAAAGCTAGATTTTCATTGGGTATACATTCATTGTTATAACAAAATGAATTGATACATTACACGGTGCGACAACAAGGAATACCTGGTTGTGTTACAATTTTTCTGGTAGGCGCTGCCGAGCAGAACAAATATCTGTTTTTTAATTAACCGAGCTGTATATATACGAGTATATAATTCCCATAATATTCCACGAATGATCCCGGGGACTTCTCTCAGTCAATGAGCTGCACCCGGTTCTATGTTTAGACTCATTTTAATGCTCGCTCTGAACGCAAATGCATTTAGAGAATTTTTCAATAGTAGTAATACTCATAACCAGTTACTAGCTATGAGGTGATACCGCTGTTGAAAAACTTTTTTTTTCAGATGGTCTGGCCTGGTATTGAACCGAGGACCTTCTGGTTGATAGGCGGGTGTCCTACCTACCATACAACATCGGCACCGAGCTGTATACTACCCGATTTTAAGTTTATTTTCGGATTTATATGTAGCTTAAGTAGCCTCAAAGAATCTGAGTGTATTTCTCAAGCAAACAAATTTTTCATCCAATTTTTGTTTACATTTTTCAAGTTTAGAATTATTTTTGCATTTGTTTATATAGGAAGTATACTATTAATGAACTAATTAAGAAATTATATTAAGTTATGAATAAAATGAGACTTACGACTAAGAAGTCCGTTGGTAACTAACGGAGTTACTAAACTTTCTAGTAAAATCGGATAATATTAAGCCAAGTTACTAGCTTACAAGTGCATGAGGGTCCAAAAAGCTGATTTTTTACTCGTAACTCAAGATTTTGGAGGTGTTTGAAAATTCCAAAAACAGAGCCTTGTTCTATTCGACAGCGTCAAACAGAAAAGTATTCGGTCATTTTTGTCACACGCTGTTATTGTCCGTCGTTAGCCACTACTTTTTCCAATCCTTATGGTAGCATATGGATTCCGTACCAAAAGAAATGCTCTGGTTTTGAGATAAAGAATGAATCAAGTCAATTTCTGGTAGCCTGTTCTGAAGTGAAGCGTATTCCAGTAAGGGCTTTCTGCATCGTTTGAAACAATTCGTAGTCAGAAGGGCAATGTCTGGGCTAAAAGATAGGTGAACCAAAACTTCTCATCCACTGTATTCCAAATAGTTGTTGACCGGTCTTTCAATCTGTGGCCGAGCGATGTCATGATGGAGGATTATGGCATCGTGTCTGTACGAATATTCTGCTTGCTTTTCGTTGATTGCTCTCTTCAAACGAATCAATTGTGTTCGGTACAGTTCCCCTGTGCTTGTCTGACTCGATTTCAACATTTTATATTTTAAAACACTCTTCTGATCCCTCCAAATACAGAGCATTTCCCTGGCGTCATGGATATTCGGCTTTGGCTTTGATGTGGCTGGTTGGTCGGGCTTGACTTTATGCGCTTGGGGTTACGCAATTTATCCATTTTTCATCACCAGTATGTATACATCATTTCCGACATGAAAAATGGTCTTTCAATATCTCTCGGCTTCAATTCATATGGGACCCAATTTCCCAATGCTTTTAAACGTTGGAAAATGGCTTTTTTGTCAACTGTTAACAATTGCGGCAGCCATATTTCATATTGTTTTTTCATCTGTTATTCTAGACGCAAAATAAAATTCACTTAGTCATTTGAGATTGCTATGGCATTACCTACACGCACTTTCACTCATGTAATTTTGCTATGATTTCTGGCGTGGGCTGCAATTTTTGGACGGCCACTTCGTGGTTCGTTAAAACGTTGCTGGTAATTCATCGTGTCATTATGAATTTCATGTTGCGATAAATCTTTCTTATGTAAATATTTAATCACACCACGAATTTTTTATTTTTCCATTATAAAAAAACACGTTCGCCTCTTTTGAACACCTGTTACTATACGGATGATTTGACAGATCCAAATATGACGGGTGTAAGATTCTATTCTAAAGTTTTTTGCTGTTTATACCACCGTTACTATGGCAGGCTTAGAAAATTTCGTACTGCTATGGTTATTTATGGAATAAGACTTTTAGCATATTCACACTAGATTTTGAATTACCCTGTTCATATGGCATCATACTAATTTATTAAGTTTCTACTCTTTTCTGAGACCAAACTCATGATTTTCTTAAGAAAAACTAGGTTTCCAACATATACCCATGCGCCGGAAACTACAAGTAAGAAAATAACCCGTTTGCATATGTCAGCCAAGTCCGACGTGGCATGCAGAAACCAGACCTACATAAATACATGTTTATCTACTCTATATACACACATATATACGTTATACCCGCGACATCCCAAGTGCACTTGGAAGTACTCTCAATCAATGAACTAAACCCGATTCAATATTTAGACTCATTGAAAGAGACCTACAGTTTAACGCTGACTTTGAACGGTAAATGCAATAGTTAGCGAAGTTGTTGATGGTGTGAAATTTACACCGTAGACACTCATAACTAGTCGCTAGCAATGTAATGCTGCTAAGAGTCATCAGATGGTCTGGTCCGGTATTGAACTGAGTACGTCTTTGTTGGTGCGCGTGTATCTTACTTAGCATACTATAGTGGTACACAGATATCAGTCTTAATACCTAAAAATATGGAAAAACTCGGCAATTTCGTTCTCTTCTTCTTTGTGATAACTCCTCAAAGTCTCCTTGCATGCGTACCAGCTACCCAGTGACCAGCCACCAAAATGCGTAGTCTATGTCGCGATAACCTTATAATACACTTTGATTGCTATGTCTTCCACAAAGCATTTCCATCTTATACTGTTTAACGCTGTTGATTTTGCTTCTTTCCATGTAAGCTTGTTGTGCGTCTACACATGTTTCTTGGTCGACCACAATTTATTGAGCCTTAAGGATTACACTCGAGTAACATTCTGGTGATACTATCGTAACTTTTTCGAATAATATGACCGGTACACCCCTATTTTCTTTTCCTTCTCTGTTAAAGCATATGTTTATCATTAGTCAAGTTCAACAGTTCTATGTGACTTAAGTTGTTACGGCCAGAATATTTTTCATATGATTCTGAGGTATCTGTTGATAAATAACTGATGTTACTCGATATAAGGCAGGTTTAATTTCCATACAGCAGTACCTATTTAACACATGATTAGAATATTGTTAACTTATTAGTCCGTCTGGATATATGGCTTACGAGGTGGGGTGGTAGATTCGAGACGCAGCAGAGAATATGACGAATAAATTTAATTGTGGCTTCGAGTGTTTTATAAAGAGGCTATAACCTCCATTTAGACAACCGCATCTAAAAAATAAAGAAGAATCTGCCCTGACCTTTCAGCTTACGTAACTTAGGCGATGATGACAAAAATCAGACGAATGATACGAAAAAAACGACACCTACTGGAAAAGAATTACAATACTAAAGTAGAGACCACCACCATCCGACTACAGTGGATAAATCAGTTGATTAATGAAACTGAAACAAAGCAATGGATTCTTTTTGAAAAGCCAATATGCTCCCTAGAGGAGTGACGGAGAAAAAAAAAACTGCTTATTCGTATGGCCTTGGTTTGCTTGATATTTATCCCAAGCAAGCAGATCTCTTTCGGTACTCTAGCTTCGAATGCATTTTGGAAACCTTAAGCGAAAGTAGATAAATGCCATCCGCATAGTCCAAATATACGAATTGCTATTCTTTTTCCTTTTGAATAGACTTCGCTCATTATGTCATCCAGCATGATAGTGAATAGCAGAGGACATGGTGGGCATCCTTGTTTAACACCAGCATTAGTGGAATGACAGACTAATCAGTCAAATTTTTTGTTGGGGTACTCCTTTTGTTCTTAGTGCTTTTTGGTGTCGTATCAAATGGTATAATTATAGGTAAGTTAAGGAGATTTTAAGGTACTTAGAGAACACTGCATGCCTCATCGCCTATGGTACAGTTTTTATAGTTTTATCAACCCGTTTTTAAATAAAGCACTTTCTACTACTATTTTACACCATTTTTCATATCCGGGCTAATTATTTACTACATAAACAAAAACACTTGAAGAAAAAAGATCGTGTTTAAAAATAAATTTAGGCATAAGCTCATTATTAAGCTCCTTAACAAGTTCCCTGTGTATTAGCATTTGTGCTTTGCAAAAATGTTGTTATTTCTTTTAAAGTATTTAAAAAATTGTATGCCTCTTTGTCCAAAATTCAAAGCTTTACATTCCTAAATCTTATAACTTACAATGGAATCTCTATTAAGTGAAAGCAAGTGATGCAACAAAAGAATATTTGAACTTTATCAGAAAAACAAATATACATGTAAAGCAGTTACTACTCGAACAGGGGAATTTCCTGTTTCCGTTTATAATGTAAGAAAAAAATAAATTTTTTGAAAAAGGAAAGGACTTTCTTAAAAAATTTTTCACTAGAAAAGAAAACATTAAAAACGAAATTCAGTTTCAAGGGAAAATATTTTTTTTCGTGCATGAAAACTAACATTGAAAAGGAACATGAATTTTTTCTTACTTCGCCAGCATTACTAAAAATAAATAAATAAATAAAATATTCTGCTCAAAATCTTCATGTTACAAGAACTTTTGTGTAGACTTTAAGTATATTTGATGAGGTAAAGTGTGATGTTTCTTATATTTCAGCCAGTTTTCGTTAAATTTCTTAAGCCCTGTAGGATAAGAATTAAAAGCAAAGTAATTGTTAATAAATTCTGTTGTAATAATATTTTAAATTTAACCCTGTTAGTGGTATTTAATTTTTTGAAAGGGAAAAAACTATTTGAAGGTTAAAAGTTTTAAAAGCTTACCAGAAAAGTTTTCATTACATACCTATTAAGCGAAATATAAAGGAAAAAAAGCACTGGGTATGAGTAATATTTATTATGGCATTGAATTAAATATTACTCATACGCAGTTCATTTTAATATCTTAAAAGGGGTAATTTTATAAAATAATTTTACAAAAATAAAAACGCCAAAATTGTAGGATTTAAGTATGTTTTGTATCACCCTGTCAATGCCACACTTATTTCTGTATCTAGCAGCACTGCCAATTAAATCATCTCTGGGTAACACAATCTAGCATTTTTAAAATTACCGGATAGGGGATATAAGACCATTTGAGACATTTCCGAAACTTTTCAAACTGTAGGTTTGGTTATCGTTTGGCTGTCAATAAATAAATTTGTGTTAAAGCGAATAGGAAACTGTTGTATAAATGAATATTAAGTGTTGTATTAAGACAAACGGCATAAAAGTTATAGTGGAAAATATAAAAACTGTAAAACAACAAAATAAAGCGGTGTTTATTTTATTTTAACGCAATTTAAATGAACTCAAACGTTTTAAAAATGGTTAAAACGTAACAATATATATAAAAATAAAAAATAATCATTTTACAGAAACAATTTTGTCATTTTATGAAAATATATACTTTTTAGTAAAGAAGCTTATTAGCATCTTCTAAAAAAGACTCCCTTTTAAAAATAAGTTTTCTTAAGGTTGTTAAAGACTGACATTTATTTTACTTAATACCACTTTGGCTTAAAACATATCCGCTAACAGCCAGTAATTTATTCTTATTTGGAATAAGAAATTCGTTGCAAAGGACCAAATGTAAATAGTTTGCTAAACGAGGTCGCAGTTGGCACAAAAATTCACAGATTTTTCTTTTAATTGTCAGCACATGTGTGCATCTGTGGATTGTCTTGTTAATACTCTGCGATTATCTTCGCTATGAAAGGAAGTTTTTGTTTCAAATCTATATATAAAACAAATGTTTCAAAAAATTTCAGATCGTTTCCGTTATGATTATGCCTTTTAGGGTAAAATTTGAATTTCCCTACAACTCTTATCCCAGATGAGCAATATTTCGGCTTAAATTTTAAATTCATTCTACTCTTTCACAAAATTCAGTATATTATCTCCATTGAACGAAATGAATGAATTTACGGTTGAGCAACGTTGGGAATTATTGGAAATTTTATCCAAAACAAAGGCAACAAAAAAAAAATAATTTTTTCGGATGAAGCTCATTTTCATATGGGTGGGTACGTCAATAAGCAAAATTGCCATATTTGGGGCTCAGAAAAACTAAACGTGGTCTTACAGAAGCCAATGCACCCATAAAGAGTGACTGTTTGGTACGGCTGGTGGAGCGGAGGTATCATTAGCATCGCACCATGATAACCGATTTTTAGTGCCTGCTTCTTAGGGTATAGATATGAACGTTGTTTGGTTTCAACAGGATGGTGCAACTTACCACACATGTCTTGCTACAATAGATTTTTTGCGTCAAACGTTTAATTCAAATGGTTGAACTATTTTCTGTGGGTCGCCGTTAAGGACAAGTGTTATGCCGACAATCCAGAAACAATTGGGCATTTGAAGGCCAACTTACGTAATGCCAAAAAGTTATCGAACATTTGTTCATTCGAATGGGGTACTATGAGGCCAGCCGCGGCAGCTATATGTATAAAGTAATATTTTATTTCTAACTGGAACAAGTGGAGTTTGCAACAAAAAGTTAATTTGGCAAAATCTCAAACCGTTTTTGTTTTAATGCATTTTTAAATTTAAAATGGTTTACACAAAACCAGCACCCAGGGGATGGCCCCTACTCATGCAGTGCATTCTGCTGGTACTAGGAAAATAGGTTGTGGGGAGGTTAGATTTGAATTAACTCATGTCGTAAGTGGCAGGAAAGATTATTCCACAATCGAACAGAGCAACCAAAGGACGAATTCTCCCTATAATGCGTTGTGCGATTCACTAAACAATCAATTACAAAGAGATGCGTTCTACGAGAAATACGAGTATTAAGTAAAAATATATGATTTTTAGGCATTTATTGCTTAATTTCGTCAAAACATATTCCATTATAGTAGCTATAGAACAATGAAACACACGCTACATTACAACAGTGCTCTAATGAATCGATAGAGTTGGCTACCCAATCGTCATTAGCCCTCTCTCTTACCCGGTCGAGAAGCTCCAAAATAGACTTTGAAGCCGCGGCTCCATTTGAAGTCGGATATAGGAGATGAGATGGAGTGAAGTATTTCTTGCACCGCCCTAAAAAACCAAGGACTTGAATGCTTCTTTGGACACTTTTAATATGTAATCACTCCAACGAACGGCACAGTGAATTCTCCTGCACAGTACATCAATAGCATCTGATTTCCCAACATCCACATTACCCATTGACGCAGATGACAACACACCACCACGTCTGTGTGTTAAAAAACAATATTGAGTCTTGCGTGCATTAAAATACCCTGTTCGCACGACCCCACTCGTAGATTTTCAACAGGTCACTTCTGAGTGTCGTTCATATTCATCTTTCTCGAAAGAATATGAGTGACAAATGTCATCCGCAAAAGAGTAGATAGGATTAGATGTGAGAACAATAAATCCATTAAGAAATGTTAGAAAAAGAGTAGGAGAAAGAACAGAGCCTTGCGGTACCCTTGAGTTTATCCTGAACTTGGCGAATGATACCTAATCTTATAGAGCGATCTCTGAGAAAACTCGATATAAATCTAGAGAAGTGAATACCGACACCAAAGTAATAAGTTTCGAAATGAGAGCCTTATGCCAAAGTATATCAAACGCCTTTCAGATATCTAGAGCCACAACCTTTTTCTCGCTAAAATTATGAATAAACTTGTTCCACCAAGTCACCAGTAGAACAGACCTTTCGGAAAGCGTACTGACAATCGCTAAGCAAATCGTTGGACTTCAAATATCTCACAAGGTGGTGATTAATCATACTCTCCATAACCTTGGATAGTGCGGAACAAACTGTTATGGGGCGGTGTTTCTAAGGGTTACTAGCCTCGCCCTTTTTGGGGATTGGCGTTACATTAACAACCTTCACGCAAGATGGAAAAATACCGGCGCGATATGACACACTGTAAAGGTGAGCTAATGGATACACAAGCATTGAAGAGCACTGCTTCAGGACCAGTGCCGGTATGCCATCCGGCCCAGAAGACTTGTTAACCTTAAGACTTGCACGGACTAGGCATCTCAGGCACCACAGTTTGGTAAAGGCAAATATTGTTTTTAAATTAATTGATATACTTTCGTAACAGCCTAAAAATCGTTAAATAAGTATTTATAAAAAAAAACTAAAAAAATCAATGGTTAAAGAATAGTGAAAAAATCTCATTTGGTTTTTAGACATCATGTGTTGTCTGTCTATTTTTTATGTCTTTTGTTTTTCAGCAACAGGCATAATAATCGTTATTATAGTCGACTCTATAACAAAAAATTTTATTTTTTTTTTTTTTTGAAATGAAAAAATATTTTTAAACGACAACTACTAAATCCTAAGCACTGACAAAACGTTTAAGGCACAGAAGTTTGAACAAAATTTTAACATTTTTTTTTTAATAACGTCTGTAAGCAAATGTTTAAAATATAAATAGAAAACGTCGTTTTTTTTTTCTATGCTTAAATTTAGCGTAGTTGACAAACAAGGATATTTAAATTGATCAACTGGTTATGGTTTTAAACTTTAACGCCTTTGTAAGCCTTCTCGTTTTGGTAACCCCTTTTTTTGTTTGTCAAAAAGAATACAAAACGGACGTGTTTGAGGGATTTCTTTGAATTCTTATCATGTTTTCACATATTTTTTCCTCTTTTTTCTTCGTTTTCGTTTTGTTAAGGTTCTTTGAATAAGATAAAGATGAATTATTTGTATTTAGGCTTGTTTTTATTAAAAGAAAACATGTTTTCAATATTTTAAAATATTGTTTTACAAACAAATATCCCCAAGTGAAAAGGAAATAGGAAACGAGTTATAAGATTGAATGCGCTTTATCAGTGATAAATATTTAAAATTAAAATTTAACTCAAAACTTTAGTTAGACTTTTCAACGATTTTCTTCTACTTTTTCACTAAGAAACGTAATAAACCAAAAACTTTATTTAAAATATAGTAATCAAAACACAGAAAACTTGTGATATAAAGGGTCCGCCAAATAATTTTTTTTTTGAAAATGTTATAAAAAAAACTACAGATTATTTTCTCAAATTTATTTTTTTATTTGAAAGCACAATCCTTCCGGTTAATAATGGAGAATAAGTTTATTCAAATGGCTGCCTCGGCTGGCCATGCAGTAGCCTGCACGATCGGTCCAATTTTTAAGCCCATTATCGATTATGTGCAGCTGTATTTCACCAATGACTTCACGAATATTGTCATTTAAAGCGTCAATTGTCTCTGGCTTGCTGGCGTAACACTTATCTTGACGGCACCTCACAAATAATAGTCCAACGGTATCAAATCACAGCTCCAAAGTGGCCAAACGACATCAGCTCTGCGGCTGATAATGCGATCTTCAAAAACAGGGCGCAAAACATCGAGTGTAGCTTCGGCTGTGTGGCACGTAGCGCCGTGCTGTTGAGATCAAATGTTGCCAATATCCTCCTCTTCAATTTTTGTGAACAAAAATTTGTTCAACATGCCCCGATAGCGATTGCCATTGACTGTAACGTCCACTCCTTGCTCATTTTCGAGGAAAAATGGCCCAATTATGCCTCTGGACCAAAATCCGCACCAAACAGTGACTCGTCTTGGGTGTATCGGCTTTCCAATGTATGCGTGCGGGTTTTCTGTGCCCCAAATGCGACAATTTTGCTGGTTTACATACCCACCAAGATCAAAATGAGCTTCATCTGAAGAGATGATTTTTTTTGCTTATTCGTTCAGCGGTAGGACAAATTTAATTATCTGTCAAATCAGACATGTGCTAAGTGTTACCATTCTCGTAATAAGCAGTAGTTGAAAAAAAACGTTCGATGGCGGACCCTATACAATAAAATTTAACTAAAAACTTTAGTTAGACTCCTCAAAGATTTTCTTTTAATTTTTCACTAAGAAACGTAATAAACCAAAAACTTTATTTAAAATATAATAATCAAAACTCGGAAAACTTAAGATATAAATGGCGACATTACTAAAAAGAAAAAAAGATTATTTTGGTGAAATGTGGGTTCTTTTTGTAATATATTGTTACGTTTTTACCTGTTTGAAAACGTGTTTTTATGAGTCCGTAGATTGCAGTTAAAACAAAATAAATGTTGTGTTTGGTGTTTAATTAAAAATCCTTTATTCAACACAGTTAGGTGCACCACTGCTTGTAGTCTTTTTACGGGCAATAACAATTCTTATTCATAATTACTCTGCCTGTTTACAATTTGTTAACAACAGCAATTACTCAACAGATCTTTATTCCTAAAAATCTTCCAACCCGATCGTATATATAACTTCGGTTCGGTCACAACTTTTCAACCAGAGGCTATCCACACTTAACTTTTTTTACTGAGTTAGCTCCAACTAAACTGGTTTTTTACTTCACTACTAGCTTCACGAGTTTACTCCTTATAAACTCTCTTCCCACCAATAACACATTCGCTGAGTTGACTTTACTTCAACTTCACTCGCTGAGTTTACGACACAAAATCGATGCTGTTCGCATCGATGTGCTTTTTATATGGCTGAGTAAACAACACATCGAAAGCTCTCGAACATCTCGATATTTCAGGTAGATTCGATTTCTTTCTTTTAACTTCTTTTTAGTTCTTTTGTAGCCATACGTATATGAACATCTACCTCTTTCCACTCTTAGTATTTGTTGTTGCTTATTTTTTGTCTTTTACTTGTTTTCTTTGCTGCTTAATTATTGTTGTTGCCATGTTATTTTTGTTTACTTTATCTCTGTGTTTGTTGTTGTAGTTGTTTGTTAGTTGTTCTTGCAGCTTTTGTTTATTTATTTTAGCGAAGTAATACACGCAGAGGTTCCCAATCTTATTTTCGTAACAATATGTTTTAAGTTTCCAGGCGACATATTGTTTAAATTTTTTTCGTTTGATCATCAAAAACCAATGATTCTTTTGAATTTGTTTAATCATAGAAAATTAAGTCACAGTAATATTATTCATTCCTGCCAGCAAAATAGTTTAAATCACAACCACGTATTAACGCAGCAATTATAGAGTCACTGTTTCAGGAGATTTGGATATAGGAAAAGAATACCAGAAGTCTGGAAAAAAGTGTTTTGAATTAAATGCTCAAAACAAGTGCACCTTTAGATATGCTCTGACTACAGAGGAATTGAACTCAAACCGACAGTATGTAAAATTTTTAATATAAAAAAATTTTAAGCCTTCTCCTCCAGTCGTCGAAATTTCTCATGCATCGAAGAAATCAATGGCCTACGCCTGAACATATATTGATGGATATACCAGTTCAGACTGAGCCAACGCAAAAGTTACATTAAAGCATTCATTACTTCGTTTCAGTTTCAATATTCACATTGATTTCCACACTAAATAGATGATTAGTCTACAGTAGCTCGCCTCCTTATGGTTGTGTGCAATGGCGAAGGTCCTTGCTAAGTGGTGTTGGCTCTGATCTGTACTTAGCATTGTAATTTTTTACAGTGAATGGTGTTATCTCTGGATCATTCGTCTGATGTTTGTCATCATCGCCAAAGATAGGGAGGGAGCTTTAAATGGATTTGTTTTGAAGGATTATGGTCGTTTCAATAAACACTCGAAACTGCAAATAATTTTTTTTTTTTCGTTCTAACCACTACACCATGCCAAAGCTAAACTCAGCACATAACATACCGGGCAGATAATGGTTTTCTCACCACACTGCGTAGAATAGATAAACTCACCGACTCGTTTCAGCTAACGCTGCATAAGTGATTATGGGCCAAATAATAGCAGTATACATCTCCAGTGTCATCTTCGGCGAAAGGCCCTTTAGACTTGTCTTACTATAGGGGGAGCGCCTTAGCCCTAGGAGCCTTTTCGCCAATTTGTGAGTTCCTTAGCCTTTTGTCCTAGATATTTAACCTCCCTAGAAAATTTGATGTTGCTATCCAAAAAGGAAATACAGTCTGTGAAGGATTCAGCGGCTGTCGTTCCTCAGTGCACCAATCTAACATCTCGTTCAAAAAATACTTATGTGGTTTCACAAAATAATCTCATATGTCAGAAGGGCCGTAATAACAAAGACTGCACATAAGCCGACACTCTTTTAACGCTACTACAGATTCCTTTGCATCGAGGGACTAACCAGTGGTTCTAATAGAAGTTATAATCGACTTTACCGCTTCTTTTAGTTTGAATGACTTAATAATAAAGCCAAGCACACGTAATTTACAGGAAGACATAAAGAGCAACTTTTTGTCAAGAAGCGATAAAGTGAGAGCGCCATTCGCATACAAAATACGACTCGGCGGTTGATACAATAACTAATTTTCAAAAAGGTTTTTCTCTAATGCTGCTTTCAAGACAGTCGTAAAGAAGAGGAAAATATGTAGTTGCGGCAAGTCTAAATCTGACATTTTACACTCCATTTGCAGTAGTTCTTTTTCTTTCGTATTAAAAACACGCTTTAAAGTTATGAAGAATTAAAAAAAATTGGACCAAATTGTCAAAATCTAACAGCAGGGTTAAATCTACACATGACGTTTATTGATTTTGAAAAGGTCTTCAAGGCCATCAAACAATAACTCCCGCCAGCAAAGGCGTACCAGCAAATAACAAAAAGCGCATGAAAGCACTTCGTTAAAATGAACAAAACACTCACGGATGTCTACTGTCTCCTATTCTATTTGTAACAACGTTAGATGAAATCCTAATCCAAAGCAAATTTCAGTTGGTGTGACTATTTAAAGCTCTGCGATGACGAGCTGTTTAGGAGCCTACACTGGCTTGTTTTTACCGCTTGGCTGGAGAAACGCATGCCACATGACTTGAAACTCAGCATGCTATGTCTTATGTGTCAACTATAGAAGAATAATACTTCTTAAAGCTGACTAAAGAAGAACTATGTCGTCAAACTATCTTTTTGTGGGGATAACTAAAAAGCAAGGTTTATGCAAACTAGCCAGAAAGGCGAATTATGAAATACCGCGTGAAATGTGTGAGAATGTAATGAAAAATGTGCTCAAAAGGGCTCGTATTTGTGAGGCTAACAGAGGCGGGCATTTATCTGATATTGTACTCCATACATAATTGCAGACATTAAATAAAACATTTCTCAACAGAAGATCCTTTCTCTTTCATACAATCAAAAATTATAAACAAACAAAGTAGTATACCTTCCCGACGGACACCCTGTACATACATACATATGTATAATTTAAGTATAGTTGTTGGCATATTTTTAGCCTTTTAGTGATTTTTTTTGTCGCTATTTTTTGCTGTGTTTTGCTATGAAAAAATATTCGTCAGATACAAAAAAAAACATTTTTATGTTTAGTTGTACGTATTAGATTGTGTTGTATTATTTGCTTGTATAAAAATGTGTGTGTGTGTGTGTGTGTGTGTGTGAATTTTTTATTTATGCCTCTGTCATCAGGTTGTTGCTGTATTTTATATTCGAGAATTTTTGTATTTTTTTATTTAAACATTTGTCTGCTCATTTGTGTCACTTTAAGGGCAGTTACATTTTTATATAAAATTTTTTTCTTTCTGCGATTTTGTTTTTTTCGGTGTCATCACCGCTTTTCTTTGGCAAATACACAACAAAACGTATATACAGTTTGTTTTAGAATATTTTTTTCAATTTATGCCTTTTATACATATAACTTTATTTATGACAGGGTTAAATGGCTGAAATTTTTTTATAATTTTTTTCTTTTTTTACTTGCAGCATTTTGTGACACTTTGTTTCTTTACAAGCCAAGCGTAGTAGCGGTAGTAACGGAAATTCGCTGAAAAAAAGTAAAGGAAAACCCATTTCAAACACGTTGACGGAAAGCAACACTTACCTAAAAAGAGAAAAAAGAAAGGAAAAAATAAATAATTTTGTGAGGAAAGATAAGAAATGTTTTTATTTGTAAAAGTTTTGTTAAATTCAGAAAAAAATAAAGAAAAAATACTCACAAAAAGAAATGATGCATAAATTTCGTTCTAAAAGTAAAAGGATTTCGCTTAAAAGAAATACAAATAAATTTAGAAAATCCGAAGTGTTGTTTTTAATTTTAATTAAAAAAAAAAACATTTAAAAGCTTAAAGTATTTGAAGTTATTATTTCAATTATTTTATTAGTGAGGCTTATAATTATTTTTTGTTAACTGGGCTTAACTTTTAAGCTGTAAAATGATTAAGTTATGAGATATCTTATGGAAAATTAGGCCATATTTTAACAAATTTAAAAACGAAAGTTTCACAACAAGGTTTACTTTTGTAATAAAGTCGTTTAATTTCACTTAATCATTGAAATGAAATGATGTAGACAATGAATATTTTCAGTCAACAAAGTACAATTTACAAAAAGGATTTTTTATTTATTTCATTTAAAACAAGAAGAAAAGCATTTGAAGTGTTTTATTGATTTCAACGTAATTTTTTTTTATATAAGACCAGCACCCAGTGGATGGCCCCTACTCATGCTGTGCACAGTGCTGGTACTAGGAAAATAGGTTATTGGAAGGAGGACAGAGGGAGTAGTGTTTATGGACGTTAGATTTAAATTTAGTCATGTCGTAGGTGGCAGGAAATACTGTCGCTGGAAGATTATTCCACAAACGAGCAGTACGACCAAAGAACGAATTCTCCTTATAATACGTTGTGTGATTTACTGGACAATCAACTACAAGGTACTACGATTACTACGTAAAAATATATGATTTTTGGAAATTAATTCCTTAATTTCGTTAGAACACATTCCGTTATAGTACGGATAGAACAATGAATCGATAGAGTTGGCTACCCTACCTTCATTGATGAGCATCTTCGCCCTCTCCTGTACGCGGTCGAGAAGCTCAAAATAGACTTTGAAGCACTTTGATTGAAATGATTTGTACAGCTTAGAAGTAATAATTTTTACACTGATGCTTAGATGTCTGTAGATGATAAAATCTAGGCGTTATTCCATGACGACTATAGTAAAGTCAAGAATAATAATCATACTTATTTTGAGCCATCAAACAAAATCAACACTGTTTATCCAACATCAAGAAAATTGTATTTTTTGTTTAACAGAGTGTTGCCAATTTAGCGCGTTTCAACAACTAAAAACTGCCTTTTTCTCTTCAGTGCTCTTTAAAACCACTCGCTAGGTTAGCTCTTTTCTATGTATATCTTTAAGCCAACTGCTAATCTGGCTGCACGTTATTCTAGGGGAAGCTTCTCTTTCAATCTGTCTTTTCTAGGAATATCATGATGGCTTTTCGAATCTTCTGCTTTCCTGTGAATTCCAGTCAGTTTCTCTAAGTCGTACTTTGGTTTCCTCAGAGTCTTCCTACTTCACTTGCATATCTCTCTCGCAATATCCTTTACTGGAGGAAATTGGTGTGATCCTCTTTCTGGTTAGAACTTTTTCCATTATATTCCGCCTTAGAAAGCGACTTATAAATGCCTGAATGGAATTGACATCAATAACAACCGCATGCCATAATTCGTAACCGTAATAAAGCAGACTTCACAGGCGAGTTAAAGATTTTAATTTAAGTTTTGGAGAGATATATGTAGAACGTCAGTCGGCCAAAAGAATGGCTGCGATCGCACTAGAACCGCCAGACGTCGTGAGAATGCAGCCAAGATAGCAAAAATGCGGAAAATTCAACTTGAAAGATCTTTGTGTGGTTTTAGAAATGTTTATTCGCGGGTGGCGTGGTGTAGTGGTTAGAGCGCACGCATAATATCACAAACAACCCAGTTTTGAGCCCCAGCAAAGGACATGACGAAGAAAAATTTAATTGTTGTTTCGAATGTTTAATAATGAGGCTTTAACTTCCCTCCAGACAACTCTATCCAAAAAATAAAGAAGAAGCTCGCTGCTCTTCACGCATACTACTGGAAAATGATGATGACAATCATTAGACGACGAATGATCAGGAAAAAGTAAAGTAAAGATCACCACCAATTAGCAAGGATCTTCACCAATTAGCAAAAATCATATGGAGGAAGCTACAGCGGCTTAATCATCGACTAAGCTTAAATGATCGGATTGATTAAAGAAACAGCAACAAAGCAATGGTTGCTTTGTGGAAAGCTAATATGCTCCCTAGAGAAGTGACGGCAAAAAAAAAATTACGAATTACCATTGACATCTCCACCTTCTTTTACAGCCAAGTGGCAATCAGATACATTTCGTGTGTGAACGCTAACTTGAAACTGGTTGCAGGTAGTCGCGATTTCCTAGATTGGTTCCTAGTAACAATGGCATCCCTGGAATTTGTGTGGCCGATGAGCGTGCTAGAGCTGGTATACTTCTTATTAGTATTCCTCCTACCTCAGTCAAACTGGCTATTAGTCAACTATAGCTATAGGCTGGCATAAATTGGATAATAATCGCACCAATCACCAACTGAAGCTTAAGCGTAAGAATATCTTTTATTCTGTTTCTTTTCCTACTGGGCATGGCATAATGGACTATTTCAGATTCATTATGCTTTCGGGCTGATTTTCAAAACAACTCAGGTGAGTTGTACTTTTAAGCGAAGCCTCTGAATGATTGTCATGACTGGTGAATCTGGGCTTGCTGGGCAAATCTGAGGCTTCGTATCATGAAACATCACAACGGCCCATCATGTGTGTTCAAGTAAGCTTTGACTTAACAAGGCTACCACTCCATTCTAATCCTTTGCTTAAACCTCCCTCTTAACTTACTACAATAAACTAAAATCTCCTTGATTTCCAATTGCATATCATAACCAGAATTTATAAGATTCATCATATATAACAGTTATAATAACAGTAAGCTACACATACACGTAGATGTGTATTAATGTTCGGCCACTAAATCATAAACATATTTTTCTAACAACTTGCCAATATGCAGGTGCATAAAGAATGACTGACTGAATAAATGACTGCCAGTCAGTTGAACTAAACGTATTATGAACAGAGGAAACTGGCAGTAGATTTTAAACATTAAATATGCATTGGATGTATTCATTGAAATGGACATCCATCATAGCCATACATCACAACTCGTTGTGAATGAACGACTGCTGCGAGTGCAACATCTACTCTACTCTGCCAGGATTTTAAATGTATTAGAAGTAGAGGATGTTGTTTAGTACATTTGGAGAAGAACAACATCCTTCTACTACTAATACAACACAAATACATAGAAAAGGAAGAGAACATATAAAATTTCATATGCATGTTAACCGATTTTGTAATGGTTTTCTATAGAGTCATGCTGCAAGGCAATGGTGTGTGTGTGTGCGTGTCGGTACATATTTCCTGTTTTATAATTTGATTTCTATTATCGGTGTTGTTTTTGGTACCTCTAAAGCTGTCGTTGTTGCTATTTTATTAAACAAATACTGTTGTTGTTTGTTCAAGTTTATATGTATGAATGTTTTGCTTTTTTATGAACGCATATGGCTTCTAAAGATAAATTGCATCACAGGTGTAATATTTCGCATTTTTATAGAGTTTTATACGTTTTTACTACCCGCCCATAACGTTTTATATTTTTTTAATAAAAGTCATAAAAAGAAAGAAGATAAAGCGAACAGGCGATGAAGAATCTGTTAAATTTTTATGATGAATCATAAATTCGTTGCAAAATTACACGAAAATTCTATAAAAATTTGATTGCAAAAAAAAAAAATAAAATAGAATAGAAAATGTAGCGTTTTAAGTGCTTTAAAGAAAACTAAATGGAAAATATTTTATCACCTTAAACTATAAATTTTTAGAGCATTATTTTGCATACAAAATACTTGTTTTTTAATGTTTTTGTTCTATTAAATGTTAGACTTCATTGAGCAGGATTTAAGGATAACATTTAAACGTGGGCTGAACTTGAAAAGGTATCGTGTGGTTGTACTGTTAAATTGATACTTGCAGATCTCGACATAAACTCGTTTTCTGGTTCGAATGGTGCACCAGCACACACTTGCTAGTATTTGAAGGTATTTTTTCATTCGGCTAGAAGGTTAATAATATTATTACGTTTTAAACTTTTTCAAATGTTTTTTTTTTATACAGTATTGCCAAATTAATTTTGAACACAATGTCCAACTTATTTAACTTGCACTTAATACACAAATTTACTCAACACTTTCACTAACGCCTAAACATGACTTTATTGTTTGACTGTTTAATTATAGCTGACTATCGTAGGCAAAGCAGAGTTCCTTATATAAAGGGCGCGCAAATTTGCGGTTAAACAGTAAATTGGCTGTCAACCTTTGACAGTTATTTAGTAAAAAATTGGGAAATTTTAACTATGGAACGTCACACTATTGAATAAAGAATTTTAATTGTGAAAATTTACCATCAAAATGATGAAAGTTTTACTGTATCACTTCGTAAAATTTGAGCAGCTTTTCCTCAAAATCATGCTCCTTCTGAGACCGCTGTGCGTAATTTAATCGCTAAATTTAAGGCTCATGTTACTATTGCCGACAATAGATCAAAACAATACTCTCGTAGTGGTCGTAGTGGTCGTAGTGGTCGTAGTGGCAAAGTGTTATGAATGAGCCTGAAACATCAATTCGTCGAAGTCCGCAACAATTAGGCATCACCAGAGGCACTTTGCGCAATATTTTGCATAAAGTTGTTCATCTTCACGCTTATAAAGTTCAACTCGTTCAAGAATTAAAGCCAGCCGCACATTGTTTGCGTCGAACGTTTGTGAGTTGGCTGTTTGGAAAACTGAACGAAAACAACTCATTTTCAACAAAATCACCTTTAGGCGACTTTTTAAGCAAACATAATAGTGGCAGTCCTCGAAAAAAAAAATTACATCCAACGAAAGTGACCGGATTATGCGATTTGTGGTTAGGCGGCATTATCGGCCCGTATTTTTTAAAAATGAGCAAGGAAACACCGTCATCATGAATTCTCCGCGCTTCAAAATCAAGATAACCAATTATTTGTGGCCACAATGGGCTAATTTTAACATCAGTGGCCTTTGGTTTCAGCAGGTTGCCGACACAAGCCACAAAGCTTCTTATAGATTTATTTCTGATCAACCACTTTTACAACCTTTTCATTATGTAGGTGCATGTTGAAACCAGAGTGTCCACAGGACTTATCGCATCTATTATGGCAAGCTATAGTCGGAATCTGGCTTGCTTCCTTCTTTCAAGCGGTTGTAATGTTCCGCCAATGCGCTTGGTCACAATATGCGAAATTATTTTCGACATGAAATTCAATAGTGATACACCTCTCTATCTTCTCCAATAAATTGCCGTTCCTATGAAATCTATATAAGTATATAAAAGAGGACTATAAAATGCGTTGTAATTGATGTTCGCTGAAATGCGTTAACCGATTTTATTTTGTAAGCCCTTAAACGAATGGTAAATTCAATACCAAATATATGCCGTTTTTGTAAGTCCATTCGTTCGCGAGTTATTGACGTTAGAGTGAACCTCTTTGTATTTCACTAGTTTTACTTGAAAACGATATTTCTTACAACATTTAAACTTTGTGTGAGTTAATGTATACATATATAAAAATTAATGTTTAATGTATGTTTGTTTGTTTGTGCCTTAGGGACAGCTAAACCGCTGAACCGATTTTCTTGTAATTTTTCAAGTATCTCTCTGTAGGTGTGAGAAAACTTACAAAGTGTATATATATTTGTCTATTTTTTCAAAATAGTAAGAGAAGGATCCTCTAAATTTGGCAAAAATAGATTCATTATCAAGCAAAATTATCAGATAAAAAATAGGTGTAATTACACAAGTGGGCGTGGTGCCACCATGCAAACTAATTAATAGTTTCTGTATATCTTGAAAACGATTAAAGCTGAATTTTCAGTATTTGATCTGAATGACTTCATAATCAATACAAAAGATCAAGAAAAAGTGGGCACAATTGGACATGTGGGCGTGGTACCCCATACATACAAACTAAGTATTATTTTCTGAATATCTTGAAAACGGTTAAATAAAAAGCTTCTGAATCAAAATTAGACACGAGGGCGTGGTACTTCCAATGTAAACTATACTTTGATTTCATAATATCTTGAGAATGGATAAAGCTAAAGTTTAAGTATTTGATCGTAATGTATTCAATAAAAATCATCAGACGCAAAGTAGGCGTAATTGTAAAAGTGGGCGTGATAACTTCTAAACAAACTAAAAATTAATTTTTGTATATCTTAAGCACGGTTAAAGCAAAAGCTTTTGAATTTGGTCTGAATGACTTAATAGTCAATGCAAACCATCAGTCAACAAGTGGGCGAAATTAGATAAGTGGGCGTGGTATCTCTCATACAAATTAAATACTAATTTATGTATATCTTAAGCACGGTTGAAACAAAAGCTGTTGAATTTGGACTGAATAACTTCATGGTCAATACAAATCATGGGACAAAAATTGAGCAAAAGAGCAAAATGGGAAAAAAGGGTAAAAAATTTAACTAAGATAGCATTTAAAATAATAATTAAGATGTGGGTAGCGAAGCACTCCGGGCTTTAGTTAGTTGGTTTATAATAACCTTTTTTTAAATACTAAATAGAGAACCATCAGGCTCTATTATTGAGGGAATTATCCACGTACTCGTATCGGAAACAGTTGTTAATAGCTCTGGTGGTATATTCTAAGTCTTAGGTGCCTTAATAATTAGTAAGCTCCCAACTGTTACAATGATACCACTTCTCCTTATGCTTTCCAAAATAATAGAAACTTCAATGATGATTATTATTTGTTATATTATGCATCTTACTTAAGCAAATTCTCTCTCTCTCTCTCTCTTTGTTTCTTCTAGCAAAGGATTAACATTTTGTAATATCTCTTACTTTGACAAGGATGTAAATTTTTTTAAACGCATTAGTGGTTTTTTCAGCATAATCTTAGCAAAGAAGAAATATATTCTACAGCAAAAACTTAAATTAAAAAACATCTAATACTTCATTAAAAACCTTTTCAAAAATTTTTTGGCGGTGGAAAAGATATAAAGTTTTTATTTTTCTTTTACTGGCCTTAACAAGGTAGAAATGTAATTAAAAACTAAATTTAAACTAAAGTTTAGACAAAATGAAATATAAAAGCAGCAATAAACTCAAAAATTACACTGTTCTACAAAAAATCGAAAAATTTTGATGCCTTTAAATAAAACTATATGATATATAGCGTGTTTTTTATAAAGGTATAGAATTTTAAGTTGGCATTACTTTTCAAGATGGCGACCGATTTAACAGCTGTCTAGTGATTTATTCTCAGTTTGGCTTGGCAATTTATCATGAATAGACTCAGCCCGGCGTAGATTCGTCGAATGGGCACAAAACGAGATTACCATTGTTCCCGATTTTCATAAGCGAATTTTGTTTAGCGATGAAGCGCACTTCTGGTTGAATGACTACGTCAACAAACAAAACTGCCGCAGTTGGAGTGAAGGTAATCCTCAAATGTATGTGGAAATACCATTAGATCCAGAAAAACTGACTGTTTGTTGCGCTTTATGGGCTGCTGGAATCATTGGTCCGTACTTCTTCAAAAACGAAGGTGGCCAGAACGTTAAAGTCAATGGTGATCCGTATAGAGCCATGATTACTAACTTTTTCATTCCTGAATTGAATATCCATGATGTCCAGGATATGTGGTTTCAATTTATTAAAAAACTCGTTTGGTGACCGCCTAATTTCACGTTTTGCACCTGTGAATTGGCCCCCAAGATCTTGTGATTTAACACCGCTAGACTACTTTCTGTGGGGCTATGTAAAGTCATTGGCCTATGCGGTAAAGCCACAAACGCTTGACCATTTGGAAGACAACATTCGCCGTGTTATTGCCGATATACGACCACAAACAAATTTTGGAAAAAGTCATCGAAAATTGGGCGTCGAGATTGGACTACATCCGCGCCAGCCGTGGCGGTCATATGCCAGAAATCATATTTAAAATGTATCGCCACAAGATTATCTTTCGGATAAATAAAATTCATGTCAATCGAATAATCCATCGTTGTTTTATTGCAACTTAAAGTTCTATACCTCTATAAAAAACACCCCTTATAAAGATTTTGATGCGTTGAATTTAAATTCATTTTCATTTTCTTCCATCGGGCTTAAAATTTTTTATGGGCGTGGCAAATTTATCGCCCAAAGTATGGTAGTTATGTCAATATATATCATTATAATTTGAAAACGACTTTATCGATTTTAATGCCGATACCACCAAATGTTATCCATCTTGCTGGAAGGTTGCTAATGTAACGCCAATCCCCAAAAAGGGCGAGGCTAGTAACCCTGAGAACTACCGTCCAATAGGAGTTCGTTCCGCACTCTCCAAGGTTATGGAGAGTATGATTAATCACCACCTTGTGAGATATCTGGAGTCCAACGATTTATTTAGCGATAGTCGGTACGGTTTCTGAAAGAACCGTTCTACTGGTGACCTGCTGGCGTTGCTCTCGAAGAAGTGGAGCAAGTCCATTCATGGTTTTGGCGAGAGTAAGTTTGTGGCTCTGGATATCTCAAACTATAGAAAATTAATGCTTTTGGTGTCGGTAGTCACTGCTCTCGATTTGTATCGGATTTTCTCAGAGATCGCTCTATAAGAGTGGTTATAGATGGGGTCTCTGCATTAAAATCAGTCGGGTAATTTTCAAGTTATGATGAAATATATGGACACAACTACCATATTTTGGGCGAAAAGTTTGCGAAGCCCTTAAAAAAAATTTGAGCCCGATGGAAGAAAACTGAAAACGGATTTGAATTCAGCGCATCAAAATCATTATACTCCATATAGTTTTATTTAAAGGCATTTTTTGCTGTAGACCAGTGTTATCAGTAACCAGAAAGCCTAATAATACTTTAAAATAGTTGGAAAACAAACACAGAAAAACTTCCAAAAAAGTATTAAAATCTTTACAAAATATGTTGCCACAATAAAAACTTCAAGAACAATAGTGAAAAAAACAACAACAACAATGAGAAAGACACAATATTTGACTTAAAACTGTATTAAGAGAACAATGCAAGAACAATATTATAAAACACAAAATCATACGCACTCTCATATACATATGGTATGTATGTATGTGTAACATATACAGTTTTATTTATAAGCTTAAATACGAGTATAGTTTAAAAGTATGTGTGTGTGTGTGTATAGGTGAAAATCGTAAAAACAAGGCTGCCAACAAAATTTCATGTGTAAATTGAACTTATGTTTGTGCAAGTGTGGAGCATTAATGCAATAAAACTGTTCTCTCCCTCTCTCTCTCTCTCTCTCTCTCTCTCTCTCTCGCTAGGGCTTACAATTCATTTATCTTGTTGTAAGTATCGCCGTGTGTTTGTGTTGCATTCATTTGTTGCGGATTTCTTCACATTTTCATTTTACTTTCGTTAACAATGAATTTTGATGTGCCATCATCAGCTTTACGAGCACCACATATCTTCTAGCTTTAGCTTATGTCCATTTCATTGTTTAAAAGAAATGAAAGTGAAGGTGAGTTTTTCACTTTTTTTTTTTGTTAAGTTTTATTTTTATTATCCGGATAATCTAAGCGTGGTATTTAAACTTTAAAATTTAGCCTTGACACTAAAAAATAATGCATAAATAAGGTTTTATGAGTTGCTGTTTTGCACAGTTAACTTTTATTATATGAGCAGATAAAATTCTAAAGTATCACTAGATCGATGGCGATTATTATAACTGCGGTACTGAGGACTATCCCAATTAGAATAGCCGCACTAACGGCTTTTTTGAGCCTGGTCAACTATATAAGAACATTGACTATGCACTTACATTGGCTATACAAGGTCATCACTTTATAGGCTAAGTATCTGCCATTATAATATAGTATTCGATAGACGCAAAAGTGTAAACACACATTTTTTTGAGTCGCTATAATAGTGTCGAATTTTGTGCCTAAAAAAGATGCTTTACAGGGAGGTCTGATAAACTTCTTTCATTTGAAGAAAACGGCTGCTGAAAGCTATTGATTGTTGACAGAAGCTTACTGTCAATTTGCACAAACTGAAAAAACTTGTGAACGATGGCTTACGCGGATCGAAAGTGATGATTTCAACACAGAAGACAAGGAGAGGTCTGGTCTACCGAAACAGCATAACTCGATGAAGATTTCTGTTAAACGTAAAAAGAACTTACATTATCATTGAGAATCACACATTAAGCCATTTCCCTACGTTTGGGTTCCATATAAATCTAGGCCGAGAGATGCTGAAAGGCGATTCTGCATGTCGAAAATGATGCTTTCAATCTACAAAAAAAATCATTTTTGCATCATATTGTTACTGGTGATGAAAAGTGAATATATGTATTACGGTAACCCCAAGCTAAAAATGTCCGGCCAATCAGCCAAATCAACGCCGAAGCCGAATATACATGACGCCAAGGTAATGCTCTGCATTTGGTGAGATCAGAAGGATAATTTGTACTACAAGCTATTGAAATCGGGTAACAATTGATTGATAATCTTCCATCATGACAACACGCGGCCACATGTTTCAAGACCGGTCACAAACTATATGGAAAACAGTGGATGGGAAGTTTTGACTCATCCGCTTTATAGCCAGATCTTGTCCCTTCTGACTACCATTTATTTCGATCGATGCAGAACACCCTTACTGGAATACGCTTCACTTCAGAACAGGGTAACAGAAATTGGCTTGATTCATTCTTTACCTCAAAACCGGAGCGATATTTTGGAGCGAAATCCATATGCTTCCAGTAGTTGCTAACGCTCGATAATACTTTGAATAATGTATCAATTAATTTTGTTCTTATAATAAATGCATTTTTTAAATAAAAGATCGCCATTTTTAACTCGTGTACCTATTCTTCAATCTTCATATTGATAACAGTCTAACATCAGAATTGTAATATAATTATTATGACAAACGACTTCACTAAGGCAAAAAATGACATCAATACGATTTGACATCGATTTCACTAAATTTTCCATCAACGGATGACCTAAATCTTCCAAAACTTTCTTAGTGACCAACTGGAGCTCTAACACGGTTTTGTAAATTTATTTTTAGCCATTTTGCCTATAGATTTTAAGCGATATATACTCCGTAAGGTTATCCACTAAAATCAGGTTTGTCGCACATATAAGCCATACCGTAATTGGGATGTCATGCTCTTCAAACCATTTCAAAGAAACGCGAATGACAGCGGTATCCTGCTAAAAAATGCTATTTTTATTCATTTTAACATCAAAAATAAAATGAAAGTATCTTTCAATAATTCCATGTATATTTTTAATTAATTGTTTTGATGATATTTTCATATTAAACGTATGTTATTGTGTCATTACATTAATGACTTTTCATTAACAAATAAGTGCCAATTAACAATATATCTCTGATTTTACGGTGTCATTGCATTTATGAAAATTTGTCATTAAATTGAGTCCTATGTTACTGAGTCATCGCTCTAATAACATTTGTTTATTAAATTAGTTTATTTGACTCCCTGATACCAATTTGTCACCCAATTGATGACATAAAATCAATTATTGACCCTGATGGCAATTACGCCATGTGATATGTAGGCTGACATTACAATAATGAAAAGTGTCATAGGGTCAAAAACGAACATATTTATTATAGTACTAATGTCATAACACATTAGCTTTAAGACGGTTTTTCCATTCTTTAGGAGATAATCCTACTTTCATCAGGGTTTCCAGACAGATCAAAATACAGTGATGACTTAGCCTTCCTGGAGCAGGTGGAGTTACCTTGGATCTTTTCAGCTTGATTAGAGATAAGTTGCGTCTCATGGCTGGTAACCGTTCAGTAAAGTAATCAATCTGGCTTCAGATCAGAACCATTTTGAGGTATCTAGGCGGTCGAAGCAAAAGACAGTTTTTACACTTGCCCAGGCTTCATACAAGGAGGCTTATCCGCACTATAAGCAGTAATTTAGCTTTTGGTAGACAACCCATAGACAGAAAATCTGTCATAACGATTTCTACAGTAGCTGTGCCGATGAAGATAAGAAGGAATTTACAGAATATCTTTTTGTCATTACTTAGCATTTAACAAATTAAAGCTACCATTTCTCGGCTGAAGAAGATTTTATGACAAAAACCGGTTATTTGGATCAAATCCAAGCCTTTATAAAATCGTGTGGTGGCAAGCGCGTATTGGCTAAAATATGTAGGACTTTAGTAAGTTAAATAAGACATGCTAAAATAACGGATCCTACACCTTGGATACAAGTAATCTATGCTGCTGAAAGCTGCCAAGGGACGGAAATTCTAAATTAAAATTTGATTGAGGAAAAACGACCATAATCAAAATTAGCTTCAAGAAAGCATGCTGTGCTGTCAGTTACATATTTGAGTACTTATTTTTAAAAATTATTATTTCATGCAAATTGGATTTCTAACTTAAATTAGAAGGTTTCTGATATTTCAGAATTTTGTTGCTTAATATAAGATACCTCTTGAGTGCATCGACAATATAGTATGTGGTATGCTAGTCCGTCAATTCGAATAGTGGGTTCGTCTTTTAATTTAAATAAATAAATAATTTCGAAGTATTGGTCATCGCCGTCTGCGACCGCTCTTTACGTATTTGTGGCTATGGGATCAAAGAAGAATCATTGTTGTGTAAGACAGCATTCTGCAGCGCTCGAAGCACATGGTAGTCGATAAATATATATTAAGTACTTAAAACTGTGTTTTATTAATAAATATGGTGCTAATGCATCAGAACTAAAATTTTTTGTTATTGTCTCTAATAATATGGCAACTAGCCGTACAATATTTTGGGATCAACACAGTGTTTTGACAGTGATATCTAATAAAATTCGGAGGTGGCGTGCTGTAGTGGTTAGAGCTTACGCATAACAACGCACACCACCAAGTCGAGCCCCTGCAGAATACATGATGAAGAAAAATTAAACTGTGGTTTCGAATGTTTAATAAAAAGGCTTCAAATTCCCTCCAGACAACTCCATCTAAAAAATAGAGAAGTAGCCTCTCTGACCATCCTGCATACCTCTGGCGATGATGGCAAACATCAGATGAATGATCAGGAAAACACGCCACCTACTGAGGAAAAATTATAACGCTGAAGTAAAGATCACCACCAATTAGCAAGAATCTTCAACACTACACAAAAATCATTAATTAATCATTTACTTGGCCTGAAAAATCAAAGATTAAAGAAACTGAAATAAAGCAATGGATACTTTGTGAAAAGCCAATATGCTCCATAGGTGTAGTGATGAAGAAAAAAATCGAATAAAATTTTTACATGATTCTAAACTTAATTTAAACAGACAAAAAAATGTATTATGATCTCCGTGAGGACAAAAAAATATAATAAAAAACGTTTGAAAAAAAGTAAAAACTATTTTGCTTTTAAACCTTTTCTTTAATGTTTAACTATTTTGAAAACTGACTACCCGTAATAAATAGTAACGAACACCTGAATATGGTATATCCCTTAATCAAACAATAGTAACAATACGTATACATATAACATACATATATACATACTCACATATTTAAAAACAGAAAACATGTCAAGGAAACAGTATAATGTCAAACCATATAAAATTAAACACAATAAAATAAAAAGAAAAAGAAAGAAAATAAAAACAAAAACAAGCTGAAGCAAAGGTGAAAGTTAAATATTCTCAAAATTACACACACACACACACACACACACACACATATTCGTATGTACCGCATTAATTTTATAAGAAATTCATGAGCATTGTTTTAATGTTGTGGAGACAATAACTAAAGGGCCCGACAAATAATTTTTTTTTTTTTTGAAAACAGGGCGCAAAACATCGAGTGTAACTTCGGCTGTGTGGTACTTAGCGCCATTCTGTTTAAACCAAATGTTACTTATATTCTCCTCTTCAACTTTTGTGAATAAAAATTCGTTCAACATGGCCGGATAACGATTGCCATTGACTGTAATGGCTACACCTTGCTCCTTTTCGAACAAAAATGGCCAATTATGCCTCTGGAACAAAATCCGCACCAAACAGTGACTCGTCTTGGGTGTATCGGCTTTTCAATGTATGCGCGCGGGTTTTCTGTGCTCCAAATGCGACAATTTTGCTTGTCTACATACCCGCCAAGATCAAAATGAGCTTCATCTGAAAAAATGATTTTTTTTTGGCAAAATCGGCATCTTCTGTAAGTCGATCGCAAGCCCACTTAGCGAAGCGAAAAAAGCATATACACAACCATATTCGTTCAAATCAGATATGCGCTAAGCATTACCATTCACGAAATAAGCACTAGTTGAAAAAAAACGTTAGATGGCGGACCCTATACAACTACAACATTTGCATATTAAAATACATACTTAGTTGTAACTGCATACACACCTATGTTTGTATAGGAAATCATGGTCAGTAAAATATAAGCATGCATTTGTATTGTTGTAATAAAATATCATATATTTTTTAATCTCTCTCTCACTTTATCTCTCTCTTTCAATACAAATTACTTTTTTTATATATCCCTTTAGTACTTTGAAACCCTGTTATACTCGTATTTGTTTATATACATTGTTGTTACAACTCAGCTGTGTGTCTTTTTGCTGCTGTTGCTTTTATTTTGGGTAGAGTCACTGTCAATTGCATTGACTTTTTACTCAACGACAAGTCAAAGTCACAGTCATAAAAACACACACACACATTCACACATAAACAAAGTTTTCGCCTAAATGCATTTATTTCATCTCATGTTTATGCATGAAAGTTGTTGTCATTTGTAAACTGCAACAACTACACAACATTGTTAATAGCTACAACAACAACGATAAAGACGGATTTCTTTTTAATATGCATTAGTGCAATAAAAATGTTGTAAATCCAACTACAGGTTCACACAAACATACCTACATGCATATACAAAAGAGCTTACTTTTCTTAAGAAGTGGAGAGTATGCAAAGCAGGCGAGATAGAGAGTGTGTATGTAAGATAGAGAACAAAGGAAAGAAATAAAACTTCAACGTCATGCATTCTTTACAACTCAAGAAAAGTAAGTTAAAGGGTTTAACGTCTTGTCTTATTCATCAGCTGAGGTAACATAATGCAGTTCAAAGTCTTTGACATTTTTTTTTTTACATTTTGACGATTTTCTCAAAAACTGTTTGGATGAATTTTATAGAAACTTGCACAAGTATTCTTGGTAATAACCCTAATGACAATAGCAAGTCAAAGTTGGAGTTAAAGCTGTTGCACAGTTTTTAAAAATTAGCAACCATTTTTGACGTTTTGGTGATTTTCTCAAAAACTGTTCGTAAGATTTTTATAAAAACTTGCACAAATATTCTTAGTAATGCCCCTGACGAGAATAACAAGCCAAAGTTAAGGTTGAAGCTAATGATAACGATAATGGCAAGTCAAAGTTAAGGTTGAAGCTAATACATGGTTTTTAAAAATTAGCAAAGATTTTTGACATTTTGACGATTTTGACCTCACTTTTGTTTTATTTAATACGATTTTATGTTTTCTTTTTTTTAAATTTTGCTTAAATATTTATTATTAAATTCCCATTATTTTATTTTTTATTCCCAATTCCCAAAAACACTGGTTCGAAAATGCGTTTTCATTGCTATTTTTTGAGGCTATTTTCGCCCAATTTTCAAAATCAAATTACTGCCGATCTGCATGAATTAAGGGAAAATGAGGGGTAATGAGTATAGAGCAGGATCAGGCAAACTAATACAAATTCATTTTAAAATTGTAATATTAATTTCAGAAATTCTCCCTTAGACACCCACACTGTAATAAAAAAATTAAGTTGTGTACACTTGAAAGACTGCTTTCATATTTTTTAAGTTTACATATGTAATTTGGCAGCAATTTATAAAGAATAGAAGTCATAGCAAAAAACAACATTAAAAACCAAAAAAAATAAAATAATAATAATTGCAAAAAAAAGGAAAACAACAAAAGACAATTAAGTAAAAATTTTAAATTAAAAAAAAAAATTAATAAAAAAAAACATGTTGAATATAATTAAGATTTACTTCTCGCACTCTATATTTCCACTGATCTTCTTTTATTTCTCTCTGCTTATTTTTTTCCTATGCCTGTGAGTACGTACACGTAAGAAGTGATTTTATGTCTGCATACGTTTTGGTATGGATTCTACTACGTTTTTGCAGAAGTCTCCACAATGCCCTTATACGCTTAACCTTAACCTGTACATGTTCTATTAGGCTTATATTAGGAATTTGGGGTACCACGTCAAGTACTTCGAAACCGTAAGTCTGAGTCCAAGCTTTGAAGATGATGTCCGCATCATTTTGTCACAAAACTTAACGAATTAGATTATCTAGCCCCACACATTATCATGTTATCACCTCCAGACTTTACTCCTCGTTAAGAAATTCGATTAAAATTTTTTATAATTTTGTTTTGTTTTAATTATTTGTAAAAAAGTCTTTGCTGGACATGTAAGGCACATTATTTTTATTAAATACATTTAATACTAAATTATTTTATAAAAAAGCCTGAAAAACGTTAATTAGATTGAAAAAAAACTTAAATCTTTAAGAAAAGTTATACGGCATAACCGTGAGACGTGAACATATCGTATAGGCAAAGCTGTGTCTTAATATGTTAATAAGACAAAAAGGAAGTTTTTCTATTAAACTCGTTTGTACACTTTTTAGCCGACACCTCAATTTAATATTTAATTTTATTATTTTTATTGAGTTTTTGTTTATATTTATTGTTTTTTTCTATTTAATATTTCATAGTGTATATAGTAAAATAAACTATTTTGTCTTAAAAACAAAACAAAATAAGTCTATGCTTGTCACGCATTCTCTCATCGAGAGATAGCACAACTAACGGACCTGAGCAAAGCGTAATCTCTTGTTAGATAAGTACTTATGCATATTTTTGTTATAAGTAAAGCGTGTTTTTTATAGAGGTATATAACTTTAAGTTGGCATTACGTTTCAAGATGGCGACCGATTTAACAGCTGTCAAGTGATTTATTCTCAGTTTGGTTTGGCAATTTATCATGACTAGACTCACGCCCGGCGTAGATTCGTCGAATGGGCCCAAAACGAGATTACCGTTTTTCCCGATTTTCATAAGCGAATTTTGTTTAGCGATGAAGCGGATTCTGGTTGACTGCCACATTCGCAGTGAAGGTAATAATCAAGTGTATGTGGACCGTTACATCCAGAAAAACTGACTGTTTGGTGTGCTTTATGGGATAGTGGAATCATTGGTCCGTACCTTTTCAAAAACCATGGTGGCCAGAACGTTACAGTCGACGGTGATCGGTATAGAGCCATGATTACTAACTTTTTCATTCCTGAATTGAATAACCATGATGTCCAGGAGATGTGGTTTCAAAAAGACGGCGCAACATGTCACACAGCTCGTGCCACAATAGATTTATTGAAAGACACATTTGGTGATCTGTGAATTGGCCTCCAAGATCTTCTGATTTAACACCGCTTGACTACTTTCTGTGGGGCTATGTAAAGTCATTGGTCTATGCGGTAAAGCCACAAACGCTTGACCATTTGTAAGACAACATTCGCCGTGTTATTGGCGATATACGGCCACAAATGTTGGAAAAAGTCATCGAAAATTGAACGTCCAGATTGGACCACAAACGCGCCAGCCGTGGCGGTCATATGCCAGAAATCACATTTAAAATATAATGCCGCAAGATTATCTTTCGGATAAATAAAATTCAAGTCAATTGAATAATCCATAGTTGTTTTATTGAAACTTAAAATTCTATACCTCTTTAAAAAACACCTCTTACTTATTGTCATTCTCTGATACCTATTCATTCAGCAATAGGCCTCATCGCTGTATATAATTTGTTGATAAAAATTGGTGTCAAATTGCTTACACGTGTTGATAGCTACCTATACAAAAGCAATGTGTACGTTGTTAGTTTAAGTTTTCGGAAATGATTTGTATTATACTTCATGGCATATAGAAATAATTTTTTCATTCACAAAATAAATGTTCAAATAAGAACGTTACTCAAGTCGAGTAATTTAAAAACTAATAATAAAATTTATCAACACATCGTTACCTATGGATCTTGCAAGCACTAGTCATGAAGTAAAAATGCAAAATTGTAGTCCCAAATGTTTGTGAACGGCGCGCTTTCGAAGGCTTCAATCTCTTCTACATTTTCATGTGTTAAGAGATCTTTTGCTTTGTTACAGTGCTGATGCTGGTTTATTGTTTACTGAACCAGTGGACGCAAATGCATCTATCACACTACGGAAAGACGATTATGGCGTCTATAAAATGGGCGTACAGCACTGAAATTAAAACAATTTTATCTTTTGAACATAATGATTTGCCAAACAAGCTGAATAACTGACAGCTAATTTGACACATGTTGCTACAACATGCCGCTAAAGGAAAACATGTTAATGGATTGGTTTTTAGCCTACATAAGAATATAGCTCATCGTTCCTTACATTGTTTCTTGTATTAAATAATTTGCCTTAAAAAAAAAAAATGTCTTCAATTTCTTTTCATATTCTTTTTTTTATTTGGTATGAAATATTGTATTATTTTCAATAAAACATTTAAGCAAATTTTTTTCGACAATAAATTTTATTTGAATTTTCTTTTTTTTCTGATATACAGTTATGTAGTCCTTTAGTAAAACCCCAAAAATAAAATAAACAAAAATGGAGATTTTTTTTTTTTTTTTTTTTTTTTTTTTTTTGTCCAAAACCATATTCAAAAACCAAAATTTCTCTGGGTATTTCACAAAACACACAAAAATAAAAATAAAAATTTTTCGTTGCATTCATGTATAAAATTGTAACAAAATATGTATATTTGAATAAATTTGTTTAGTTTTGCTTTGAAGCGTACGTACATATGTTTTCCAGGGATGGAAAACGAAATCACAAAACGAAAGAGAAGATTTTCATCAAAAAAAAAAAAAAAAAACATTACATTCTGGCTTAAGCAAACAGCCATCATGTAGAAGAAGTTCCTTTCATATTCCAATGAAAAACATTAAAAACAATATTGGGTGTATAAATAAAAAAAGCTGTAGTCACAAGAGATGGCGTTTGTGTTTTTAATAGTGTATAAAACATAAAATGGTGCAATGTAATCGTAAAGTTCTTGCTAATAAAACCTAGCAACACTGTTCCGTATGCCTGAAAATAAAATTGATCCCCAATATCATTCATTCGATGTCGCCCTACCTAGTCTAGTGAGCGAATATAGCTGAGAACACATTTTGTTGAATAAATTTATGTTCTAGCAATTATTCAGAACAAACGTCAATAATTTGTCAATAGTTCCACATTAATAAGTTACACACCTAATACAGTGGATAACTTAAATACAAAGAAAGTATATAAGATAAAGAGACAGGAGAGAGAGAGAGAGAGAGAGAGGGAAAGAGAGAGCTTGTGTTTAAGACTATTTGGTTATAGAGGATTTTCATGTTCAAATAAAGTCAGTATATTTATGCATAAACTCGTACATGTTTAAAGATAATAATGCAGTCATAAGTGCAGTTGGAGAACCTTACTAACGATAGTGGTATTATGTAAACTGTTTTTACCTTTCTATCTTTACAGCTAAACATGGTATCAAAAGGCATCAGACACAAGAAATTCTATAAAAAGTGCAGAAAACCACCTAAAATCCAACGAAATAATAAACAAGTTCTTATCATTTAAGCCTTATAAAATAACTATTTCTATAACATCTTCTGCTCCTGTGCATCTTTTCTTTGTTTTTTGTCATTTTTGTAAAACACCAAACCGAATTTAAAGCCACAGTCAATAGTCATTTCTAAGCCTTCATATGCAAAAACACAAAAAAGAGAAGAGAAAATAATAAAATTGTTTCCATTGAAACCTTAAGAATATAAACAATGACCAGTAACCCGTATTGTGGTTAAATAGAATATCTATTGATTACCAGATCCTTCATCAAAGGATGTTTAGATAAACTAAAATGAAAATGCTAAAGAACAAGTAGAAGAAGAATAGTATTCTACATAACCAACTGAGCATGGCAAAGATTTATTTTATTGGCTTTTGTCGGATATAGAGTTGAGAACGGGAGAGTATAAACACTCTAACTTTTATTTGATTATTAAAATGTTACAACTTTTTTTGTATATAGTTTATATATATATAAAACATTGGGTAAGAAAAAAAGCAAATTCCTGTTATGATATACTCTTCTATCTAGTGTTTTGTGCTGGTATTAGAAAAATAGGTTGTGGTATGGAGGATAGACACACAAACGACTCAAGTTCGAGCCCCAGCAGAGGACCTGACGAAGAAAAATTTTAATTGTAGTTTTGAATGTTTAATAGTAAAAAAGGCATCAACTTGCCTCCAGACAACTCCATCTAAAAAATAAAAATAAAGAAAAAAAGCCTCCTCAATACCCCGCATACCTCTGGCGTTGAAAATTGCGCCATCTACTGGGAAAAAATTACAATGCTATAAGTAAAGACCACCACCAATTAGCAAGGATCTTTACCACTACGCAAAAAATCATATGGAGGAAGCTACAGCGGATTAATCATCTACTTAACTTGAAAATATCAAATCTATTAAATAAACTGAAACAAAAGCAATAGATGCTTTGTGGAAAGCCAATATGCTCTCTAGAGAAGTGACGGAAGAAAAATAAAATAATGGCGGATAGAGAGAATAGTGTTAATGGACGTTCGATTTAAATTTACTCATATGGTAAGGGGTTGGGAAGACTTTCGCGGGAAGGTTGTTCAACACATGAACAGTGCGGCTAAATAAGAAATTCTCCCTTTAATGCATTGTGTGATTCACTAAACCATCAACCACAAAGGGAAGAACTCTACGAAACATGCGAGTACTACGCAAAAAATGCATTAGCAATTAATTCTTTAATTTCGTTAAAACACTTTCCGTTATAGTACCGTTAGAACAATGAAGCGCACGCCACATTGCGAAGATGTTCAAATAAATCGATAGAGTTGGCCACCCTACCGTCATTAAGGAGTATCTTCGCCCTCTACATTACACGGTCGAAAAGCTCCAAAATAGACTTTGAAGCACCGGCCCATACATGAGAGTTGTGTTACCGTCATTAAGGAGTACCTTCCCCCTCTACATTACACGGCTGAGAAATTCCAAAATAGATTTTGAAGCACCAGCCCATACATGAGAGTTGTGTTACATTTTGGTTCGGTTATAGACTTTGAAACACCGGCCTATATATGAGAGGCCGGTTGACAAATGTTGCTGTCATCTGCGAAAGAAGAAAGCAGAGCCTTGAGGTGCCCCTGAATTTATCCTAAACTCGTCGGATGAGTTTCCATCTACAAACACTCTTACAGAGCATTCTTTTAGAAAGCTTGATATATATCGAAGTGACTACCAACACCGAAGGCAGTAAGTTTCGGTACTAGAGTTTCATGAGTCATGCCGGTCTCTATCAAACGCCTTGGAATGGATTTGTTCCATCTTTCCAAAGATCCGCGAGTAGGTCGCTAATTGAACGGTTCTTGCAGAAGTAATCGTTAGACTCTAAATACCTGCCAAGTTGTCATGTTTGGCAACCCACTGGGTAAGCCAATTAAACCCACCCGGGGAAACAGTTATAAGACCCAATAAAACAAAAAAACCTCGTTTAAACCTGGTAGGCTGGGTTTAAAAAAACCTGGTTTTTTGGCCAACCCTGTAAAGTGGTAACTTAGTATACTCTCCATAATCTTGGAGAGTTCCGAACAAGCTGCTATTGGGTGGTAGATTTTAGGGGATGTAGCCTCGTCCTTTTTAGGGATTGGCATTAAATTATCAGGCATTCAGCAAGACGGATGCACTGAAGAGGTTAGCTAATGGACTCGTAAGTGTCGAAGGGTACCAGTGCTGATAAGCCGTCCGGTCCAGAAGACTTGTTAACGTTGGGATATGCAAGAACCCTTTGATTAGTACGTACTAGAAAGAATATATTAGGATCTCCGGCAGTTGAGAACATTTCAGTTAAAAGGTTTGCCTTTTCAATCAAATTTGTGAATTTTTTTTAATGAAAGACCTCTCCTTTCAGGCACTTCTGCTTAGCGCGTGCCTTTGCCAATAGTTCGTACCCATTGTGGACAGGGTTTTCTCGACCTGATCTCTGTAGCGTTGACAAGGCCGGCCTCTAAGCCTACATCCACTGACTTCCACATCGAACACTCTTCTCGCTGGAGCATCTTCATCCATTCGAACGACAGACATGGCCTACCCAGCGTAGCTGCTAGATGTTAGTTCGCTGATTAACGTCCATGTAGTTATATAGCTCGCTCGTACAGCCCATGGTTAGTTCGAACACGAAATTCATCGCACAACCGCAAAGATCTTACGTAGAACTTTTCTCTCGAACAGTGAGCGGGTGAATAGTGTCGATTTCGTCGGATCTACTACTCAGTTGCTTATTGAGACTCTAATAACACCTGTTGGCAAGAGTGCAATTCAGACATCAGGCAAGTGAATGGCGTTCACCAAATGAGCCGAGACCAATACTGAAGTTAACGCTCACGGTTTTCATGGTCTACAATGGTGTAGAGCATCAAGAATTTTCGCCAGAAAGTCAGACAGTAAACAAAGAGCATTATTTGGTCGTTATGAGATGTTTGCGTGAAGCAACTAACCGAAATAGATCAGAGATATGGCCAGAAAACTCCTGGATTTTGCACCATGATAACGTAATGCTTCGTCGTAGAGTGCCATCATTATTCGAAACTTTTTGACAATTAATTCAACAAAATACAAACCAGCAGCCAACGAATTCATCTGATTTGGCTCCCTGTGACTTCTTTCTGTTCAATGGAGCTAAACAATCATTACATGGAACGCGTTTCTGCAACCGAGAGGTAGTAATGGAATAATCGCACGAAGTACTGATAGATATACCGAAAACCGAATATAAAAAATGCTTCGAGGATTGGATCAAGCACTGGAATAAGTGTGTTTCAATCGTTGAGAAAATTTTTGAGAGGGACGATATAGATTTTGATGAACAAACTTATATTTTTAATTTTTTGCTTAAATTCCGGGAATTTTTTGATCAAAGTGGTATAGTGATATACGTCTGCATTTCCATAATTTAGAGAAATAACGCCTTATCCTCCCAAAAAATTTCAGATTTTTTGGTATTTAAAAATTCAATTTTCTTAAAAACGGTGATTTTTCCAGGCATACCACTATAGTGGCTCTAAACTAGACACCTCGAACCATATAATGAAGGGTCCACCAAATAATTTTTTTTTTTTTTTGAAAATGCTATAAAAAAACTACTAAATATTTCCTCAAATTTCTCTTTTTATTTGAAAGTACAATCTTTCCGGTTAGTAATGGAAAATAATTTCATTCAAATGGCTGCCTCGGCTGGCCATGCAGTAGCCTACACGATCGGTCCAATTTTTAAGCACATTATCGATTGTACGCAGATGTATTTCACCAATGGCTTAACGAATATTGTCCTTTAAAGCGTCAATTGTCTCTGGCTTGTTGGCGTAACACTTATCTTTGACGGCACCCTACAAATCATAGTCCAACGGTGTCAAATCGCAGCTCCGAGGTGGCCAAACGACATCAGCTCTGCTGCTAATAATGCGATCTTCAAAAACAGGGCACGAAACATCAGGTGTTGCCTCGGCTGTGTGGCACGTAGCGCCGTCCTGTTGAAACCAAATGTTGCTCATATCCTTCTCTTCAATTTTTGTGAACAAAAAATCATTCAACATGGCCCGATAACGATCACCATTGAGTGTAAGGGCCACTCCTTGCTCATTTTCGAAGAAAAATGGCCCAATTATGCCTCTGGACCAATTCCGCACCAAACAGCGACTCGTCTTGGGTGTATCGGCTTTTCAATGTATGCGTGCAGGTTGTCTGTGCCCCAAATGCGACAATTTTGCTTGTTTACATACCCGCCAAGATCAAAATGAGCTTCATCTGAAAAGATGATTTTTGATTCTGCAACATTACCATGATTTTGAAAGTAATGTCGCAATATTTCCTAGCTTTGTTCAAGCGTATACACATCCATATTCGTTCAGCGGAAGAATAAAACTAATTATCTGTCAAATCAGACGTGAACTAAGTGCTACCATTCACGAAATAAGCACTAGTTGATAAAAAACGTTAGATGGAGAACCCTTTATATAATTGTATATGTGCACTTCCTCTCAGGATATTTTACATTTTGTATATAGTCACTGTTAACCTCTTAACATCACTCTGTTAACTCAAAATCTGAGCATGTTAATACAATATACCCTGAGTCTTCGCTTTTTAAATTCGAACTTATATTCACACACATTTTTGCACATGCCCTGCTTTTGCAAGGCTTAGGGCGATGATTATTGATTGGTTAGCCCTAAAGGGCTGAGTTTCTTGATGATTAGCCATTACGGGACACATTTCTTTTGCTGAATATCTTTTGTATTTCTTGCACAAGTTGAATATCGTACGTCTTTCTATGGCGTAAGCATGCACTTAGAGATTTTTTGCGAGATTTCCTTTAAGTTTCGATATTTCATTTAAGGCTCAAATACCACTCACACCCGAACCAACTTCGGTGTTTTACCTATATGCAAAACGCATAATGGTCCGCTCACTAAGCGAGGATGTAAGCTACAGATCGCCTCTTATACATCATAACTCTAAAGCCAAATTTAGTTAAGTTGAAAATTAGTTTTTACTCCCAATATATATTCTATATCCATTCAAATTTTATAAAGTAACTTCTCTATTTCCTTTAGCCAATATACTATGAAAAAAATAACCACAAACATTGAACTGTAACAACAACAGCAAGGATTTTATTTTATATTTTGAAACTTTTTACAAAATTTTCCAACTCAAAAATCAAACAATTCAAATAAAGTATATAGAGAGCGTCTCAAAAAAAAAAAAAAAAAAAAATAAAAAAACAACAAGAATGAGAGAGTATATTTAAAGAAATGAACAGGAATTATATGTGAATTTTGCAAATACAAAAAACTAAGTTTATTTGCCTTTGTGGCCAAGTGGGTAACTCTACTCTACTCACTTGCAAACAAATACTCGCTTGTAAAGTTTAAATTTTAAAGTACATTGCAAGCAAAATGTAAACAACATACAGTAAATCAATACCAGAAATACACAAACATTTCACGCACACATACTCGTAAACGTGTATATAAACTTTGCTCGCACTTACTCTTTAATAAATGCACAAACATACACATATAAACACTCTTGATACACTACTACTCTTCTTATTATTTTCTCTTTTAGTGTACGATTCAGTGTATGCAAATACTGCAGTGTTACCAATAACAGCATTTTGAATTACACATATGAGGAAAACTTACACACAAAGATCTGTTTTTGAGAATATTATATTCATACAGTAACTCCAAGGTATAAGCGGATAAGAGTTATTGTCATAGAAAAGGCACTTACACATAAAAATACATCAAATATGAGCCCTTCTGAATAATAAGAAACCAACATTCTATCCAAAAACAACTGTAAGTTTCATCAGAGACAAAGACGTTTTTGTAACTCAACGCATAGTCGATGAAAGCAAAGTATGATAGCTTGCAATGCAATAATCGAACAATTAGTAAAAGCTTACATATCCTTTGTACTCCAGAACAGTTAGTAAGAACCTTGGAACTAATTTTAACAAATTTTAATATTCTTCCAGCTCTACTATACTATACTTTAATTAATGTCATCTTAAGCTAATCTAGGGTATTAATTTTTGATAAACTGCGCACGTTCTCCGTAAGTTTTTGTCAGGTACGAATCAACCAAACCTTTGCATTACCCGATGTTTGCTTGGGATCGTTGTCTTGGTAAAATTGGAAATTGCTTATGTTACCGCCTTTTTCTTTTATGATTCAATTCGGTTTGTTTACAAGTCAGGAGATTTTATGTCAAATTTCGAAAATTCAAAAATTAAAGAAAATTGTAGAACAAAAAGTAAAATTACACACAATGAAAAATTACACGCAATATGTGTAATTACACACAAGTTGGCAACAATGAAATACTGACAAAGGCAACAGTAACAACAGCAAAGGCTCTATTTTATCATACAACTGAGTTGCTTGAGGGATTTACAATTTCGAAAACATTATTGCTGGTAGTTGAGAGAGAGAGAGAGAGAGAGAGAGAGAAAGAAAGAAATTTATTTGTTTATTTGTGCATAAGTATGTGTATTAGAGAGTGTTTGCAAGTGAGTGTATGTTTTTGCAACAGTGTTTTCTTTTGCCTGCATTATCAATTCCTTTATTGAAATGATTTTATTTTTATTTTTTTCTCTTTCTTATTGAAAAATACTTACTTTTGTAACATGCTTTGTAGCATTAAATTGTTTTTTTCTTATCTTTCTATTTTGCTTTAAATCTTTTTCTTTATTTATTGTTGCTATAGTTACAAATTTTTTTGTTGTTGTTATACTTGTTACAAATATCCTTTTTCTACTTCTGAAGGTTTTATTATCATTTCTATATCCTGTCTTTTTTCATTATTTAAACTGGATTTCTATTTATTATAGTCGTTTGACAACAAATAACACAAAATTGTCCAAATATTTTCATTTTTTAATATATGGTGCCATGCTTTAGTTTAAGCCCTTGACTGAGCTGAAAACGCCCAGTAGGCGTATTGAAAAATATGGTCAACGCGTTTTTTTTTTTAGCATATGTTGTCATGAAGATAAAGAAACCTTAACTGCCTGATAGTTTACACTATAAAAACCCAATGCTGTTGCCAAGAATTTAAAGGAATTATAAGCTCTGTGATGGGGGTGACGTGGTGTAGTGGTTAGAGCGCACGCATAACAACACAAACGACCCAGGGTCGAGCCATAGCAGAGGACATGACAAAGAAAAAATTTAATTGTGGTTTCGAATGTTTAATAATAAAAAGGCTTCAACTTCCCTCCAGACAACTCCATCTAAAAAAAAAAGCCCACCTGACTTTTCCACATACCTCTGGCGATAATGACAAATATCAGACGAATGATCAGGAAAAATACGCCACCTTCTGGGGAAAAATTACAATGCTAAAGTAAGGATCACCACCAATTAGCAAGGATCTTCACCACTAAAATCATATGTCGTAAACTACAGGGGATTAATCATCTACTTAACTTGAACAAGTATCAAATTAATTAAAGAAACAGAAACGTATTGCTTTGTGGAAGGCCAATATGCTCCGTAGAGGAGTGACGAAGAAAAAAGAAAAAAAGGTCCGGGATTGGATTACATTCCAGTTGACGTTATAAACGTTATTATAGCCACCGCTACTGAAAATGTACAATAGCTGTTTGAAATACGATGTATTTTCAGAATCCTAGAAGAAGTAACAACTTTTCTTTATATGCAAATAAAAGCCTGTATTACAGACGGAAAAACTACATCAACTTCGATTTAAAAATCAAGTTTTTTAGGCCAGAGATGTCAGTTTCTTATCTTACAAGATAAAGCGCACTTCTAAGAAGCACTTGAAAATTGTTAATTGGATGTTACATCAAAAAAATCTACCAATTTTTTAAGTTTCATTCAATTAACATTAACCCTTAGTGCTCCGTACATTTTTGTGCCACTATCCGCCATCAGCTTCCTATATTTTCTCCGTAGAACCAGTGAATTAAAAAATTATTTTAAATTTTGTTAGAAACTATCTTCCATTTGTACTCTGGGTTTACTTACGACTTTCTCTGTCCCATTGTCCACTTCCGAAAGTACACCATCAATACCATGTCCGCTGGCATCACTGTCTAGTAAGAATTTTTCACAATGGACTGGATATGCCAAAACCGGTACTGAACACAATAGATCTTTTCAAGTTTTGAACGCCTTTTCTTGTGACTCACCCCACTGATATGCCTTAGGTTTTTTGGTAAGCTCATGTAAGATTGTTGCCACGTTCGCAAAGTTAGGCACAAAGCGTCTGTAATAGTACGCTACAACACCACAACATATGTGTTATTATGTTAAAAATGTTGCTGCTACCTCCGTAGAGGTGCCAAAGTAATGCTAAGGGTTAATAATACAATATAAAGAAAATTATATTTGAAAAATGCATATTGTTACAAAAATCAGGTTAAGCACCCCTGTCGTTTATTACATTGCTAAAAAAATAAAATAAACAAAAGCCGCAAAAGCAACTGTACGTGCTGTTTACATTTAACGAAACTCACAACAACAACACTAGCAGAAACATATTAAATAAAAATGAATGCCAACCACAAAAACAGGCAGAAAAGAAAACAAGTACAAACAATAACAAACGACAATAAAGCAAAAAGAACGGCAAGAAGTAAATGTTTACATTCGCATGGCTTCATAAGAACTAAAAAGAAAGTAAAGGAAAGTAATGAAATCTGCCTGAATTATCGAGAGTTTCGAGAACTCTCGAAGTATTTTTTACACAGCCATATAAAAAGCACTTAGATGCGGACAACAATCAGTTTATTTGGAGTTGAGCTTGGTTGGTTTGAGCTCAGTGTAAAGAGAGTTTAGTGTTGTAAAACTCTAATTGAATGGGTGGTGATTGAACCTAAGTTGTCACAACAATCGATTTGGAAGGTCTTTAGGTCTGTCGAGTAATTGTTGTTGTTTACAAAGTTGTAAACAGAAAATGTAATTAAGAATAGAAAAATCTCTACTGTTCGTGAAAAGGTTACGAGCATAATACAAGACACAGGATTTATTTTATTTTAACTGCAATCTACGAACTCATAAATAAAGGTTTTTAATAGGTAAAAACGTAACATTATAATAATGCTCTGAGGAATGACAGCAGTATCATAAACACAGAGTCCAATATTAAAGGAATTTTTTCCCACTTCTAAGGAGCACATTGGCTTTGTTTTAGTTTCAGCAATCAAGTTGAATTTCAAGCTAAGATTAATAACCTACCGTAGATCGCCCCCATATGATTGTGTGTATTGGTGAAGGTTCTTGTTAAGCGGTGGTGATCCTTACTTACGATATCGTTGTAATTTTTTCACAGAAGGTGGCGTTTTTCTACTGATCTGATGTCTGTCATCATCGCCAGAGTTAAGCTAAAAAGTTAGAGAGATTATTTGAATGGAATTGTCTAAAAATAAGTTGAAGTCTCTTTATTAAACACTTAAAACCGCAATTAATTTTTTTTCTTTATCATGTCCGCTGCTGGCTTGCGAACCTGGGCTTTTATGTTCTATATGCCTTACGTTCTAACTACTACACCACAATACCCCATATCGAAGGATATCGAAATTATAATAGATGTTGGTTTTTTTGGTCAACATTCCTCCAGAATGTCGAGCACCTGAAGAAAGGTTTCAAGACTGGTGCAGGTTCTTGTACGAATGAAGACGGCAATCTAGTAACAGACGTCCTGGGCGTGCTTGGATTATGGAGAAATCACTTTCCGAATTTGCTAAATTTTTGCAACAGTAGTGTAGAGATAGCGGGTTGAATTCCCGTACCGGGATCGTTTGTGTAATAAGGCCTTCACTAGGAGTGAGTTTATTCTATACCGGTATACCGATGGCTGTGGATGACACCGGAAAGATCGCTGACTGTCTTTCAGGTCATTGCTATATGTACTGAGATTAACCTGTGTGTCCAAGGGTAAGACCATTAATATATTTTCTGACAGCCAAACTGAGTTAAAAGCACTTGGGTCAAATCATATGATATCTGGACTGATCAAATATTACTACAAGACTTGGCAAAATCTTTTGCTTTGAAATAAGGTGTAGTTGTTTTGGGTACCAGACACTGTGGGATAAATGGTAATTAAAAAGTGGATGCAGAAAGAGTTCCATGACACTTTATATCTGCCATAAACCCTGCTAGCACCACTTACCACCATCCTCAATCTAGTCAAAGCTTGGTACACTAAAATGCTCAAAGGGGGCTTCGCCGCTCTACGGCGGCGCTGGGGTGGTTCTCAAGTAAGGCAAACCGGACTTAAAACTCTTAAAGAAGTTTCTTAAGAGCCGCTATGAACTGTGAGCGCATCTGAAAATGGCGGTCACAGATGTACATGGTTGCAGACTGTGCTCACAGACATCAAAAAACGTAGAACACATATTGTGTAAATGTGGGATTCTTGTTAGGTTGAGCTGGACATATGATCTCACTATATATCCACCATCATGGTTTCAGATCTGATAGTGTTCATTAGAAACGCAGTAGATCTGCTGAACAAACATTTGATATGTTGAATAATGATACAACTTTTAAGAGACCCCAGTGGAATTGGCAGTGAAAAAGCGTAGGTTTCACACCTGCTTTTTCATTATTTTAGTTATTGAATATTTTAATACAATCCAAATATCTATATAAGCTCATAAACAGCCCACTGTGAACAACGGAGATAAATATACAATGCAAATGTATATATAATGCAATTTAAATCTTAATACTGTTACGTTTTAACCTTTTTAAAACGTATGAGTTCGTTTAAATTGCGTTAAAATAAAATTAGCACCACTGTGTTGTTATTTACAGGTTTATTTCCTCACTTATCTTTTATACAATTTATATACAACACTTTTATTTACGCCTAAAAACGATTTTACTTTATGACAGTTAAACGATAACTCAGTCACGTGTAGGTAAAGCAGCCTCTTTATATACCTAATAGCCCACAGTTTGGAAAGTTCCGGAAATGTCCTGTATACTCTTTTTTATGCCCCTTAACCCAAATGTAACACAAAGATGGTGGAATTGATAGTGCTGCCAGATAACGTATGACATTGACAGGGTGATACATAAATAACAAATATACCAAAATCCCTCAATACAGTTTTAAAGGCGCATTTTTATTTTCGTAACAATATTTTATTTTTTTGTACTAACAACTATCTTAGATATTATGAGTGATTCAATGATTTGTGCTGTATTAGCGACTTGTCTTTAGCTATCTAAGAAATAAGTTTACTGACTATTAAAAGCTTAGATTAAAAACAGAGTGAATCACTGATTCTGTACCAAAGATATTAATTTAACTTTTCAAATACCCTAATGCCTAAACACTCTTTTAACTTTCTTTTATTATATTTCTTTTCACCACCAACGACAAAATTGTAATTAAATGTTTATTTGACATTGTAAGGATCTAAACTTTTGCAAAAAATATTTTTTATGAAAGCATTTCCAAATACTTATACCCTAATCACCAGTTACCCATTTACAAGCCACTTCAACATACCAAAATTATTGATGGTGGTATATAAAATAAATAAAAAACTTTTCATTTTATATGACTTTTTAATTTCTTATTTAACAAAAAACTCTTTTAATAAGCCTTTACTTAAATTATATTATTTTTTGGTCGAATTAACTGCCAAACAAAAATAAAATAAAAAACTTTTTGTTTTGAAATAAAACAAAAGCAGAGCTATAAAACGTCTAAAAGTAACATGCTAGACGATAAAAATGTTTTAAAAAATAATTTTGAAAAACAATTGCCAAACAAAATAAAATCAACAAACGCCAAAGAGAATAAACAAACAAAAAATTGTATTACTGCCTGCTGTTGTCATTTTTTTTTTACCAAATTTCAACAAAATTCTTATGCGACTTCTTAATTGTAAATGACTTTATAGTACAACACAGCGCGTGTATAAAATTATAAATGCTTTGCTAAACACATACATATGTATGTGTTAGTGTGTTTGTAAGTCTAAATTGTTTGAAATTTTCTGTTTTTTTTTTTTTCTTTTTCCAAGATAATGAGTTGTTTCTCTGGTTCTCATACATACTCTCTGTTACCCAGAGGTTAACATCGGAAGACCTTCTAAATGTAGGCCTTTTTGATGCTCTTCTGACCCTCTTCTTTAGGATTCAAGTCTCTCTAACCAGTCTTCCAAAGAAGGTCTTGTAGCAGGCTTGTGATCTCCCTTCTAAAAGATCTAATAGACATGCACCTCTGCTTTCCTTCCTTTTAATCAATCCTTTAATTATCAACAACAACAAACCATTCATGAATCGTTAAAAAACAAAAGCAGTTTACAGAAACAATGTATGTATGTTATGTAAAGGGTCCGCCAAATAAATTTCTATTTTTTAAATGCTATAAAAAAAACTACTGAACATTTTCTCAAATTTCTTTTTTTATTTGAAAGTACAATCCTTCCGGTTAATAATGGGAAATAATTTCATTCACATGACTGCTCTGGCTGGCCATGCAGTAGCCTACACGCAGCTCCGAGGTGGCCAAACGACATTAGCTCTGCGGCTGATAATGCGCTCTTCAAAAACAGGGCGCAAAATATCGAGTGTGGCTTCGGGTTGCCAAATGTTGCTAATATCCTCCTCTTCAATTTTTGTGAACAAAAATTTGTTCAACATGGCCCGATAACGATCGCCATTGACTGTAATGGCCACTCCTTGCTCATTTTCGAATTATGCCTCTGGACCAAAATCCACACCAAACAGTGACTCGTCTTGGGTGTATCGGCTTTTCAATGTATGCGTGCGGGTTTTCTGTGCCCCAAATGCGACAATTTTGCTTGTCTACATACCCGCCTAGATCAAAATGGCTTTCATCTGAACACATCGCACACATTCTGCGTCATTATCATGATTTTCAAACTAATGTCGCAATATTTCCCAGCGTTGTTCAAGCGTATACACAACCATATTCGTTCAGCGGAAGGATAAAACTAATTATCTCTCAAATCAGACATGAGCTAAGTGTTATCGTTCACGAAATAAGCACTAGTTGAAAAAAAAAAGTTAGATGGCGGACCCGATATGTAATGTATTTTAAAAACTTTGTATCTTTAAAAGTGGAAGCAAGATTTCCTTATTGGTCGACGTTTAGTACATATGTAGCAGTTACGTTTGGTTTTAATTCTGCCGGTGCTGTCTGGGGCATTTGCAACGCTCAAAAGACCTCCAATTATGGCTTCAATCGCGTTGCTGGAAGAGACACCTCTTGAAATATGGACATTCTTGGCTCTTTTTTCTATTTAAGGTTTTGCCAGTTGCTGGCTTAGATCGTGTAGGTATATCCTACTACATACAGTCGAACTTCTATAAATTGAACCACCATTATCGAGAAAAAAAAACTTCAACTTATAGAAACAACTTTTGGAATTCAATTTAAAAATGTTCTAAATTAAATAAACAACAACTACTTTTAATACCGTTTAATTTTTATTTAACACCAAACTACTATTAGCTTTTTGTAATCTTGTGAAGGTACTATATACTCATATTCATACACTAAAATACTGAGTAATTTTTCATTGAATTTGTTCACATTTGCTTTGAGCAAAAAGTGATTCTTTGTAGTGGTCATCTTTTGCGTTTTTGTTTGTGTTTAAGAATACTTTTAAAGTCTTAAATGAATCGTTTATAACTTGTCTAACGGTTGTTTCTTCAACTTCGTCCCCATCGCTATCTACTATTTCTCCAGAGTGCGGTTCTGATTTGACGGCATATTCTTCAATGATATCTTCATCAGTTGGAAATTTAGAAGTAATCAATTCATTAACGATGTCCAAAAAGGCGTGAACAGTACAACTTATAGATTCTACTTCATTCAGATGTAGTCAGGCTTCATAGTTATCTTTTAAAACATGTTTGTTGTCGTTGAAATCATTTAATAATACCTATGATATGTCGCTTTCTTCGTACCACACTGAATGTTGCCCAAATCCAGACTTTGTAAAGCAGTTTCAAATTGTCTGTCTGGTGAATGCATTCTAGTACATTAATATCGTGCTTACAATTTCCTTCAATTCAAACTATTAGGTATGTGATGGAAATCGAAAACGAATGAAAACCGACTCAAAATCGAAAAAGTTGTGACGGCAACTTCATTTTCGTTTTCGTATCGATTTTGTTTCAAATCGAATTCGATTTCATTTTCCATTTCGTTCTATTAAAATTTCAAGAAAAACGAGTGTGATAGAAAACGAAATTTGAATTTTTTTAACGTTTTCAAATCGAGTAGGCAATGATTCGTGGAATAAAAACGAATTTGTTCAGACTGACTATTATTACAAGAAACTTCTTTCAATTTCAATGAATTGAAATCGAAAGGCATCATAAGGAGTTAGAAAGGCTATCGTATGAGAAAAATACTTTAAAACAAAAGATGCTGGAGATTCAAAAAGCAGAATTAAATATATATAAAATTTAAAATTTTTTGATGTTATTTAACAACTTTGATGTTTATTTACCAATAAGTATAAGGGCGCGAGTTTTAAAATTTTGTGTTATAAAAACTTATTTGAATGAATTAAAAAAATTAAATAAAATATGCTGTATTTGTTCAAAATCAACGCCAGATGAGTAATTATGGTAGTTAATAAATCTTAAAAAATTGTCTTATAAGCTTTAGACAATATTGTCGCGATTTCTGCTGGCTTCCGTGTTTATTGCATTATGGGCAACGAATTCCTCGGTGTCTGCAATCTCTCCCCTAGTATTTTCTTCTAGTGTTATTAAAGGTAAATCGATCTTGTAAAAATTACACAATGTTGTGTAGATCACTACAAATATTTATTATTTCGACCACCTTTGTTGGCTTATACCATAACGGTCTTGATAGGCATCTGAATCTGCTTTTTAGGACTCCTATTGTTCTTTCGATAATATTCCGTCCTGATGCATGAGCTTTGTTTAATTTATGCTCTGCTGAACCTGCACAAGGATTTCGGTAAGGCGTCAACACAAAAGGCTCCAGTGCGTACCCGGAATCTGCTAGAAACCAAGAACTTCGGATCCCAGATTCATGATTCGAGCGGTAAAAATCTTTTGGAATGCTCAAGTTCCATACGAATGAATCATGACTCGACCCAGGACGTGTTGCATCCACCACTACTACATTCATTTTGTAGTCACAAATCTAAAATACATTTACATTTATAGCGAAAGTAGCATAACTATTATTTTTTACTTACAATCATGGCGTTGATGCCGTAATACCCTTTTCTATTAAAAAATAAATAATCCTGAGTACCTGGCTTTACCAGTTGAAAGTGAATGCCATCTATGCAGTCAACTACGCCAGGAATTCCGTATTTTTCAAAAAATTATTTCTTTGATTTCAAAACTTCAGACGTATCAGTTGGAATTTTTATCCAATGGTTGCACATTACCTCTATAACCTCTAACATTATACTTAATGTTTTTGAAAATGCTGTTCGGTGCAAAGCGATATAAGAGTCATTATCCACTGCTCGCTGAAAACTTCCTTCAGAAAAAAATCTTAATGCTGATGCCAAGTATATAGCTGAAGGGATTGATGTTGACACTAAAATCTTTATTAATCCGGAAACATTCTACAAAACTAATTTTTTTATTATTATTATTAACACTAATACGTCAGAAAAAATTAACAAACATACACTTTTACTGGCAAATTTAGTGGATTAGGTGTGTTCCGCAACCATTTTCTTCTTATATTTTCATTTTTGTTCTCTTCATTTACAAACATTATATAAGAAATTGCCACAAAAGCCATTTAAAAATTTTTTACACTTCTATTTATTTATTTAGTTGAAATAAGAAAGTTAAAATAGATGTAAAGAAAATTCGCATGTTGATATTTTAACGTAAAATGCATTGGAATGAAACAAATATGGGATACGAAATCGATACGATTTCTATCACACCCTAAGCAGATTGGTTCGTTTTGAGCTACCGATTTCATTTCAAAACGAATCGATTTCCATCACATACCTGTATAGCTTTTTTTAAAATTCTTTTTCAAACATCGAATTATTCCCTGGTCAAGAGGTTGTAAATTTATGTCATAACTGGTGGAAAAAATGCCAGTTCAAGAGATTTCAATTATTTTGTATATCTTGAGGGTGTGCCGGGCAAGTATCTACAAAGAATATCACTTTTCTTCCAGCAACAGAAAATTGTTTATCTAACTTGACCATACATTCCTCAAAAATTTGGCTTGTCATTCAAGCCCGTTTGTTACTCCTATAATCGACGGGTAGCGAGGTCTCTTTCTTTTTTCCTGTCAATAAAATTTTAATTTTTTCCGTTCCATTCATATGTGCTGCCAACATTACTGTCACACCCCTCTTTTCTATAATTTTCTATATGACATTTTTCATTTCTTATCTGCTTTGAAAATGTCACCTTCATGGTACTTTTCTAACAAAGAAGGTTAAACATCGGTTTACAATTTCTGGCAGTATTGCTCGGAAACATCATTGCTTTTTTGTAACAAACACCATGTCTAAAACAACAACAAATAACATACATGGCAACTTAACATTTATTTTTTTCCTTCACATCTTTGCATACCTATCTATCATTTATTCGGCCAACCATTGCTTGCCTTAAAGTTACCTTGAATTCCTTTGCACACTCCATCGATTTGCCCTTTAATATTCCTCCAGATATCGGCATATTGCGGTCTCTTGTTGCCGTAAGCCACTTAAATAGAGCTTTGACTATGATATCGTATTTTGGTTTTTTTATTCTCTTGCTTTTTTCATTTGATGTTCCGGGTTCAACAAAATTTGATATTTTTTCCCTGTTTCTTAAAATCATAGAAACCGTACTTGCTGAAAAGCCATATTTTTCGGCCACGTCCTTTTTCCCTGATCCACTGACTATATCTTTTATTAATTTAAACTTTTCTTCAACTGCTAAACTGTTAGGTTTCGCTGCCATTCTATTTTACTCTAATATTGTTTGTTTTTTCTTTTTAAATCGCTCAAACAAATTTGTACGTAAACATATGCATTTTATTTAGGGACTTTACCGAAATATAAACAAAATAGTACTGCCTTATGTATGTTTAAATTTTAGTGTTGGCAATTTGATGTAATTTTGCATAAAATGTTACGATTTTTATAACAATTTTAGTTGAAAAGAACGTATATTTACTATTAGCGGCCAATTCGGTAATTTTTTCGAAAAAGTTCAAATTATAGAAACGTTGTAGTACTGTCTTTCTTCAAGTTATGGAGGAATTCATGTTATGGAAGTTAAAGCTAAAGAAGCAAAACTTGATAGAATTTCTCTCCAAGATGCTGTTGCCATGAGATATGCTTCAACTTATAGAAAATTCGAGTAATAAAAGTTCGCCTGCAAACGCAGCCCCATCTAAGATAGTGTAAAAAAACGCCAAAGGCCATCTATTCGTTCATCGCTTTGTACAATATTCTGCCAAAGATTTATCCATGTTATCACTTTTGCCTACCTCTTTCGAGCCTCACTTCGCTTGTGTCATGTGTCGTAGTAAGTAAATAATATATAAGGCCTTATAGAAGGCCTCTTTTACACCACTTTTCCCCGCTGAGTTGTTATTAATGCTTTGTTTTACATACTTTTATTGCCTACTATAGGAAGGCTACAGTTGTGTGTAAGGGAAGTAAAGTCTATGGCTAAAAGATTAAATTTCAATACAAGTACTCGTATGTGTTTGTGTCGGTTCGTTTAAGCAATAACTTTTTGTGTTCAGAACAGAAATGTTGGTGTTATTAAATATAATTTTGTTTTTGCAATTTCATGTATTTGTCGATATAATTTTCATCGGTATTTACCAGAAGTGTTTCTTTTTTTTCATTTTGTTTGTGTAGCAATATTTGTTTTTGATAAACTAAACATATTTGAAGAGAATAATTGAATTTTACTTTTGAGCAATAGACATATAGTAGCTTGTGATTGTTAGTTTATAAACAAAATTTTTGAAAACTTTGAATTAAAATAAAAATTGTTTCAAAAAGCAAAAAAGTTTAAAAACGAAAAATTTAATTGGAAACTTGAAAACACCAATTAAAAGAACACACACAAACGACAAATCAAGATAGTCAATTACTAATAACACAAATTTACTGCAAAATATAGTTGACAATGCCAAAATGACAATGCCCACTTTTAGTCATCGTAGCCATCTTGGGTCATCGTTCCTGTATATCTGTATACAAGTCCTACACACTGCTAATTACTTAATCTAATTCTTTCAAGAAACTATCATTTGTGGTTTTATTAAACATCTCAACAAACTGAAAATCCTGGAGAAGAAATAGCCAATTTGGTGGCTGACGGATACTGGCCAGAAGTTATGAGCTTTTTGGGACCACTGTGGACAAATCTTGTTATATATATATAGTTTTCCGTCGTTCTTACAAAAAGCATAGGGACGCAGTAAATTTCGTGAACAATTCTCTTCACTAACTCCAACTATTTCTAGTGCTGTTTACTTCGGCATCGATCTGTCTTTTACATGTGCGAGCAGGACGGCCCCTTCTTCTGTTCCCTTGCATGTTTCAATCTATGGTAATTCTGGTAATATCGTTAGGTGGTCTGTTGAAGGTATGATCGATCCAGCGTCATTTACGCCTTCTAAAGCATTTGTTTAGAAATAGTCCTCGGCCAGAATATGCGAAGGATCTTGCGAAGATAACGATTCACGTATCGCAGCATTTCGTACAGAAGGCTGGATTTTATACGGGCACTGGAGATAGCAATTTTCGTATGCAGAGATGAGAAGGATGCGCTCCAAATGTCTGGCGGGCTATCTGTAATCGGTTATCTATATTCTCTTCCGACTTTTCATTTGTTGTTATGATACTTTCAAGATAACAAAATTGGTCGACATCTTCTATTTCATTCGTGGCATTAGTAAATTGGTCCTCGGACGTAGCATTGATACGGAGAGTTTTCGTCTTTGCTACATTAATCTTTAGACCTGATTCCTCCGCCGTCAGTGTTGGAAACTGTGAGCCAGTTAAGATCGCGTAAATGGCTCCGCAAACCCCATGTTATTGCCCTGCTGTTACTAAGGGCTTTTACAAGGATCGTATCTAAGACACCTATGGGCTTAACTTTGGACCTACGGTTATTTCGAATCTGGCAATACTTATGTCATTTTATTCTGTTACAAAAGTCAGTATATTATGCCGACTGAACGAAATGAATCGATTTACGCTTTAACATCGTTGGGATTTATTGTAAATTTATTTCCAAAACAAAGGCATTTGTTTGGAAATTGAACGAAAATGTTGTTCAAAATTTGATCGCACAGAAGCACAAAGACTAAAGGTCGTGAAACTGGTTTCATTGTTGATATGTTAAGACGTAAGCGTGCTCGTACAGTGCGTACACCCAAATATATCGAAGCTGTGGCTGAGAGTGTGCGTCAGAGTCCATCAACATCAACTCGTCGTCGTTCTCATTAATTGAATATTTCACGCACATTTCATGCGAAACAATCTCGGTACGACGCCTTAAAAAGTTCAATTGGTTCAAGAGTTAAAGCAGCATGACCATCTGCTTCTTTTTCGCTTCTCTAGATGGGCCAACGAAAAACTGCATGATAATGTCGACTTTGCCAAAAATAAAATAATTTTTTCGAATGAAGTTCATTTTCATTTTGGTGTGTACGCTAATAAGCATAATTGGCATATTTGGGGCTCAGAAAACCCAAAGGTGGTTTTACAGAAGCCAATGCATACATTACGAGTGACTGTTTGGTGCGGCTTGTGCAGCAGAGGCATCATTGGCTCACTTTTTTTCTCCGTCACTCCTCCAGGGAGCCATATTGGCTTTCCACAAAGTATTCATAGCTTTGTTTCAGTTTCTTTAATCAAATTGATCTTCCAATCGAAGTAATTTGGACGTCTGTAGTCATATATTCAAAGGCTGGTACGAACGAACTAAGCTCAGAATATTTCACTCTTGTTTCTGCCATTCGGTAGTAAAATCTGATTTGTTTCGAATAAAATTACGATAAAACATCGAAAAACATCCCGCGAAAGCTTCAAGTATTAATCAATCAGTGCCTCAGAATCAGATGCAAAATATTCTGGCCTAAGACCATAAGTAATACAGAAATGTGGAACACGACTAATGAGGAAGTCATATTAAAACAAATAAAGAATAGAAAATAGAGGTTAGGTTAGCTCCCTCTATATGATTTTTGCGTAGTTGTGAAGATCCTTGCTGATTGGTGATGATCCTTACTTTGGCATTATAATTTTTTCAAAGTAGGTGGCATGATAATTCGTCTCTGCCGTCATCGCCAGAGTTATGTGGGAAGGTCAGGGGATTTTCTTTTTCATTTTTTAGATGAAGTTGTCTGGAGGTAAGTTGAAGCCTCTTTATTAAACATTCGAAACTACAATTGAATTTTTCTTCGTCATGTCCTTTGCTGGGTCATTTGTGTTTTGTTATGCGTGCGCTCTATCCACTACACAACGCCACCCCCTCATGGCCCATATTTCTTTGGAAATGAACCAATGTTAACCATTTCGGTCAGTGATATTTATTGCACCATGATAACCGATTTTTTTGTGCCAGCTCAGGATGGTGCAACTTGCCAAACGCTTGATGGCCAAAATATTGATGTCAATTGGTCGACAAGAAGCTGCGATCCGACACCGTTGAACTATTTTCTATTGGGCGCCGTTGAAGTAAAATGTTATACCGACAAAAAAGAGGCAATTGAGCACATGAAGGCCAACATTCGTGATGTCGTTGCCGAGATACGACCCCATACACTCGAAAAATTTCTCGAAAATTAATGCGATTGAAAGGGGTACTGTAAAACCATATGAACGAATAATAATATTTCATTTCTAAGCGGAACAATTGTACTTCACAACAAAAATAAATTTAACAAAATTTCCAACTGTTTTTGTTTTATTGCATTTCTAAATTTAAACTCTTAAATGGTCCACACTTTATATTAAATAGCAGTGATGACAGGACACAACCTTGCCAAACACCAGTTCCAACTTTTACCTCTCTGCTCCACAGTTAGCCATGTTTAATTCTGCGGAATACATTTCGATATAAACTTTTATTAAGGCGTGTAAGTTTCTGATGATTCTTCCTACATGAAAGAGAGCTTCAAATCATATCGTGATTTAATTTGTCGAAAGCCTTCTCGAAGTCTATAAAACATGGATACCGTGGAGAGCTTCATTTCAATAACTGTTCCACAATCACACATAAGCTGTTTATGAGATAAATTGTGGATCTATTTGGTCGAAGTCCAGCCTCTTCCTGTCTCATAGCCGGTATCACCCTATTGGAAATTCTTTTGGCAATTGCTATGGCAATTACCTTATTAACAACGCAAAGCAGGGTGATATCTCGCTAGTTATTGTGGTCTGTGATGTTGCCTTTTTCAGTATATTAATGACAACACCCTCAATCAGTTTATTGGGTGATTTCTCGTTCTCCCAAATAGCTCTTATTCGAGCTCTCGAAAGCGTCTGGGGCTTTGTTTCCCTTAAGGATGTTGATAGAATTAGCGATCTCCTCTAAAGTGGAACATGCAGAATTAATGTGTGGGTCGTCTTCATGTTATTCACACATATGTTATTCATACAATATGCTGGGCTATATTAATCTCTGCAAGCATGCGGCTTACATGCATGTGGTTAACCCAAACCTCAACCTGTATTCCGCCGTTGTCGTTGCCCCTTCTAAGGGGCTTTGGCGTCGCACCGGTGTATTTTCTCAGGGATCTGTACATGTCGCCGGTTCGATGGCTCTCCGCCGCAATTTGTGTATCCTTACTAAAGTTGTCGAAACATCAGCGTTTGGTCCCTTCGTGATTTGGTACTCTTGCACGTACTTAGAATGTTAGTCTTTACTAAATCTACTGGGTGGCAGACTGAAACTAGCTATTAATTGTTAAACAATTATAAATACAGGGTGACACACTGAGCCCCAGTAAGCTATAACTAACCTTACTATACTGTTCAATAAAATAGATTCAGCTACACGCTAAAATTTCTAAATCTCTTATACAAAGAATTATGTGTAAAAAAATAACAGTACTTTGTTTAGTGATTGCTTATGAATATAATACCGTTACATTTCAAAAACACCCGAACACTGAATCTCTGCTGCAATATACAATAAAAACCATAAAATATGGTGAAGGAAGTACACTGGTATGGGGATGTTTTTCCTAACATGACATATAGCCTCCACTTAGAATAGAATTTATTATACCAATATACTAAACGACTTCATTATGGATCACGCCGAATGGGATAAGTTTTTCAACAAGATAATGACCCGAAACACACATCGAAGCGAGCAAAAGATTGGTTTCAGAGTAATGAAGTCGAGGTTTAGTGATCGCCGGCACAATCACCGGATTCAAATCCTATCGAAAATCTACGGAAAAAATAAAGCACAAATAAAGAACAGTTTTTGGAGTTAGTGAAAGAAGCGTTGGAAAAATATTCCAGTAGAAACATGGTCAGGGACTTGACCCTATGACAAAACGTTGCTCTGCCATCCACCAATTATTGACATAGATAAACTGTAATTAAAAAGAACTATTTAGTTTTGGTTAGGTTAGGTTTGGTTAAAGGGGGCTGCCAGATATTTGTGCTACACACTTAGGCTCATAGAGCTCACTGTGATACCTATAAACTTCCTCCGATAGCCCAGTCAGTTATACGACCAGTTAGCTCTCTCAATAAATTTGCCAATCAGCGCTACAGGAGTCTCCAGTAGAGTCCCAATACCAACATAGTATGCACCGTAAAACCTGTATCTAAGTCCCACTAACGCTGGACATTCCAACAACAGATGCTCCATAGTTTCTACATCCTCTTCCAAACAGCATCTATGTATATAGAAGAGAGTGATTTATAAATTAGATACTGATAAATGAGGATCTAACAAAAATTATGATCTTCGAATAAATTAGTACCTAATAAATAAGGATCTAATAAATAAGGTTTCTAGTAAATACGATACCACAAATTAAAGATCTAATAAAAAGGATCTAATAAACTACATTCCAAAAAATAAGGCCCGGCCTAATGACATATCTGCTCACTGAGCAGACATGCCGCAGATATCCTGCCTCTCGGCAAGTTCAGCAGTTGCCATGACCTCCTCTTGTCAACCCTTGGCCAGAGAGTTCTAACCTGTCTACAAGTTGGAGCTCGTCTTCACTTCTCATTAAATACACCATCAGCATATTGTCTTATACGTAGCCGGCAGATAGAGATCGGTATACCAAATCTCTCCGCCCCCAAATTCATCCCGGCCGCCGTATGCTGCCTAGCCAGCTCATACGCCACACAGTTGCCTGGAATATCACTGTGTCCCGGTACTCAGATGAGATATTCAGTTTTATTACTAAAAATATATTTTAGAAACCAAATTTACTGAATCTATGGGGTCCGCCATTTAACGTTTTTTTTTTTAACTAGTGCTTATTTCGTGGATGGTAACACTTAGCTCATGTCCGATTTGACAGATAATTAGTTTTATCCTTCCGCTGAACAGCGCTGGAAAATATTGCGACATTACTTTGAAAATCATGGTAGTGTTGCAGAATGTGTGCGATGTATTCAGATGAAGCTCATTTTGATCTTGGCGGGTATGTAAACAAGCAAAATTGTCGCATTTGGGGCACAGAAAACCCGCACGCATACATTGAAAAGCCGATACACCCAAGACGGGTCAGTGTTTGGTGCGGATTTTGGTCAATTTTTCTTCAAAAATGAGCAAGGAGTAGCCATTACAGTCAATGGCGATCGTTATCGGGCCATGTTGAATGAATTTTTGTTCACAAAAATTGAAGAGGAGGATATTAGCAACATTTGGTTTCAACAGGACGGCGCTACGTGCCACACAGCCAAAGCAACACTCGATGTTTTGCGCCCTGTTTTTAAAGATCGCATTATCAGC